>JAKSZU010000004.1:10100016-10427516 GCA_026018925.1 Tupaia tana
CCCCATACCTATTATCAGCTTCAACAGTCCTGAACTCGGGCTTGTTTCATGTATACCCCGGCCCATTCCCCCACCATTACCCTGACCCTGACCTGTTCCCCCATCACCGTCTCTGGGATTATTTTGAAGCAAATTTTAGGCATAATATTTCATCCATAGCATTTTAATATATATCTCTAACAGATAAGAACTCTTTGAAATATAACCACTATACTATTTTTTTTAATTTACTAGCGGGCACAGGGACTCACCAGAGAGAGAGAGAGAGAAGGAAAATGAGAAGGCACACCTCATAAGGGACGGTCACACCCTTCTCCATTCTCCTTTTAGGATCTTGGGCACACACATGCACTAGATGTGTCCCTCAACCTCTAGGTCAGGGACTGGAACTGCATAGTCAGCCACGTGGGACCCAGCCACCCTAAATTCCCCACCACCAGCTGGCCTAACACAACACTGTAATCTTAAAAAAAATAAATAAATAAAGATAATGACTTAATACAACCAAATTTCTGAAATTGTTTAATATAGTATTTTTTAAACAAATCAGAACCCTGGTTAGGAAGACATTACAGTTGGCTGCTGTCCGCCAAGTCTTTTTAAGTCTGTGGGTGATTTTGTTGTGGTGGTTAGAGAAGTTGGGCCATTTGTCCCTGGGAGGCTCCTTAACATGGTCTCTTTCTCTTGTGTTTCCTTTAGTTGGCAATAAGATCTAGAAACTGAAGTAGATTGAGGTTCCGTTTTCTGGCCAGAATATTTTGCAGGCAGGGCTGCGTGCCTCCACCAGAGTGCCTAATGTCCAGTTGTCCTTTTGGAAATGTTAGGAGTCACTGATGGCCATCGCCTAGGGACTGCAGAAGGGTAGCATTCTGTCATTTCTTCTCCTTTTACAAGTGGGAGAAGTGAAAGAAAGGTTCTCTTCGTCAACTGCTTGGTTACTCTAAGGCACAGTTCATAAAAGGAAGGCAGGAGAAATACTTCTTTATTTTCTTTAAGTTACTGTTTTCATATTAACGAGTTGTTTCCCTAACATCTGCCAAAGTAAGACATTTTAAAATGCCATTACAGGGGCCAACATCTGGCGTGGTGGCTAGAGCACTGGACTCCCACGTGGCTGACTGCGGCTGGAGTCCCGGACCTGGCAGCTTGCTTTGTCACTCTTCTTCTCTTTCTCTCTGTCTTACTGTGGTGTGCACACATGCCCTATAGCAAATTAAAATAGTAATAATAATAATAATAATAAATCATTGTAAACGTAAAGCTATCGTTATATCCGACGGGTTGCCAGGTATTCTCCATAACTAAGAGCATTGCTGTTCTTACTGCGGCTGATGCTCGAGATGTCGCGTTTTCTAAGGAGAGCCTTGGGACCTGGGCCCAACCTCATCTTTGCACCTTCTGTCCCTGAGGCAGATGGTTGCTTCTCAGGAAGCCCTGGTTTCTCTTGGTGGAGTTGCTCTCTGGGCACTAGGGGTACGCACTGCTATTGACTGGGTCCATGTTTCTACTTCTTTTCAATGAACACAGCTAGGAGATGCCTTGTAAGAGTGTGTGTTCCCGGGGTTTATTTCAAGTTTATGAACACTTACTTTTCTACTCGCCTTCCTTGATATATCTGTATCTCCTTTCACTCTCGCTAGAAATTCCAGTTCCTCAGAACATCAGCTTGATCTTGCATTTCATAATATTAGAGGGCCTTCAAAAAGTTGGTGTAAAATGTATTATGATAAAAGCTATGCATGATTTTGTTTTTCTTTGTGGCACCAAAATAAACTTGTTCTTGAATTCTGTTTTCCACAGTCTTTTTAAAGTTCCCTCATAGATACCCAGGAGTCTCATAGTATTAATAACAGTCCTGCCAATAACAGTTAACGATAACTACCGATTAAGCCTTTTTTAATTTTTTTAATTCATTATAGGGTGTGTGTGCTCAGCACAGGGAGACACAGAGACACAGAGAGAGCGAAAGTGAGAAGGCATCCCACAGGGGAGATGCAGGTGGAGGGCCACACCACAGTCCCCTCTCCTTTGTTCTCCTCTCGGGATTCTGGGCACCCACACACATGTGCCTAGCATGATTTTTCAAGCCACCAGGTCAGTCACCCTGTGGGATCCAGCTAATCAAACACCCCGCCACTGGCTAGTACATGTTTGTTTTCTATTTAGTTCTTTTTTGATATCTTACCGAGTTATCAAATTGAAATAATAACAATAAATAAACACTTAACTCTCCAAGTTATGTGTTTTAAATCTCTTTAGTTTCTTCATGTATGATTAGGCCAGCCACGGATACGATGTGGTCATTCGTTTCATTCTGCTTTTGAGGTTTTAGGAATTCCTTCTCAAATTTCACCTTTCATTTTAATTATGTAGAATATTTGTATCGTTCCAAAGTTTAATCTGTAAGAAATAGGTGTATCTGAGAAAGGCCCACCTCCATCGCTGTCCTCTATCCCATTCTCCACCTCGGGAACCCTTTTATTCTGCTTTACGCTTCTGTTGACGGTTAGTGTGAGTGTGTGTGTGTGTGTTCCCATCCCTCCCCGTTTCTTAGATGAACAGAATCGCACTGTATCTGCCCTCCTTTGCTCTCATCCACTGAGCGATCCTGGGACCACGTCGTGCCGTCGTGTAGACTGTTTCTCGTTCTCTGACAGCCGCAGAGCAGTCCTTTTCATCGCTTACCCTGGCTGATTGGGTCAGGTCCTGCTGCTGCACATTTGGTCTAGTCGCATTGTTTTGCTGTTTGAAATAGTGCTGCCTCTTGTAACCTTGTACATACATGTTTACCCACGTTTCTCTGACTGTGACTCTGGGGTAGAGCTACAGAAGTAGAATTGCTGGACCAGAGAGTAAATGCTCATGGATTTCGCTAAACATGACCCAGTTCCTCTACGGAGGGGTTGTGCCATTTTTCATTTCCACCAGCTGGAGACTCGAATTTCTGGTCTCTTAACAGCCACGTGTGTCATCCAACTTTGGCCTTTGCCTATCTGGTAGATGGGAAATAATATCCCAGTGTAGTTGTAATGTGTGTTTCTCTTATTAAGAGTGAAGTTGAGTTGGGACCAGCAGTTAGCTATAATGACTATGTCACTGGACTCCCATGTAGTCAACCGTGGTTCGTGTCCCGGACTCGGTGGCTTAAACTCATATCGGGTGCATGTGCGTGCGTGCCCAAGATCCCAAGAGGAGAATGTAGGAGAAGGGATTGTGGCATGGCCATCCCCCCTGGGGGGTGATTTCTCGCTTTCTGCCTTTCTGTCTCTCTCTGTCTTTCTGGTGAGCACACGCGCCCTACAGCAAAAACTACTCCAAAAAAAAGAGTGAGGTTGAGCATCTTTGCAGATGTGAAAGAGAAATTACATTTAGGAAGCCTTCCCTCCAAATCCCTGCCAGGCAACTACCACCCTGGACTAAGAAGCTGAACCACAGAGAGTGAAGGGCGGAATGAATAACAGGGTCATGACCATTACGTGAGTGCGAGGGAAGATTAGCAGGCCAAAGCATGAAGCACCAGGGCAGAAGAGAGGGCAAAACGTGACCGCCAAAGGAGGGGACAGAGCTCCTCTGGAGAGCTCAGACGGAGTTGTGTTGATGTGTGCGGAGTGGAGAGCAGCGGGGTGGCCACAGTGACGGAGTGACCCATGTCTTCCTGGAAGGTGAATGAGGACCTCGCAGTCCAGGAGCCAGAGCGGCTGGGCCTGTGCTGAACTGAAGCCACACAACAGCCCTACCCACTGCCGAGACTCGGCATCTGTGGGCACTCGGAGACCCCGTGACATAGCCACATGCGTGGCCCTCCCCACCTCCAAGGAGTCACGGTCTCACGTCCCAGTGGAGGGATAGAGGGGGTCACTGCAGTAAGATGGGTGGATGGGTTATCCAGGAGGTGACAGTGCACATTTGCAGTGTACTCTCTGTGTTCCATTTCGGCATTCTGTAATTACTAAGTTTCTCTTGACCTCAATTTACTGAAAATGGGATCATAATCCCCTCCTATAAAATAGGGATAATAATAAAGTGTACCTTTTACTGTTGCTGTTATCACAAGGGTAATCTACAGTAACCCTGACACGAAGTAAACTCAGTACACAGGAGCTTCGTGTTGTCCACGTGGTGGTCGCGCTGTGAGGTGCTGCAGGGGACAGAGGTCATAGGTGCACTTTGTTATCTCCGTGTCTTGGTCTCGTTCCTTAGCCTACTTGTCGCTAGTTTTCTCCTCTGAAAAATGGGATAATAACTTGGTAAATGTGTGTACTTAGATGAGACAGTGCATGCAAGGCGATTCGCACGGGAAGTCGTCAGTGTGACAGTACCACTGCCCTGGTCACTGTCATCCGTTCAGTAAGCTTCCTAGCACAATGTCCTACAGGACAGCCATGTTACAGAATCCCAGAAGCTGTGCACTGAGAGAAGGGCAGGGGACACTGGGCTCTAGTTATGAAACTGACCACCTGGAGACACGCGCAGTCTTGCGGAGAGAGGTGCTGTGAGCTCCTTCCCCGCCTCAGTCCTGTTCCAGGCCTTCCTGGCGTCTGGGAGCTCCGGTGTAAAACGGTCCAAGGGAGACAGTGGTTCCTTCCCAGCCTGATGGGGATGGCTGGCATAGCTCCCCCTGCCACCACAGGGCCAGGCCTGGCTGCAGGAGGAGGCCGGAGCGGTGGGAATGAGGCAGTCGGGGCCCGGGAGGCCGAGTGATGGGAGGAAAGAGCCAAGGAGGAGCAGGGACCTGACAGGAGGCACGCCCAGACCAACAGTGCCCGTGGGCCGCAGTCGCGCTGCCTCGGTCCATCGTGCTGGCCCAGCGGCGACCACGCCCCCGGCTGTGCTGTGCTGGTTACCCAGCTGTGTGAGAAGCGCACTCTGCCGTGGGCTTCCAGTGGGGCAGGCGTGCAGGTGCCCTGAGCTGAGCCTCGGGGTTCTGCCCACCGCAGGGAGCTGGGTCTGAGGAGGTTCCCGGGCTGTGCATCTGCCTCAGGCCTGACCACAACGGAGAAACAAAGAAAACGCGGTGTGACCAAGTATTAGCTGTACGCCAGCCCTTCTGGAATGACAAAAGGACTTTGTTTAAAGGATTCTTTTCATTTCTTTCCTCTGGGCTTTAATAAAACTCCAAAAGATGTAACTGGATGTATTCCATAAAGGTCCCAGTAGACAGAACTCACAGTTTGGAGTTTATGTAATTTTCCATAAAAACAAAAACAATATTTGTTAGCGTACACATTTTATGGAGAGGATATTTCATTTGTCTGTTCATTTGTCCCCTCCCCTCATCCCCCAGCTCCCTGTGGTGGCCATCTGACTGCGCCTAGTGGCACCATCCTCTCTCCGGGCTGGCCTGGCTTCTACAAGGACGCCTTGAGCTGTGCCTGGGTGATCGAAGCCCAGCCGGGCTACCCCATCAAAATCACCTTCGACAGGTGCTGGTAACCACAGCTCTGGGGGCCGGGGCTGTGTGGGAGGGATCCGGAGTGGTGGGAGGCCGGGGCCCATGCCGAGATGGCCGCACTACAGCACCCTGCCCTGCTGGGCACAGGCCTCGCTGCCTTCGCCCTTGGGCTCGTTCTGTGCTGGGAGACTATGGTCCCAGCAGGGAGGAGACAGCTGGCATCCCTTAGGGCATCTGAGCCCTCCCTCTCCCTAGCCCCCAAGGAGGGAGCGTGGGCAGATGGACACCATCAGATGTCAGAGCCGGGTATTAGCATCTTAGGAGCATGACCCAGGCGTTTCCAACAAGGGAAGCCTCCCTGCCTCTTGGGCGGGAAAAGTAGCCACCCAGATATGAACGCAGGCTGCTTCCAGACAGAGCACTCACGGCCTGGAAGAGCAGGCCACAGACGTTTCTGCGCAGGGCCAGGCCATGCACATCGAAGGTTTGGGGCCAGGTGTCCACCGGCAGCTCTCTGCTGCATATTCTCCGCTGTTTTTCTGACATCCCTTTACAAGTGTAAAGCCAGGCCACACACCACATTCAGCCCTGGGACTTTAGCTTATTGACCCCTGGCCTAGAACATTCGACCCCAGGAGGCTGGGTCACAGCCCAGGCCGTAGGACTGACAGAGCTGTGTCCGCTGAGCACAGAGGGAGGAGGAGGCCTACCACAGCCAAGGTCCCTCACACTGCTGGTGAGCGTGCACGGGACCGTGTAGGAGATCCCGCCTGCCCAGACCTGGCTTTTCTGACGCTTTGGCTTAGGCGGGGCGTTTGTCATTTACAAATGAGTAAGCCTTGAGTTTCTCAAGAGGTCTTCCTTACCGTCATTGGCAGATTTAAGACCGAGGTCAACTATGACACCCTGGAAGTGCGGGACGGACGGGCACACTCAGCACCCCTGATTGGGGCTTACCATGGGACCCAGGTGCCCCAGTTCCTCATCAGCACCAGCAACTACCTCTACCTCCTCTTCTCAACGGACAAGAGCCACTCGGACATCGGCTTCCAGCTCCGCTACGAGAGTGCGTCTGGGCTGGACTGGGAGGCAGGTGGTGGGGTTGGCCCGGGGTGGACAGACCAGGGGCAGCACCCACCATGGGCCCCAGCCATCCTGTGCTGCTCTCGGGTAGTCCGTGCTCCTTGGAAGGGGCTCCCTCGCTCTCAGCGTCCCACGGGGTCAGGGGAGATTAGAGTGACCCGTGACCTCATGCCAGGGCCCCACTGCGATCTGCACCACCTTCTGTGCACAGGTGGTTAGGTGCCGTCATGCTGGGCTATCGGGGACAAAGCTTGACCAGCTGTGAGGTCGAAGTGCAGTGTTCTTCCTCACCCACACTCCCTGCCTCAGCCCCCTCTGCGCTCACACGCTTGGTTTAAAGGATCGGTGTCTCTTCAGTCCTCTGCAGACTGATAGAGAAATTTATAGTTGAGAGCACTGTGAAGATACGGTCGTTTTCTTACGTGTGTGCTCTAAGCTTTAGCATAGCACCTAGACCGTAGTGGACACTCAGCTCATGTTCATCGAATGAACAAAGGACTGAGCCAACTTGCTTGCTCTGACACAGAGCTTCAGCTATCCCCATGCAGGTACCGACAGCCACGGTTCAAGAGTCCGTAGTTGGCATCTGCACCCTTGTGTAGGCCCCCCCTTGTGAGTTCCGTAGGGCCCCTCTACGGCGATGGCGAGCTGTCTGTTCCAGCCATGGTCTCTTTTCCAGCTATCACTCTGCAGTCAGACCACTGTCTGGATCCAGGGATCCCCGTAAACGGGCAGCGTCATGGGAATGACTTCTACGTGGGTGCTCTGGTGACCTTCAGCTGTGACTCGGGCTACACGTTGAGTGACGGGGAGCCCCTGGAGTGTGAGCCCAACTTCCAGTGGAGCCGGGCCCTGCCCAGCTGTGAAGGTGATACATTGCGAGGGGCGCTGAGGAGCAGAATCCTTTCCTGCCACTGAAAAATCAGTTTCAGAAGGCCATGACCCCACACACACACACACACACAATCTGCAAGGACCCCCTACACACACACAATCCGTGAGGACCACACACACACACAATCCGTGAGGATACCCCCACACACACACACGCATGCACACACCCAAAATCCATGAGGACCCACACACACACACACACATGCACACACACACAATCTCTGAGGACCACACGTACACACACACAATCTGTGAGGATACCGCCCCCCACACACACAATCCATAAGGACCACACACACACACACGCATGCACACACACACAGTCCATGAGGACCCCCCCACACACACACAATCTGTGTGGACCACACGCACACACACACAATCCATGAGGACCCCCCCCACACACACACAATCCATGAGGATACCCACACACACACACACACATGCGCACACACACACAATCCATGAGGACCACACACACACACACACACACACACACACACACAATCCACGAGGACCACACACACACACAATCCATGAGGATACCTTGCTACACACACATCCATGAGGATACCCCCCCACACACACACACAATCCGCGAGGGATGGGTTTTGAAAGAAGATGGGGGGCGGAGTCCTAGAGGGAGGGCTGCTTCCTGAGCCCCACTTTGGTCCTCGACTGCCCCCTTCCCCTGTCTGCAGCTCTCTGTGGTGGCTTCATTCAAGGCTCCAGTGGAACCATCTTGTCGCCAGGGTTCCCTGACTTCTACCCCAACAACTTGAACTGCACCTGGATTATCGAGACCTCACATGGCAAAGGTGAGCGCTGGGCCCCGGGAAGGGACTGGGAAGTGACGTGGTCAGGGCCTCAGCTTTCCCAGGTCCAGTGACCACAACGGGATCGGCCCATATAATGACTTCTGGACCTAGTCTGCTGGTGAGCAACCAAGAAGAAAACTTCCAGAACCTTCTCATTGCTCAGAATCACAGAAGTCATCCTGAATATTGTTGAAAACCTAAAATTCCCATGCTGAAAGAGACCTTCTAGTTACCAGTCATCAAATCCCACCCCATGCAGGACCTGTTCTGAGCCACGCCCCCAGGCAGTGGCACAGCCTCTGCCTAAATTCCTGCGTGGGAGGTGGCCACTCAGTGCACAGACGGGCCCTGCTTTAAGTCTGAGTAGGTTATTCCCTCCGTCCAGTGTATCAGATGTCTCTGAGAGCGTCTTCCTTGCTCTGGGTCCTGGAGGACGCCTCTGCTCCCTCCTCCCCGTGCCCACCCTCAGAGACTGAAACGGCAGTCCCTGGGAACTCGTCTTCCTCGGGCAGCGTGCTTTCGTGCTGCTCACCAGCGTGCACGGTTTCCCCAGCTTCCCTAACGTAAGTGGTCTCTGGGGGCTCAAATTCAGGGTCAGGATGCTGGTTACAAGCAAGCATTACTTAATAGACTCAGACTCTTTCGTTCAACAATCCTTATTGAATGCCACCTGTGTCCGACCCTGGAGCTCAGGACAAATGGAAACCAGGCAGATGTGGCCTCTGCCCCCCGAAGCTTATTCCCGAGTTCATCTATTTAGAGTCATGGCTCTTAACCCCCGCGCAGCTTGGCAAATATGCTAATGCTTAGCCTCTACCCTGGAGGTTTTGATTTTCTATGTTGGCGATGGAAACCGGGCATCTGCGTTTGGAGAACACTTCACCAGTAACTCTGATGCATGCCTTTAACTAAGAACCTCTGACCTAGAAGAATTAACATGGAGAAGAGCCAAAAGAAAATGTAAAAGGATAAATAATTCTTTCAGAGACTAAAAATGTTATTTTAACATGGGCTAAGATAACGTTAACAATGTGGTATGACTATGGGAATGGACAGACAGGTCAGTGGAAGAGACTACAGGTATACAAATAAAGGCATAGAAAGATTCCTGATACATATGCACGCGCCTGCATGTATGTACACATACCTGCGCATGCATGCAAGAGAGACAAGCTTTAGTAAATGACTAAAGTGTCCTGTCAGGTCTATTGAAGAGAGGATAGACGAGTCAATAGTGTTAAAACAGTGGTCCCAACCATTTGGAATAAAAGAAAAAAATCCATACTGCATACGTTTAACCACACGAATTCCAGGGCTAGAAGAAGGTGAATATCTAACCACTGGTGAAGATGTACTTTCAAGAGTTACACCAAAAGCAGACTTTGTAAAGGCAAAGACTGTTGGATTCAACTAATAAAATTTGAAAGGCCTTATGTCACCCAAAAAAAAAAAAAAAAAAAAAACTCCATCAAAATCCAAATTAAAGGGACCAGCAATTGGCGTAATGGCTATGTCGCTGGACTCCCATGTAGGTGACCGCGGTTCAAGTCCTAGACCCGGTGACTTAAACTCATGCCGGGTGCATGTGCGTGTGTGCCCAAGATCCCAAAAGGAGAATGAAGGAGAAGGGATTGTGGAGTGGCCGTCCTCCCCCGGGGAGTGATTTCTCACTTCCTGTCTCTGTCTCTCTCTGTCTTTCCAGCAAGCGTACACGCCGCATGGCAAAAACCTCTCAAAAAAAAAAAAAAATCCAAGTTAAATAGGAAATAGAAATATTTGCAGCATGTATAACCTGATGCATGCAGACCTCTTAAAAATCTGTAGGAGAAATCTGACTGGCCCACCAGCCTGCAAAGTGAGCAGAGCTATAAACTAACACTTTATAATCGACCAAATACAAATTTAGAAACCTCAACCTCACTAGTAATTAAAGATACGCAGTTACGAGCACAACGAAATACCATTTCCTGTTTCAAGTCATCAAAGAAGCTCATAACATGTCAGAAAGAGTGTGGACACATGAAACCCTTTACTGCTGACCGTGTGAAATGGTTCAAACTCTGTGAGGACGGTGTGGTGATGTGAACGAAAAGCCTTTAAAATGCACATGGCTTTGGGCCCAGCAAGTCCATTATATGGAATTTATCTGAAGACTGTAGGTGGAACTGTACACCAGTCTTCAGCTGCAGGCACAGCCACCGCGGGGTGAGCCCTAGGGCTCCACTGCCAAGACCAGCCACCTGGGAGGTCCGGTTTGTACCCTGCACCAACCTGAACAGGCCGAGCATGGCAGTGTATGCCCATAATTCTAGCTAGCTGGGGGGCTGGGGCAGAGGTTTGCAATGACAAGACCCTTTCTCTCTCAAACACACACACACGATGTAACTGTAAGGACGTCCCCTAAAATATTACGTATTATACTAAAAAATCAGGAATGATTCACATGTCCACGAATAGGAAAATGTTTAGTAAACATGTGGTACAGCCATAGAGTGAAATATGAGGCAGCTACTCAAAGAGAGAATGTGAAGAGGTATGTAAAGGCCTGCAGAGGTGGTCACACTGCCTTGTCAAGTGGCAAGAGAGGTCGCTGCAAGAGCGTGCTCGGCTAATAGAGTGCATACGCGTGCACGTGCATGGGAAGCAGTCTGATGATCCCTCCAAGATACTACTGCTAGATGTCCAATGTTCCCAGCTTTGACTTTTTCCTCTTACTGAGCAAAAACATGTCTTACATATAAATATGCTGTTTGTAGAAGAAAGACGATTTGAAAGAAAGGCATTTGTAGTCCAGCCCATGTACTGGAATGCTCTACGTGGGCTAGGACCAGGCTGTACTGGAGCTACTGGGGCAAGGAGGACTCTCCAGGGGGTCAGGCTGAAGAATCGTTCCTGCTCCCCCGGCAATACCGCCCCTGTGGAGGGGAGAGGCTGCATGCGTGCTCATCCCGCAGTGCCATTTCCACCCTGCGTGGTCTGAGGAGGCCATTGGAGGGCCAGGAGCTTTTCTGTAGCATACAGAGGGGAAGAGAGGCCGTCACGTGAGATCACCAGGGGACAGCCTCTGTAGTCGCGGTCCCCTGTGTGAGGCCCTGCGATGACAGGTGCATGCTGCTCTGTGCGTTTCTGTGTGCATCTCTGCCTGAGTCAGCACCGCTCAGCCGTTCCATGGGTGCTTGTTGGAAGCCTGTGGCACTCAGATCACCAGGAAGACACAGCTGAATGAGCTACTCTGCCAGGGCCTGTCCTCCTGTAGTTCATGGGCTCGAGGTGGGTTAGGCGCCTCACAGGAGGTCTCAGGACAGCATGGCTGGTCTTCAGTAGGGCAGAGGGAGGTAGAGAAGCATCCGGAGACCGGCCTAGGGGCTAGCCAGTGTTCTGGAGCTGAGATGTGAGGCTAGAGCGCAAGGGCGAGCAGGAATTGGCCAGGGTGAAAGGTACCCAGGCCAGGTGACATCGTCCTTAGAAGCCATGAAAGGCTTCACCTAACCTTAGCAGTCCAAACTGCAAAGTAGCTACCATGGCCCTCGGGCCCTTGCTCACCTTCCTCGGCCATATTCTGAGCCTTTAAATTAAATTCTAGCTTCACAGAACTTTTCGGTTTCTAGAACTTGCCTGTATTTCTTTCTCCTTGAGAGCTTTAACATTTTGTATGATTTCTTTCCTCTGGGACACTTCCTCTCCCCAGGCAAGGACACTGGGAATCTCTCCCTCTCCCTCGCATGGTCAGCTCTTCACCCCTCTGAGTCCACTTCCTCTAATGATCTTTCCTGACTCCTTCTCCCCAGCCCTGCAGGCTCCCCCTCCTGCGGGCTCCGATCCTGATCCCGTACCTCCCCAGTTTCGGACTTTACCCTGCTGCACAGAACTTGCAGGTTGCTCCTCTTCTCCCCAGCGGACTATGAGCCCTTTGAGGGACGGGTCCGCCTCGTTTCTGCAGTTTCCCCAGCTTCTACCTCTGTGCCTGGCACTTCGCACCTCGAGAAGGACTTGGACTTGGTGACGTGAATTGCGTTGGACTGAGCCCAGACCTCTGGGCGTCTCTCAGTCTCTGCTCCGAAGGTGTCTGGGGCTGACAGACCATAAGGCTGACTCCAGCTGCTCCCTGCCAGGCAGAAGCGCAGCTTGGGGAGCTCCAAACACCGTGAAATTTCGAATTGCCCAGTTTGCCCCATGCCTAGGCCAAGGGACCGATCAGTGCAGGAGTCCCAAGAATGTGCTCCTGTCAGCCCCAGACTGACCTTGTAACCCACAGACTATCTGGGACATAGCCGGGCTGAGCAAAAAGAACACCTGCCGTGGCACACCTGCTGTGTGCCGTGTGTGTTTTGCATCTGCTCTCCCAGCTGTTCCTCGCTTCAAGGATAAGCGTCCCCTGGGAGACAGACAGTATCAGCCACACGTTATGGATGAGGCTCCCAGACCCAGGGGTGCCGAACAACCTCAGCCAAGACCCCTCAACTAGTGAACAGATTTGACCCGGGGGTGTCTATCTCCCCAGCCCGTGCTTTGCCCCTACCCTGCTCTTCCATCCGCCTGTGGTGTTCATGTCCTTCCTACGGCTCTGTAGGGCTCACTCCAGAAGAACCTTCAGTTGTGTGTGCGTCTGTCACACCAAATCTGGATTCCAACTCCCACTTGGGCGTCTCCAGTTCTGTGACAATGTCTTCATTTTCTCACAATGGCCAAAAAAGCCCCAAGCAATCAGCACAGCTGGGAAGCCCAGGGGCTTATCTGGATTGTTTGCTCATCCTTAGGATCCCAGCCAAATGTTTACTCCTTTGGGGGGGGGGGGGTATATTCACATGCTTGAAGAATGGCATGCAAAGCTGGAGCTTAATCAAATTGTTTCCGCCTGGGACTGGGCCCGACCCACTCTGCCCAACCTGGCGTTCCAGCGGGAGGAGAGGACCTCTAGTTCCCAAACTGGGCAGACTGAAAACAGAATTCCCATTTGCACATGTGTTTGTGTCAAGAGTTTATCACATACACACAGCACACGTGCCTAGGTCTCTGAGCATGCTCCTCCCTCTCATGCCAAGGACCACGGCCCGATGAGGCAATTACCCACTCTCCCCCGTGCCCCACTCCAGGCCCTGACTACTGGTGTGTGTTCTCCTCCACCAAAACGGGAGCTTCCTCAGTGCTTAGCACTAGGCCCGGCCCTTGGCAGGTGCTGAAGTCTTGACTGCACCTGTTGCCTGAACACTGGGCGTTTACAAGCCCCTTTCCTGATCCCACCAGCTCTGCCAGGTCTGTCTCCTCCACTCCCGCCCAACAAGCCCAGTTACTCTGGGCTCATCACTCCTGTCTACTGGGAGGCAAGAATACGAACACTGCAAACGCTTTAGCACTAGGGGCTTGGAGCCAACCACCATTTATCAGAAGTGTGTCAGTAATTATCTGGGGAAGTATTTCTCAAGCTTTCTGTGCTGGCAGATCTTCCGAGGACATAGTTGGCATGCAGATTCTGACTCAGTAGGTCTGTGGTGAAGGCCAAGATTCTACATTTCTAACAAGCTCCCAGGTGATGCCCACATGTTCCTTGGACACCCTCACTTGTGCATGGGTGCCCACGCACAGCTGCCGTCTGACAAGCTCAAGAGCTGCTCTGGGTGGTAAGATCCCGTGGCTCCCAATCCTTCCTCACTATTGGGCCCCTCCCACCACCTGGCCATTCTTACTACCTCTTCTCTTTCTGTAGCCTGAGAGGCAGCCTCCTAGAGTGGTTTAGAACTGAGGTCTCCAACCCCCTGGCCACTGACAGAGCTGCACAGCAGGATGTGGGCAGTGGGCGAGCAAGCATAGCTTCATCTGTTTTCCCATCTACTCCCCATCACTCACAGTACTGCCTGAGCTCTGCCCCCCTGAGCTCTGCCCCTGGGAGATGAGCAGCAGCATTAGATTCTCATAAGAGCGTGAACCCTATGGTGAACTGCACATGTGAGGGATCTAGGTTGTATACTCTTTATGAGAATCTGATGCCTGATGACTGGAGGTGGAGCTGAGGTAGTGATGCTAGCACTGGGGAGCAGCTGCAAATACTGCATTATGGTGAGCTGTAGGATTATTTCATTATATATTACAATGTAATAATGATAGAACTAAAGTACATAACAAATATAATGCACTCCCCTGCCCTGGTCCATGGAAAATTGTCTCCCTCAAAATAGGTCCCCAGTGCCTAAAAGGTTGGGGACCGCTGGTTTAGACCACAGCCTTTGTACTCAGACTGCTGCAGTTCAGATCCAGCTTCACCACTGGAACACATGACTTCATCTCTTTGTGCCTCAGTTTCCTCAAGTAGAAAATAATCGTATCCATGTACTGGCAAGATTAAGTGAGTTCTCCTTTCCAATTCATAGGGACTGGCTACAGAGCAGTAAAACAGGGCAATGACACCAGATCCTTAGTGCTCGATGTTAGCGAGTACCAGTGCTTTTATTTTATGCTGGGCCCTTGACCCTTCCCCTTTGTGGAACTCTCTTCTCCCTCTTCCCACCCGACTGCTCCTTGCCCATCGCCCCCAGCACTCCTCCTTCTCCCAGGTCCCTGCTCATCCCCTCTCTGACTCTCTGCCTTCCCTCTTCAGCCCTCTTCTCCATGCTCACGGCTTCAAATATCACCTCTTTGCTGGAGTCGCCCAGATCTCCCCCTGTAGTCCTTTGTTAATCCTGAACTTCCAAATCTACACTCCCAGCTGCCCACTCAAGTCCCTGCTGGGATGCTGAAAAAGCGGCGTTCAGAGCTCAGGCCGTCACTCTTCTCCAGCCTGTTCTTCTCCCCCTCTGTGTCCCCCCCAGTAATGAAGGCGTCTCCATCCTGCAGACCATGCTGCTCCCAGCTGTCCTTTCGTTTCTTCTCTGTAACCAGTGTCTGCTGACTCCTGTTTCACCCTGCGTCCCTGAGGGCTCCCGTTCATTCCTGCCCAGCCCAGGGCATGGCAGCGTCATCCTAGTGGACCCCTCTGTCCCTGCCGTCCACATCTTTGTCCTCGCAGCCACTGTCTCGCTAACACACACGTCCAGCCCCTCTGGATATGGCTGTTCATGCCCTGCAGAAATGGTCGGGTCCACTTAGCCTCCCTTTCCACCTCAGTTGCAGGCGCCCGTGCTGCTCACCGAGCCCTGAATCGGCAGCTCCTCTGCCCTTCCGCGTGCTTGTCCCCTGCCTGGCACGCCCTTTCTGCTCTTGCCTGGCTAACTCCTGGGAACCCTTTCAGGCCAGGTCAGAGGTTCGCTCCTTAGTGAAGCCACCCACTCACGCCCCACTTCCTGCGTCCGGGACTCTCCCTCCGGCCTTCCGTGCAGTGAGCCACGCTCATGACAGCATCTGTCACCGCTTGTCACTCTGTGGCTGTTGCTAAGTGTCCTGGTTGTCCCCTTGCATCTACCCCTGGATCCTGCAAACATGCGCACACTGAATGAGTTAACAAATGGCTGTGGAGGGTTCTTGCAGGCCTGGCCGCAAGTGTGCCTTTCAGCTTTGACAGCCGTAGAGAGGTGTCCTCCGACTGCAGCCTTTGGTGCTGTGCTCGGGTTCCCGCATTCGGGTTTGCCCCCTCCTGTCATCCACATGCTCATGGTCGCACACGCCATGGACGCCCGCACGTCGGGAGTGTCTGGCGGGGCTGCCTCGGCTGTCTCGGGCCACCAGCCTGACCTGCGGTCTCTTGGCAGGCGTGTTCTTCACGTTCCACACCTTCCACCTGGAGAGCGGCCATGACTACCTGCTCATCACCGAGAACGGCAGCTTCGCCCAGCCCCTGAGGCGGCTGACGGGCTCGCGGCTGCCAGCCCCCATCAGCGCGGGGCTTTACGGCAACTTCACTGCCCAGGTCCGCTTCATTTCCGACTTCTCCATGTCCTACGAGGGGTTCAACATCACCTTCTCAGGTAAGCGGTGGGAGGGTCCTGGGGAGGAGAACACGGGCAGCCCTACTCCCTCCGCCGCCAGGCTCTGGGCCACCCTGCCGTCTCCCGGGGGAGGGCTGCAGTGCTGCGGCAGGTACCTGGTTAGACCCAGGAAGAACTTCCCCAGCCGTCCCCGGGAGACCTCCTCGGAAGGGTTCGAGGTCTGCCCTGACCGTGACTCGCCTCGCTGGGTGAGCTAGAGCACTCCCCGAAAGGCCCTTCCTGCCCTGGAAGTCCCAAGTTCTTCACCTGACTCAACTTCCACTGCTTTAAGATCCCAGTAATTTGCAAAAAAGAAAAGAAGAAGGGAGAGGTGTGAAATGAACACATTGGAGTGTTTGGGTCTCATTGGGGCTCTTCATCGGTGCTAATTTAGCCGTAATGAATAGTTATCTCTGTGTTGGGAATCCTCACACGGCATTCTGGGAGAAAGGAAACCACTCGCTCTTCTAGAGCTGGCCCTTCCCTGGGCCTGTGACGTGCGGAGCAGCCCTCCTCCCTTCTCAGCCAGGACGGGGGATCAGTGGGCCCTCCAGGGGTGGCGTCCTCCTGGGGTGGGCACGAGACCTCCGGCCTCCAGGAACTGGCCTGGCCCCCACGTGCCCTCCCGCTAAAAGGCACCTGCTTGTGGGACCAGCAGGTGGCGTGGTGGTTAAGGTGCTGGACACTCCCACATGGCTGACCACGGTTCAAGGTCCGGACCTGGCAGCTTGCTTTCTCACTTTCTCTCTCTCTCTCTCTCCCTCTCTCTCTGGTCAAATTAAAATAAAATAAATGAATAAATAAAATTAAATTAAAATAATTCTTAAAAAAAAAAAAAAAAAAAAGGCACCTGCTTGTGACTGGGCTGGCCTGGAGGATGGCATGGGTCAGCCAGCGTGCCACATCCGAGACCCTCCTCCCCACCACGCGGGGCCTCGGGACTGTGCCCCAAGAGGAGCTGCCTTAGGGTGAGGGACGGTCACTCCTGCTCTGTCACTAGAGGCACCGCTGGGTCTGTGGCTTATAAAATGTCACCCGCCACGCTGGCCATCTGCCCAGTGCCGGCCCTGCCCAGGCACGCCTTTTAGTGAGGCATTGCACGTGCCCGAGATGGGTGCAGAGCTGCCCCTGAGGACCGGGGGCCAATGGGATCCGTCGTGAGTCCTGAGGCTTGGGGTTCAGATGGAGATGAAGGGACGGGACAAGGGCGGAGCTGCGTGGTCCTTTGGGGGCCTCCGAGGAAGCCTTTCTCAGAAACTGCACCCTCACCCGCCGCCGGCCCAGTCCTCCCCGCCCAGCTGCCATGTGCTCTCTGCCTCTGCTCCTCACAGACTCCCGCTCCGCCTCTCCTCGTGGGCCAGTCTGCATGCCCCATGCCTCCCTCGGTCTCTGGCCTCTGTCCCCCTGGCGTCTGGGCGTGTGTGCTCTCTGCTCTCTCCCTGAGAGTCTCTGAGCCCGGCTCTCCTGCTCCCTCTCCAGAGTATGACTTGGAGCCCTGCGAGGAGCCCGAGGTCCCAGCCTACAGCATCCGGAAGGGCTTGCAGTTTGGAGTGGGCGACACCTTGACCTTCTCCTGCTTCCCCGGGTACCGTCTGGAGGGCGCCGCCCGCGTCACGTGCCTGGGGGGCAGACGGCGTCTGTGGAGCTCGCCTCTGCCAAGGTGTGTGGGTAGGTGGTCACGTGCTTTCATTTTGCTTCACTAATGGGGTGGGCCGACCTGGAGTCTCCTGGTAGCGTGTGCAGGACCGAGAGGCGAGTAGGCCTGGCTCTGGGGACCGACCGGCCACTCCGAGCAGTGTGGGAGCTCGGCCAGGTGGCCCGGCCTCCTCCTGCTCCAGCCTCCTTGTCTGTAAAACAGGGACGGCAGGGCTGTCCTGTAGACCAAGCTGACCTTTGCAAGGGGGGTCTTCAGCGGCCACACAGTGAAATTGAAGCACACTCACCTGTAACCCGAACACAGGCCTGTGGCTTCAGGGCGCCCCTGCAGGGGGCCTGAGGAGGGAGGTGTGACTGTCCCCAGGGAGGCACAGCCTGGTAGAGTAGGGGTGCCATGGCTACTCTGACAGGCGCTCTCCCGGGGGAAGCCTCAGGAGAGCCCGTCCTTCCTGCCAGAGGGGAGAGAAGCCAGAGCTGGGCCTGTGCAGAGCACCCGGACGTGCTGGGCACTTTCAGGTCCTACAGATACACAACCAACAAAATGGAAACTGTCTCTCACGTCCTGGTGGGGGACACAGCCACGAACACCTCCGTGTGTAATGGGACAGGTAGTGTTGAAGGGTACACAGAAAAATCAAGTCTTCACTCAGGAATGTGTGTTAAGATTATGGAATGCGTGTTAAGACTATTGGTAGGGGAGAAAGTGGGTTTGGTTACATGGATCTCTTATGGCCCTATTATGATCTATCCCTTCCTTGAAAGTTTTTGAAAAGTGGAAAGATCATTTTGTTGCATTTCCCCATTCTTGTTTTTAAAATTAAGAACATATCCCAAGCCCTATAAATGGCTTGTGTTGAACTTTTACATTTGAATTAAAGATCGTTAAACATGGAAAAAAAAATCAAGTCAGCTTAGAAAGTGCTCGAGGCCGTCGCTCCTTCACGTGAGAGTAGTCACGAAAGGCCCCTGTGATGGGTCACCATTTGAGTCATGATCCAAAGGAATTCAAGGGGCAGCCACTCAGCTACCCGGAAGGAGAGGGGACAGAGTGCCAAGGCCAAGCCCCAAGGGTACTCGGTGTTGGAGGAACAGTTCAGAGGCCAGTCTGGAGGAAAACAGGTCTGTCAAGGTTAGAAAGGGGCAGTTTGGGGCTGGAACTGGCCCTGCCTGCCTCCTGCCGAGAGCCCTAAAGATGGCTGTTTAGAAGTCCAGGCCCAGAAGGTGGGGGACGCAACACGACAGCCGGGGACCCTGGGCGGTTGCCAGCCGGCCCTGTTTGTAAGGCCAGATCTCGCCGTGCAGGGCTGGGTGGGCCCCACTTTCTGTGGAGCCCTCACTGGTAGCCTTGACCCCAGTGAAACCTTGCATGCGGCTCCGTACCCGCGTGAGGAGTTAAATGCCCACGGCACTGCACTACGCTGAGGGCAGGGGCTGCATTTCCCAAACCCAGGAGGCCAGCCTGCCTGAGGCAGCTCCACGGAGCCCTGGGCCCTACAGAGGCAGCTTCACAGCCTGGCAGTGGGCTGGGCCTGGGGGCAGTCGGTCACACGGGCCCAAGGGTGAGTCTCAGATCTTGGGCACACCAGGGGCCCTGCCCCCCTCCACCCTCCACTTCCTCAATTTTAAAACGGAGATAACAACATCCAACCCACAGGCTTCGTCCAAGATCAGAGGCCTTAATTACAGATGCCAGGAGGTGCCGTGGCATTACAGTGACCCTGCAACTAACCTTTGGTCGTTACTTATGGAGAGCCAATGAGCATTGTTTTGCCAACAGCTTTTCCGATCTCAGAGGGCAAACACGAAGACAGAGGCCCGGAATCCCATTTCTGACCAATTAAACAGCACCAAGTTCATCCTTCTCCCTGTACGCGCCCCCAAAGCACTCATCGCCTGGCGTGGACCCACGCACCCAAAGGCACACGGAGCTCGCCTGGAGAGGCTCGGCTGTACCTGGGAGCTCCTGGGGTCCTTGGGAAAGGCCCCCGCCGAGCGGTGCTGGAGGGCGCGGTGCTGAGCGGGATCTTGGACTGCAGGCGGCATGTGCGCCGACTCTCGCCTCGTTGGTCTCATCACACACACTCACTCCTTCACTTATTCCAATTACTGTTCGTTCATGACACCTCACAATATTTTCATTATTACATTTGTCTTCTGTTTTACATGTTATTAATAACGCACAGCAATTATAATCACCTCTAATTACCACCAGCCCTCACAGAGGCTCAGGCTGGGGACCCCCAGGGGATGCTCCCAGGCCCCGAGCCCGAGCACCAAGGTGTAGATGGAATGATTTAGCCCACACAGTCTCACCAGGGATGTCCCAGCCAAGATGGAGATGAGTGGCCCCAGGCTCTTAATTCACGGTGTGATGGAGGTGACACAGCCCCAACCCAGGGGACCCCAGTCTGTAGAAGGAGACACAGCCCTGTCCTCGGGAGCCCGAGACTGACGGGTGTGACAAAGCCTCCGTCTGCAACAAGACCTCTTCTGATGGGGGCGGCGCCTCCCTGTGCCTACGGCAGACTGTTTGTTTTTCTGGACGTTTATTTATTTCCATGTATGGCTGTGTTTGGTGTCTCAGTGCATCTGCCCTGCCTCCTCTGTTACTCTGGAAACTCTCCCAGAAGCAAGAGCCGTGTCTTTCTGCCCTCCCGCGCCCTCCCTGGTACCCAGGACAAAGGCTGGCAGGGCGTTAAGACCTGGTGATGGGCCAGGGGCCCGCCACGTCTGAAGCCATTGGCCCGGTTTCCCTCCTCATCAGAGTGCTTTCAGGGGCAATGATGAGAAGGTTGTGCCGGGGCCCAGGTGGGCAGGCAACTGTGATGCAGGAAGCCGGGGCTGGGACGGTCTAGAAATAGCCCAGCGTTGGGACCAGGTGGGCGGTCAGGCTATCAGGACGGTGAGGGTCCTGTGGACCTCAGACAGCTCAGCCAGGCTTCCCATGAGCTTCTCGGACTTCTGGCCAGTCCTAGAGTGCAGGCAGTTAGGGCTCCTAGTGGAAGCAGGTAAGCCACCTAGAGCCTCCCAGGGTCGATAAGGAGAGCCGGAGGAAGAAGACTGGTCAGGGGCCTACTCTGCTAGCTACTCTCCATGTTTACTATTTTACACATAAAATTACACACGTTCCTGGGTCTTGGGGGTCTTGGGAGGGTGCAGTGATTCCAGAAGAGACTGAGGTTCAGGGAGTTGATCAAACTTGTCTGACTCCAAAGTCCATGCTCACCCTGTACCATGCCCGGGCCCTGAGTGATGGGCGGTGCTTCGGAGGGCCACTGTGAGATCTGACCAAGTGAGAAATGCTTCGTGTGCACAGCCTTGAGCAGCCCTCCCGCATCCACAGCTCAGCTGAGGGCCCCTGGCCACACTGTCCCTTCAGTTCCTGCCCCAGCTCACCGCACCCATCAGTGCCTGGTCCCTGGCAGGCAGGCCAAGTTTGAAGCTAGATTTCTCCCGCAAGGTAAACACATGAGGGCTGAGGGAATGCCTTAGGAGCTGCAGCTGGTCCTGAACCGGGCAGGACCCGGAGAGTGGAGCCAAAAGCAGGAAGGAACTTGTTGGTGGGATATGGTCCCCGTCTCCAGAGGACTAAGGAACAGCCTTGGGGACAAGCAGGCACGTTATTACGTAACTAAGCCCTGTGAGGTTCAGCTCTGAGCGTTTCCGTGTGCCCCATCCATGCTGCCTGGCCCAGCGTGCTCCCAGCTTAGGACTCTGTGGTCAAGGCAGTGACCCCTTGGCCGACCACAGCGTCCTTCCAGCCAACAACTGTGCTTGGAAAAAGGCACTGAGGGGTGGGTCGGAGAAACAGACACACGCCTCAGCCTCAGAGATAAGAAGGCTCCAAGCTCCCCGTGTGTCCAGATAAGGGGCCTGCCGTCTGGACTCGTGCTCACAGTTTTCCAGAACCTCATTCTTTTTAAGACTGTACATCTTCTGAGGTTAGCGTAGGCTATATTCACTCATTCATTCTTATGGCAAATATTTACTTTCCAGGAGACATGGGCAAGCCTTGGAAATGCATAGATTCCTGGAGCACGACCCCAGTCCACATGTAGCACAGTGTGGGTGGGGGTGGAAGCAAGTGGCAAGAACTGGGGTATGGAACAGCAGGTGGTTAGACTCGGGAGCACAGACGGGCCTCGCCAGCGTGGCAGATCCCAGAGCCAGCCCTGCCACCAAGCTGCCCTGCCCGGCTCTGCGTGGGTGTTAAGGATGCAGTGATATGACCCGCCCCGAAGGACCCACAGAGCGGCAGGAAAAGCAGGCATGTTGACAGATACGTCAGGTACAATGTGATGGCTGCTATAAATAACGGTGTGAGGACGACGCGGGCAGAGTGACTAATTCGGAGGAAAGCAGAGTTCCGGAGGGTGTGTTTCATCAGCGGTTGAATGAAAGTGTTTTCAAGGAGGTCCTGCCAACACTGCAAGCAGAGCCTCAGGAGCCGACACCCCAGGGCCAAGGAGGGAGAGTCCTCGACCCCTCCTCTCCGTGCATCTGGAGACCAAGTCTCCATGGCTGAGTGCCAGCTTCCTTGCCTTTAACCCAGACAATCGTGCCAACCTTAGGAGTCAGTTGTCGTAACTGATAACTGCAGTGATCCTTGGAAAGTGCTGTCTTGGTGGTTTACACATAAGGTTAGTGATTATTATCCCATCCTGCCCGCTTCGTTTCCATCCTGCAGCACTGAAAGGCTCATCTCTGCTCCCCTGGAAACCCTCCCTCATGCAGCTCCGTCACTTCCCTTGCTGTGGCACTCTGAGCAGGTGTGCGGAATGGCTGTTCTACAGTGCTCTGAAGTAGAGCATGCCTGGTGGGTTAGTTTCTATTTCCGCAGAAGATAGACACCAGGACGAGAGACCAGTTAGGGCTGTGGGTAGCCAGGTATCTGGAGAACAGTTTTGCCAGGCAGTCTTAGTGACAGAGACAGAGGGGCAGTAGTGAGTGTCCGGCATGTAGGCGGGCCAACAACTGGCCATCTCTGTAAGGTTCTCTGCACTGTGAGCTGTTTTCCAGACGGGGCTGATGGGACTGACCTGTGGTTATTGTGATTCTCTTTCCAGCTGAGTGTGGGAACTCAGTCACGGGCACTCAGGGTACTTTGCTGTCCCCCAACTTTCCTGTGAACTACAATAACAACCACGAATGCATCTACTCCATCCAGACCCAGCCGGGAAAGGGCATTCAGCTTAAAGCCCAGGTGTTCGAGCTCTCTGAAGGGGATGTCCTCAAGGTAAGATTGATGGATTTCGCAGTCCAGATGGAGTCACAGTCTGCACGGTGGTCAGGACTCACTCCCTTATCTCTGTGTGAGTGGTCCAAACACCCTCCTTCCCTCCCGAGTGCCCGGATAGCGTCCCACTCACCTGGGAGAAAGTGGGGACCAAATAGAGAGGGGTATGTGTCAAGGAGGCCGGCTTAGGAGTTGTCCGCTGTCAGGTATGTGCGTGACCGAGCGTGGGCTGCCCACGTGATAAGAGTATAGCTCAGTTGGAGCAGCCAGCGGATCAGCGGGTTAGGTTTCCCGTTGTGGGCCCCGGCCATCCACGTGGACGATGAAGAGTGCGTGTGTGTACACACACGTGTGCACTCTGTAGCTATGTATTGGCGGACATAGATACTTTGACACGTACATTTCTATGCCTGTGTGAATCCGTGTCTCTGCGTCTCCTTGATCTCGAGGATCTGTGTCTGCGCATACTCGTGCCCGTGCCTCTGTGTGCGTGCACGTGCGTATGTGTCGAGCGCATTCTCTGTAGGCTAGGAGACTACCTTCATTCCAGCAGCTTCGGCGTGCCATGGTGGTGGCCCATGTGGAATGGGGGTGTTAAAGAAAGTGAGTTCAAGAGATACGTAAGAGAAGGACATGATGGGACTTGTAGAGAGGGTTACAGTGAGGACGTTCGTGAGACACTGAGCACGCGTGTCTAGTCTTTCTTCGTGTACATCTGCAATAACGTGTGTGTGTGTGTGTGTGTGTGATCAGAGTTGGCGTCAGAGAATTTTTTAAAGAACTGCCCTAACAGAATGGATTAAAGGGAACCCATTTTCATCCTGGGCCAAAGAACTCTTTTAGCTTATTCCAATGTAGTTTTATTCCCTCTAACCAGAGAAGTTGTGACATTCCAAAAGCTTGAAGCACAAGACGCCATGTAAGTCCCACCATTAGGGTTCTGTCTAGCTGTAGTGGATGTGCCAGCCTTTTTTCACGTACAGGTGTTACTCTTGACCCACCCCCATACGCTCGCTCAGGTGTGTGTGTGTGTGTGTGTGTGTGTGTGTGTGTGTGTGAAGGCATTTCTTACTCCTTCCTAATTCTTTCTGAACTCAAGAGGATGCACCCATGTGGTGACCGGGTGGGACTGGATGTGCAGGAACACAGTAGAACTATCCCGTAGGGGTTAGGGAGCTGCCGCTGGCTGCTCAAGCCCTCCTGTTCAATACCACAAACAGTAGTACGCGTCTCCTAACGAGAGAGCACGAGACAAGGGCTTTTCACTCTTCTGAGAGCCGTATCTTCAGGAATGAACCTTGCCGTCATTTCTCTCCGTCCATGCCTTCATCATCAATAGCAGAACCTTGGAGGATGCAGCCAGGACAGCAGGCCAGCGGGCTCCTCTCTGCAGTGAGGCAGGTGGGTGTGGTGAGGGGCAGGGCAGAGGCCTTCTCGGAAGGAGGCTGTGGGCAGCCGGCGGCAGTTCTGAGGCAGTGGTTGTAGTCTTCCAGCTCTGAAGGCAGGATGAGCAGTTACTCTGTGCGTGTGGCCGGCCAGGGTGGCAGAAATGCCTCCTGGGTTGCACAGGCTGTGCCCGAGCCTCCTAACTCGAGGGGCCCTGATTCAGAGCCACATGTGGACAATCAGCAAGCATGCGTACTCAGCTGCACTCTCAGGGTTCTGGCCTCTGGCCCTGGGGAGCAGCTAGGTAGGGGACTTAGGGAAGAAAGGAGGGACATGGGGCATGACTGGAGGTCACAGGTCAGAGGTCTTAGAGGGCTCACACAGGATGCAAGAGTCCTGCACACTTGTGTTTCCTAGGGAGGCCCTTCCCTGACTTCATACGGACCTCTGAAGCCATCTGCCCTGCAGGCCCTGCCACCCAACCTTCTAATATCAGGCCTGAATTTCTCGACAAAGTCCATCCTCCTCCTGTGTCTAGGCCTCGTTCTGTGCTCCTCAGAAGGCTGGGCTGTGGCTTCTCATGTGACTGGGAGGCCATTCAAGGGACCAAGTGACCACCTGAACTTCTAGAATGAGACCCCAGAGGAGGGAGGGCAGGTCCACAGGGAGACTGGGACGGTGTTGCACATCGCCTTCTGGATCCAGCTCTGCTCCTCAGGGCCTGGCCTTCCCAAAGGAGAGCCTGGGGGACACGTAGTTACCAGAAACGGTCCAGAATTAAAAGGAGCTCCTCGTCCTGATTTCCCGAGTGGGATTCGGAAGTGCCCTGCGGCCAGTGAGCAGCAGCAGCCCTGCTGTTTAGGCCTGTCACTCTGGCCTACTCCGTACAGGGCTATGCACGAGCCAGAATGGGCGCTCCGAGAACACTCTGCCCTGCCCAGGTGTCACCGGCCCAGCTGCCAGAACCCAAGCACGTTCCAAACGCCTGTCCCTCCGAAGGAATCCTGATGTGCCCCTGGGGAAACCTGGGGTGTCCACCAAACTGGCTTACCTCCCAAGACAGGGCTCTGAGCATCTAACCCGCCCTCCACACCTCTATGGTCTTGCCTTCTGGTCTGTGAATGTCTATTTGCTTGCAGTCGTGACCCCGGATCTCTTCCTTACCCTCAATGACTGCAGATTTCTTCAGTAGCCCTCCCCTGCCACATTCCCAGCTCCTTCCATTTTCATCTTCACTGCTACCCGTCATGAGCAGGACAGGAAGGGCCTTTCACGTGAGAGCACAGAGAGCAGCTTCCGGGTCAGGACAATGAATAAGGGCATGCATGGAACTATGGCCTCCACAGGTTCCCGGTAGAATGGCTAACGGGACCTGAAGACAGGAGAATGGGGTCTCAGCCCCGGGAATTAACCATAGTGCCCTTCACACACAACTGGGAGGGATTTCCACTAAACAGAATACCTAAGAAGGAAACCAGGCTGAGAAAGAACCTAATCCAGCTATTCACAGAATTCACCTCAGTGCAGGGAAATCCTGCCTGTGGGGCAAGTACCAGACACCGTAAGGGGAACCGTCTGATGACAGCTCGGAACTGCGGAGCCTGGGGCCACGGCCACACCACAGACAATCGGCAGGGACCGGCTCTCAGTCTGGGAGACCACACAGAGCTGCGGTTCCCCTTGACGGGACATTCTGGCCTTCATTTAGCTTCCGTTGGCAAGCCAAGTAAAGCCAGGTCATGCCAGAGTTGTACACGTATCAGAGACGAGGCTGCCGCAATCATGCATGCACGCGCGCGTACACACACACACACACACACACACACTCACTCTTTAGTTCCAGGGGTAGGAGATGCTGGGGCCTCTTCTGACTGAGCTCTTCTGGTTCCCCTTAGATACCAGGGGAGTTTCTATTCTCCCTCCAAAATGGCCCACCAACCAGAATACTGCCTGGGGGTGTGTGAATATTCAGTAGATACAAAGAAAGAGATCTGTCTGAAGTCAGAGCTCTTTGACCCCCTGTTAGCAACAAAGAAGAGAGAAATACTTTAAATGCTCGTTTGTATTCTTCACAGGATTCGAGAGAATATTGTATTTACGACATAAAAATAGGCAATAATGAAAACAGAGCACTCTGAAATGAGGAAAGATTGAAAAGAGATAAAAAACATGATCACCCAATTAAAACCTGGAATGGAAGCAGTGAACAGAAGATGGTGAACCACAGAAAATGAAAGTCAGTTTATTATAAGATAAATTTGAGAACTTCTCTGACATCTCATAAGGAAATGAAAGAGGAGATTCTTTTATATTAATAAAATGTACAGTCAATCCACAGTAAAAACTTTATGTGCCAAATAACGTAGCATGAATAAATTAAATACAAACTGCTAGAGATGTAAAAATTTTTAATAAAGTTACAGTCATCATGGAAGATTTTAATATACTTCTGTTAGTCTCCGATGTATTACCTAGGTTAGAAATAAATAAGGATTAGGGTAGCTTGAATAATATGGCAAGATAAATCCAATGAAAGTAGAAGAAAGACACCTTTAAAGATAAAGGCAAGAGTTAGTTAAAAAAAGACAGACTACCAAAAAACATAGCAATTATCAACAAAACCAACTGGTTTTGAAAATAACTAATTAAATAAACAAATCTGGCAAGGCTGAACAAGGAATAAGGCTATGAATATGTCATTTAAGGAACGATTTTTTTATTCTCTATTTCACTTATTTCTGCTCTAATCTTTACTATGTTTTTCTTCTCATGCTATTTGGGTTTTATCGTTGTTGCTTTTCCAGTTCCTTGAGATGCATTATTAGCTTATTTATCACCTCCTTTTTTTTTCTTGTGGGCACTAATTGCTATAAACTTCGCTCTTAGGACTGTATTCACTGGGTCCCACAGATTGTGGGACACTGTTTCCTTTGTCATTTGTCTCAAGGAATTTTTAAATTTCATTCTTAATTTCTTCAATAGTTTTGAAATTGTTCAGGGGTAAATTGTTTAGTTTCCTTATATCTGTGCATGTCTAAAGGCCTTCCTATTGCTGATTTCGCGTCTAACTCCATCACGGTTGAAGAATATGCTAGCTATCGTTTCTATACGTTTATATTGGTAAAGACTTGTCATATATCCCATTATGTGGTCAGTCTTTTGTCGTTGTTTTGTTTTGCCATAGAGCACATGGGCTTGCTGGAGAGACAGAGGGACAGTGGGGGGGGGGGGGTGAGAAATCCCCCCCAGGGAGGATGGGCACACAACAATCCCTTCTCCATTCTCCCCCCCACCCCCAGGAGTTTGTGCAGGCACGCATATGCCTGGTGTGATTTTCAAGCCACCAGGTCTGGGACTCAAACTGTGGTCAGCCATGTGGGAGTCCAGCACCTTAACCACCATACTGACTGGGCCCTATGTGGTCAGTTCTTGAAAATATTCCATGTGGGAAAGAAAAAAATGTGTATTTAGTAGTCGTTGGGTGAATTGTAAATGTCTGCCGGATGCATTTGGTTTACGCTATCATTTAGCTCCCATGAATCTGTTTATTTTCTGTCTAGATGCCCTCCCTACCCCGTAGTGACAGTGGGGTGACGAAACCTCCAACAGTGTGTCGCAGTCTGTCTCTGTCTTTAGATCTAGAAATCTGGGTGTTCCAGCGTTGGTATAGACATCTATGGAATTAGAAAAGGAATCTAATCATAGATACGGTCGTTTATGAGAAGAAAATATTTAGGAATGATAATAAACCAAGAAACCTGAAAGCTAAACTGAAATGGAAGTTTTTATAGATACTAAGTACTAATACCAAAATCTGAATAAGCCAATAACAATTAAAAGATGGGACTTCCCCCAAATCCTCCCAGAAGCCCCAGGGCTAGACTATTTTACAGGTAATGTCAACCAGACAACTAATTCCTACAACAACAAAATTGTTTCAGAAAAGAGAAAAATGAAAGGTCACCTCCCAACTCATTTTTTTTTTAAATAGGGCAAGTGGAAACATTGATTTCAAAGAATAGAATGAAAGTTATAGAGGGATGTTGGTAGTGGGAGTCGGAGGGATGGCGAGGTGCCGGTGCCGGTCAGGGTTCAGAGCCTCGGTTAGGCGGGAGAGAGTTTTTCCCCTTTAAGACATACTCCACAGCATAGTGAACCTATTAGGTCATAGGAAAAGTCATGGCATGTTTTCCTATGTTTTTCTATGCATAAATGAGTCATGATCTTCCAGCCAGCCCAATAATAAGCAATAACATATTGTACATTTCGAAATCTCTAAGAAAGTGAATGTCAAATGTTCTCACCACAAAAACTGGTGTTTGAGGTGATGAATTTGTTAATTAGCTTGATTTAATGATTTTGCATAGATTCATAGTATCACTTTGTATCCCATAAATATATGCAACTATAACTTTTCCACTTCTATTTTTTAAAAATTTTTAAATAAAAAAATACAGAAACTGCCAGCCCAGTCCCACCTGAATATAGCTGTATATTAAAACAAAGATGACCCAGTAGGCTTGATTCCAGGAAAAGCTCAAAATGTTATTTGTTAGACAAACCGTATGAAATTGCCATTATTATAGGTCAAAACTGGTCGAGTATTGGCAGTTTCATGTGGCTCAATCTAATATCCTATAAACAGATTAGAAAAGAAAACCACATTGTCCTGCTAATGCACCCTAAAGCATCATGTGATGAGTTCAGTACTCATTCATTGCTTTTGAGAATAGCTCATACAATTATGAATAGAACCTTCTTTTTTTCTTTTAGAGAAATTTTTGCTATAGGGCACATGCACTCACTGGAGAGATAGAGAGACAGAAGGCAAGAAATCATCCCCTGGGAGGTGAGATGGGGAGAGGTGGCCACGCCACAATCCCTTCTCCTCCATTCTCCTCTCGGGATTTTGGGCATGCATACACACGCACCTGGCATGAGTTTTAAGTCACCAGTTTTAAGTCACCAGGACGTGAATTGTGGCCGACTAGTTGGGTATCCAGTGACGTAAACATTATGCCATCTGCTGATCCCATAAACAGAACCTTCTTAATATGATCCAACATTTTTACCAAATACCTATAGCTAAATTCTACTCATATATATGCCCAGTAAAGCAGGAATAAGACCAGTCGTTAGTTATATTACCATCAACAGTATTCAGCATTGTACTGAAAACATAAGCCATTACAATTATACCCCAAACAGCAAAATTATAAAAATTAGAAAGGAGGGACCAGCAGATGGCATAATGTTTGCGCCGCTGGACTCCCACGTAGTCAGCCACGTGTGCATGTGTGCCCAAAGTCCCGAGGGAAGAATGGAGGAGAAGGGATTGCGGCGAGGCCATCTCCCTGGGAGGTGATTTCTTGCTTTCTGCTTCTCCGTCTCTCTCTGTCTTTCTGGCAAGTGCACGTGGCCTATAGCAAAAATCTCTCCAAAAAAAAAAAAAAAAAAAAAAAAAAAAAACTAGGGATATAAAAACAATTGTCTCTTTTATTTAGAATACACCAAAGAATTAACTACCAGAACCAGTAAGACAACACAGCAAATCTATTGTGTCTCTACAATTAAAACATGTAATCAGAAGGAAAACAAATCTAAGACCCCCAGCATGTGCAGAATCTTTACTGAAAATCTATATAACTTTATTTAGAAGGTGATATCAGTAAAATAAATGCAGGGAGGGTTCATGCTTATGGATGAACAGAGACAATCACAGAAAAGTAGAACTGTTGATAAACATTAAAAAAAAAAAGTCTCGGCATCAGTAGTGATCAGTGAGATATAAATTAAAGTGAGATGCCATTTTCCACTCATTACATTGGGGAAAAAATGTAATGCCTGAAAAACCAAGTGTAGGCAAGAATTTGAATACTGTCATACATTGCTAGGGAGTGAATAAACAGGCTTTCCTCTTCATAGAACAATCTAGTAATACCCAGCAAAGTTGAAAGATGTGTCTTCCCTGCAACCCGCTTTTCTGTTCTAGGGATAGCCTGAAGCACACACGTGTCAGCCGACGTGCCGACGTGCAGGAATGTCCGTGGACGATGTGCACGCGTTTGTGACTGTGCATCAAAGCTCCCCACTTAGCATAATCGTTCTGAAAGCAGCCATCATGCTGGCCTGCAAGATTGAATCTGGTGGATGTGCATAGATCCTCCTGGATTCAGGGAGACATTCTCACTTCCTGCTTATAATAATGAACTAGAACATCAAGCAATGTTCTGTCAGGAAATGAATGATCCAAAGGCCCAATTCCCATTAGCGATCAAAATATAAACACTCCCAGCAATAAGTACAGAATGCGGAGAGACAGAAAAGACAAAATGGCAAAGGGAGGCGGCTCCACGTGCTGTGGGTGGGGAGCCCTAACACCACACAGGCGCTCGCTTCTCCAGGTAGTTCGCACGTTTAATGTAGCTCACGAGAAGGACACGCGGTTTTTGCTTTTTTCATGTGGGGAAGTTCTTCTCAATTCCTCATCTGGAAGAGTAAATATAGGCGAATTGTCTTTTGTTTTGTTTCAAGTTAAAAGAAAACAAATGCAGACTTTCTCTACTAAGTATTTAAGTATATTAGAAAGCTACAGTAACTAAAACAGCGTGAGTCATGCACAGGATAAAACAAGTGGGTAAAAGCAATAGAAAAGAAAGCCGACTTAATACATACGGCATGCCTGCTCTCTGTGGCGGAAACGGGAAGACCAGAAGGCACACAATGTGGAGAGCAGCCGTGGGTACGGGAGCCAGGGTGGGAGGGCCAAAACATTTAACAGACACAAAACTGAGAGATGATCTGTTAGTGATAAGGTGTAGGGGCTATCTTTGGCTGGACTAATATGTAGTGTATACTGGAAAAGTTCGTTTTGTATGCTGTAAAAACGTACAGTGATTAAATGTAAAAACATAAAAAATTAAGTTAAAATGTATATAAATAAAATTTTTTAAATGTAAAAAAAGAATAGAAAGCTGAAAAACAAAACCAAATTTGTACATTTATCTATGAATTATATCTGTGATAAAGATGGTTTTGAAATGGGTGGTGAGAGAAATATTGAAACAGGTTGGGTTACATGGCTGACCAACAGGGGGAAAGGTCGTGATTGTCTATCGTGTGTCAAACAAGTTCCAGAAGTCGTTACGGACAAGAGTACTGGAGGGAAGCATCGGTTTATGTGTCACCTATTTATTGTGCTAGGACACACACCCGGGTCCTGGGCGTGTGACTAAGTATATTGTAGGCTGGGTTGATTTTATGATGGAAATTCCTGCAGCTGTTTAAATGCTGCTATAGAAAAAAATACTTAATGACTTGAAAAATATACACATTAGTGAAAGAGCAGTTTGACATGTAGTATCTGTAGTTGCATCTTGTTTTTACTCTATAAAACACCAAAAAATAAATAAATAAATCTATATAAAGAAACGCGTAGACCAAAGCCTAGAAAGATAATCACCAGGCTGGCAGGTGGCGTGGTGGCTAAGGCATTGGACTCCCACATGACTGACTGCAGTTCCAGTCCCAGACTGCTTTCTCTGCGACTTTCTCTCTCTCTCTCTTCGACTCACTCTCTCTCTCTCTTTCTCTCGCTCTCTATCTCTATCTCCCTCTCTCTGGTCAAAATTTAAAATAATAAAAATCCTAATAATAATAAATAAAATTAAATAAATAATTCTAGACCAAAAAAAAAAAAAAAGTTACCAAAATGTTCTAAGTCCTGCAAGATGTTATTCTTTTCTTTTTACTTTTCTGTTTTCTCAGTTCCCTGTAATTAATGTTTTTACTGCAGTGATAGAAGTAGTGTTTATGCTTTATGAATTAGGATGAATTAAATTGAAGAAAAAGTCCTGTGAGTGTTCAGACTTCCAGTAATCTCCTAAGAGCTGTGATTTTTTAAGAATGCGTGTCTTATTGAGTCAGGGCCCCCGGAGGTCCATACACAGTGCAGTTTGTTTTCCTGGACGCGCCGCGCCGCCTCACGTGCAGGGCTCTCCCTCTATTTCTGTTCCCTCTCGTACTTCATTTGTGGAGGGAATCAGGTCATCGGTTCAGTGGGATTCTCCATGTCTGGGTTTTGCTGACTACCTCAGGGTGTCATTTCACATGTTCCTCGGTCCTCAGTATTTCCTGTGAGTTGGAATTTGGATCCAGTGGCTTGATCTGATCAGGTGTTCTTTGGGGGGTAGTGAGATCATTCCAGAGGTGATGATGTGTCTTTCATTAAGAACCACACGATGCCTGGATGTCTTTCTTATTGTGATGTCAGCAACCATTGATGAATAATGCTACAATCCATTCATTCCCATAGATGTTTTAATGGGGAAAATGTTTTTATAACAGTCTGGAAGCAGCAGTGTGCTCCCTTCGAACTGCTGTCATCTCAATGTCTGTTGGAGCCCGGAATATCCTCTCCGTCTATCAGTGATATAGAGCAATTGCACAGAAGATCTGGAAACAGACTTGAAGCTCCCAGGAGCCTAAACAAATCTCTGTAATATACAACACTGTTAGCTTGAAGGATGGCTTCTTTTAGAAAGCTTTGCTTCATAAATAGTAGAATGGAAATATTGTTCCAATTTGCTGGCAGCTGGCACCACATCGTGTGCCATGCACAGATATTCATCACCCACCCATAGATCCCATCTTTGATATTTACCAAAGCACCAGGGGGTCTTTCACTCAATCACAACTTCTGTTGTTATTTGTACAATTATCTGGAAAGGAGCAGCAACCTCGAGACCTGGGGAGCTAGTTCATTATTCTGATGATTGTTGTCTTTGCTGGTGCTCAGAAGTTCAGGGGACAGATGGGAGTCGGAAAAGCCAGCTGCCTGCACGATTCCACCCTTGGCAAGCCCAGCAGGCCCTCGCTGGAGCCCTCGCTGTAGGAGGGAAGGGACAGAGACTGAGCTTGGGGAAAGGAAAGTCACCGTGACACTGGTTATTTTCACTCCGTCCTGCCTGGGTCCCAGGGATCGTGTCCAATAGAGTGGTCAAGATAGCCACGGTGGAGAGGAGTCGGGCTGGAGGATGGCTGTGAAGACGAATGCTCTTAGCCTGCCCGTCTGCAGAAACAGATGGCTTGAGAGTCAGGCAGCCCCTACCCGGCTCCCCGAGTCTGCTGGAGAGTAGGCTGGTATCAGATGGGGGTTGAGGGAACAAGAACAGATCACCACCGGAGAGGTTAGAATACCAACCAGTGTCCAAAGACCAGATTCACGCTAGGGATGGACTGGGCGCGGACTGGCACCAGGGGAAACGAGGCAGCCCGTGAGTTGCCAGCTTCCCTCTGCCATCTTCCTTGCGTCTGTGACTCGCTGCTCTCTAACAGTTGTCCATGCTGAACTCTGGGGCTGTGGGCTGTGGGCTGAGGAGGTGTCGTTCAAATTAAAGCCACGCTGATGACATTGGCTTGGGGGTGGGGGGCGTTTCTCCCCTGTGTCCAGGTCTATGATGGCAACAACAACTCTGCCCGGTTGCTGGGCGAATTCAGCCGCTCCGAGATGGTGGGGCTGACTCTGAACAGCACATCCAGCAGTCTGTGGCTTGATTTCATCACTGATGCGGAAAACACCAGCAAAGGCTTTGAACTGCAGTTTTCCAGTAAGTCTTTCTTGCATCCGAGTGGACAGCGAAGTCAGGATTTCCCATTTTCTCCATTTTTTTGCATCTAGTGAGCTTCTGCTTGCCCACTAAATACAAAGAATATGCTCATATAGACTGTTTTAAAACCCAGTGCGTCTCCGTCAACTGAGGAGTGGATAAACACAATGTGGTACGTCTACGCAGTGGAATGTTACTCGGCTGTAAAAAGAATGAAGTGCTGCTCCACGGATGAGCCCCGAAAGCTTTACACTCAGTGAAGGGGGCCACTCGCACTGGCCACATACCGGATAATTCCATTTATGTGCGCCATCCCAGACAGGCAAATTCCCAGAGGACAGAAAGTAAACTGATAGCTGCCCAGAGCGGAGGAAGTCAGCGGGAAGTGTGTTTGCAGCGCCTTTTGAGGTGGTAAAAATGTTCTCAGGTTGGTTGTGATAATAGAGGCACAACTCTGAGTGTACCCACGACCTGGGGGGTAGGTGGGCGAACAGAGCTGCTGGGGGTGGAGGGCGCTCAGCAGGGGTTCCGGAGGCTGACCTGCCTGGGCCTGCGGCTGCCTGGCAGAGAGAGCTTTGCCTGTAATAGCAGGTGGTTCCGTGGAAGATTAAATAGAGCCACCTTTGAATGCTGTCTCTATCATATGAAAATAGTGTGAGTCTGGAGCAGTGTATTTAACCTTCCCAAGTCAATCCTCTTCGCTGTAAGATGCAGATAATTAACCTACCTGTGAGACTCCTGAGAATAGCAAATGAAGGAGAGCCCGCATGAAGTTCCATGTGGTAGAGACTCCCTGGAGGTCTGTCTCCTCTAGGCTTTTTCAGCAAAGTGTGTTGAAGTGGGACAGAATCGAGCTCTGGAGCGGACATTTCACAGGATGTCCTCTCGTCACCCTATCACATCAGAATATGGCAGTGAGCAGATGGGAACCACAGCTCCCCTAGCAAAACGCCGTGGGGTCAGACTGAAGGAACAGATTAGACCCAGGCTGGAAGCTAGCAACAGCTGAAATCATTCACACTCGGAACAGGGGACCGGTCCTCCCGAGGATGCCCGCCAGTGAGCACAGAAACGTAGAGAGAACCCAGGGGAGGGTCGTCTGAATCGGGGAAGCGGCCGGGATACCGCCCTGGGGGACGCCGGCCTTGCGGGAGGGACAAGCACGGATTCCGCCCGGCAGGGCTTGCTCACTCACCTCTTCTCTCCTCACCAGGTTTCGAGCTCATCAAATGTGAAGACCCAGGAACCCCCCAGTTTGGCTACAAGGTTCACGATGGGGGTCACTTTGCAGGGAGCTCTGTGTCCTTCAGCTGTGACCCTGGGTACAGCCTCCGTGGCAGTGAAGAACTGCTGTGTCTGAGTGGCGAGCGCAGGACCTGGGACCGGCCGCTGCCCACCTGTGTCGGTAGGTCCTTGCCCTCCGGAGGACCTCTCAGTCTCCCCGGACCCTGGGCTCTGGGTCTCATTCACATTGCACCCCGTGTTCTAGATCCTGGGGTGTCTCCCTGGACCAGGTCCCCTATTAACAGGCATCATGGCTGGCCCGCAGCCTCCCCCCATTTCCCCACTCCACACGCCATTACACCCGTGCAGCCACGCGGTCAGGCATAGGCTCACCAGTGTCACATGGTTAGTAAGTGGGACCAGAGCCAAGTGCGGCCTCAGAATTGGAACGCTGGCGACAGAGACAAGGGAGAGGCCACAAAGAGGGAAGAGGCTCCAGGCTTTCCTGTCACACGGAGATGCTCACGAGACTCCATCGCAGGGTCTCGGTTTCCCCGTAGGGGAATGGGCTCATGCTCTCTTTCTGGGGCAGTATTGAAAGAGAGATAATAAACTAGCATCAGTCTAACTCTTCAGAGCGAACAAAAGTCCTGCTGGGCGGCCCCACTGGCGAGATGCCGTGCTCTGCAGGCTGGGACCACGTGGGAGGCCGGGTCGGCCCCTGGCCCAACCCAGAGGCCGGACTCGGCAGCATGTGTGTCATCCCAGGGATCGGGGGCTGGGGTAGGAGGCTCGAGTCTGAGGCTGACCTGGACAACATGAGGGGACCCTGTCTAAAGAAGGGACAGGCGTGGTGACACCTCCACCGCCCAGCTGGGAGGCTGAGCAGGAGGGTCATGACGTTAGTCAGACCTGTTTGAGAAAGAAAGGGAAGGAGTGCGATAAGCAGCTTGCACCTCTGGAGCCTGTGGTCCTTCCAGAACGTCGGAGAAGCGCAGGCTCTCTGGAGGCTTTATGCTTGTGTCACTGAACAAGAGGGGGTGGCCCAAGGCAGAGTGTGAAAAAGGCAAAACCCGTCTTTCCGTCTGGCCTTTTCATCGCTCGCCACCCACCTCCTCGCCACTCAGGATCCCCCCCGCATGGCTCCATCTTGCTCCCAGGGCCAGACCTGGCCCTCCCACCCCACCCCACGTCTGCAGCACACTCTAGAAATACTGATGTCCCTATCAGGCACCCCAGAGTGGGTGCAGCTGTACACCTGCACATCTGTGGAGCCAGAAAGAAAAAATTTAAAAAACAACTATACCTACCCCCTGCCTCTGGAGAGCCCATGCGCTCGCAAGGAGGACAGAGGCAGCAGAGTGCTGGGATGTGAGATAAGGCATGTGCAGGGCGTGAGCGGATGTGAGCGAGCCCATGCAGGAGGTGGCACTTCAGCTGAGACTGGGACGGGTGGGTGAGAATTCACCAACAGGAGGGGCAGGTGGGGAGGTGGCAGTGCAGCCTGAGCACACGTGCTGAAGGGACAAAGCAGCATGGCAGGAACTCTGGGCCACGGTCGGTCCTTCCCCCCAGACCACTTCCCTTCCCAGGTCTCCACCGCTGCTGCACAGCAGAGGGCCCCAGGCCAGGACGTGACGCCAGACGTGGGCTGGGCAGAGTAGTGGCCTTAGGTTGAACGTGGGGCCTTTCGGGTAGGGGGCCCTTCCCCCAGCCTTCCCTAGTGGTCCTGGGTGAAGCCTTAGGTCCGTGGGATGTTTAAGGGCCTTTCGGAGCAACGAGGAAGTGCTGTCCTTCAGGCTGACCCTTCTGCAGGCGCGTCCCTCCCCGTTCTCCGCCCACGCTCTCTTTACCCACCCACCCCCTGTCATTCATGTGCCAGGCCCTGCACCAGGCACCAGGGACTGGGCAGGAGCAGCCCCAGGCCAGCCAGAGCCTGCCTGTAAATGAGGATGTGACCTCACGGAGAGATTCGTTTTGCAGGAAGGGTTCACTCAGTTTCCTTTGTCAGATGTGCCAGCTGGACTGGACCTGGCGGATCTGCTCGAGCAGTCCCAGCAAGAGTACTTACGCTCTGAGCTGGGAGCCCGTGCTGTAGGAAGTGGGGCTGCGTGTCTGGCACACGCGTGTCCATTTCGGTGCGTGCCTTGATGTACAGACTTCACGGTCTACTAGCAGCGACTGCGACAGCTTGAAACATCCTAATGTTTTCTTCACTGATGAGGAGACCCTGCAGCCCAGGCAGAGTAGCCAAGGATCCAGGATGGGAAGGAGAGAGGCCAGGAAGCGGTTTTAGGGTCGGTCTTGATGGTGAATCCACAGCATGCTGGCCCACTTGGTCCCGCTCCTGCCCGCCTGCCCGACCCCAGGTCAAGTGGTCCTGCCTGGGAAGAAGCAGGTGTGTGGATGACAGTGTGCCCCAGTCCTGCGGCCTCCGCACGTAGCCTGGGGGAGCAGGAGCCTCCTCCGTCTGGCTGGGGAGGGAGGCCCACCCAGGGATGCAGCCTTTCCTCCTCTCCAGGACCTCCCTGTTTGTGGGGCCCGACAGACTTCCTCCCCTGTGGGCCCCTCAGTCTGATGCCTTTGGGTCTGGTTGGCGCCTCCCAGCCCAGAAGCACCACAGAGAGCTCACGGTGAGGCTTGAGCAAAGGGTTTATCCAGGAAAATAAGGCAATCCGCCTCGGCAGGAGGGGCCCTGCCCCCAGCCTTCCCTAGTGGCCCCAGGTGAAGGCTTGGGTGCATGGCAGGTTTTGTGGGTCTTTTATAGCACCGAGGAAGTTCAGTCCCCTCTCTGTGCTTTGATCCATCCTCTCATTTCTTTTAGCGTCTTGCTTAATCAATTATTCCCTTTCCTAATAGCTCTGCAGTAAATCTCCTCCTCTTCGTTTTCACTCACGCTCCCTTTTTCAGACCTTTGTAGTAATTTTCCTGGGAAGCAATAAGCTCCGTTTATTCACTTGACAGTCCACCCGTCCCCCACCCAGTAACTGCCCATTAAGCATCCGCAGTGTGCCGGCGGCAAACTCGGCACCGACCGGCCAGCGCCAGTGAGACAGGAGGTCCCCGCCGCCAGGGCGCTTCTAGTCTTGAGGAGATAGACACGGTCTTAATGAAGCGAATCTGCCGTGTCGTAGTGGAGACTCAGAAGAGGACACCGTCACCACTACCTGGGGAGGGGCAGGTTTGTCACATCAGTTCAAGTGGAGGCTTGAGGCTATGTTTCCTGGACTCGTGGAGTTCATCAGACTTACCTGGACCCAGAGGTTCAGAGAAGGGACCAGAAAGGCCCAGGAGAGCCCCCTGCGGGTTCCACGGCTCCCCTGCAGAAGGTGGACTTCATTCCAAGAACGACTGCAGTGGCGCCTTTGCAGAGGCCTCGCTGAGGGCAGGAGTGCCAGTCTGGAGGTGACAAGGGCCTGAGCCTAGACCCTAGCAAGGGGGGCAGAGGAGGGTCCGATGTGAAAACTTCACGAAGTCCGGGACTGGGTCCTCAAGGCAGACCAGATGCAGAAGAGAAAGGCGGAGAAGCCCAGGTGGAGCCAGCAGTGACTGGGCTGCCTGGCAGAGTGTGATCTCTGCCTCCAGGGTCACCCTGCACTCCTTCAGATGGTGACCAGGATGATCGCTCTAGCACGCCGAGTTCATTCGTGTGCAGAGCAACTCGTTCTCCCACGTGTTTGGGCACTGCAGTTCTTCCCTGTGATGGAGGGAACACGCAGCCTGGTGCGTGTGTTCAGAGTCGGGTGCTTGCCCGACCTTCTACCTTGTCCCCAGCCTGTCCCCCGGCCTGCCCTGCTATTTCACACCTCCAGGAATTTGGCACAGACCCTCCTCTATGTAGCAGTGCCCTCTTCCTCCTGTCCTCCCCGACCCACCCCTCAGCCCAACTAGCTAGGCCAAGTCTTGTTCCTCCTTTAAGGCCTTCTCGGAGTCTCCTTGCCCTGTGCCAGGGGAATTCGGCCACTTCCCCCTCCGGGCTGCCCCTTGTCCTGAACTTGCACACAGCACCACACGCCGTGGCTGTCTCCTCGGGATCAGAAAGTCTTCCAGAGAAAGGCAATCTCTTGCTGACCGTTCTCCCAGCAGCTAGCCCAGGCCCCCTTGCTGCCAGTGAGTGGGTGGAGTACCCGCACATTCCCCCCAGGAGGCTTTGAGGAATTCCATCACAGAGAAGGGCGCCATCCCTACACCCAGGGGCCTCTTTATTTTAATTAGCAAGTTTATTACTAGGTAATTTACATACCATACAACTCACCGATTTAAAATGTACAATTCTGTCATGTCAACTATGTACAAAGGGTTGTGTACCCATCACCACACAATCTAATTTTTGAACTTTTTTTTCTCCCTCACAAAATGTGTACCCATTAGCGGGACCAGCAGTTGGTGTAATGGCTATGTCGCTGGACTCCTATGTAGTCGACTGTGGTTCGAGTCCCGGATTCGGTGGCTTAAATTCACACCAGGCACGTGTGCGTGCGTGCCCAAGATCCCAAGAGGAGAATGAAGAAAGGATTACAGCGTGGCCATTCCCCCACGGGTTGATTGCTTGCTTTCTGTCTCTCTGTCTCTCTGTGTCTTTCTGGCAAGTGTACGTGCCCTATAGCAAAAATCTCTCAAAAAAAAAAAAATGTGTACCCATTAGCAATTGTTCCCCATTGCCCCCTCCCCTCAAGCCCTGGCACCCTCCAACATACTTTCTGTCTGTATATTCACCTGTTTGGACACGTCTTGTAAACAGAATTACTTAACGTGTGGCCTTCTGCACCTGGCTCCGTTCACTCAGCATGTTTCCAAGATCTGTCTGCATTGCAGCATCTGCCAGCGCTTTGTTCCTTTTTACGGCTGAGTGATACTCCACTGTATAGAGACGTAGTGCATTTCGTTTTTCCACTCTTTAGTGGGGCGTTTGGGTCACTCCCACTTGTTGGCTGCTATGGGTAATTTTGCTGTGAACATTCGAGTTTTTGTGTGGACATACATTTTCATTTCTTTGGGGGCTGCACCTAAGAGTGGAATTGCTGGGTCATATGGTAACTATGTTTAACACTTTGAGGAACTGACAGATTGCTTTGCAAAGCTGCTGCATCATTTCCTATTTCCACCAGTAATGTACAAAGCTTCTAGTTTCTCCACTCCTTATCTTTGCTTGCTACCATCTGCCCGTTTATTACCACAGTCCTAGTGGGTGCGAAGGGGTATCTCACTGTGCTTTTGATTTGCATTTCCCTAATGAATAGTGGTGTGAATATCTTTTCACGTGTGCACTGGCTGTTCAGGTACCTTTTTTGGAGAAATGCCTGTTCAGATCCCTTGCCCATCTTTAATCTGGCTGTGTCTTTACTGTCAAGTTGTAGGCGGTCTTTCGGTTCTGGAAACAGGTCTCATCCAGGGCACCTTTTCCACATTGTACTCAGTCACTGGGATGAACGAGAAGGACCCGGGGCATACAGACGAGAGGAGCCACCGTGCTGGTGGGTTGGCCCCCCGTGAAGTTTACTCTGTTGGGATTTTTTTTCAGCTGAGTGTGGAGGGACAGTGAAAGGAGAGGTGTCGGGGCAGGTGCTGTCACCCGGGTATCCTGCTCCCTACGAACACAATCTCAACTGCATCTGGACCATCGAAGCAGATGCCGGCTGCACCATCGGGTAAGTGTCAGGCTGGCTCAGCAAGCCCTGCGGTTGCTCAGGGAAGCCATCACCCCCATCACCATCAGGCCCCCCAGTTAGTGCCTGGTTCCGCCTGTCTCGCCTCCATGCTCAACCATGATTGTCATTACCCCCTGCGGGGAAGGACCAGTTCCACCTCACAGGGGTCCATCCCAAGACCAGACAGCTCGCAGGTCTGGATGGCACAGCCCTCGCAGGACGGCTGAGGGCACAGGCTGGAGGTCATGCAGACTGGGCTGGGCTCCCAGCTTTTCCGGTTCCTGCTCCCAGAACTTCGGGCAAGTCCTGCTGTCTCCTCCTGAGGGCAGGGAGCTCAGGTGAAGCCCTCGAGTGAGCTATTCCGTGCACGTGCTCAGCGTCGTACTCCCAGCAGGGCGAAGGTGTAAGAGTGGTTGCAGGGGTCATCTCTCTGACGGTGGGGTCAGCAGAGCTGAGTGACCCGGCAGATTGCTTCCCTTCCCTAGCCGGAGTTCCTTCATCTGTAACATGAGGACACAAATGCTCGCGTTTCAGGATTGCGAAGGGAGAATACAAACCAGTGTGTCTGGAACTTGGTACCTACTCCCTCAAAGCAGAGCTTCCTTCTCGTACGAGCACCTGGAGTTCCAAGGAGTCAGAGGAGAAAAGAGCGTGCCCATTTACGGAGCACAGGATCTGCCTCAGTAACTCTTCACAATAACTCTATAATAATAAGTCCTAATAATAAATAGGCAGTGCTATTATTCCCATCTTACAGATGAGAAAATCGAGAGTCCAAGAGAATGCACAGCACATCTAAGTTTGGATGGAGAATCGAAAAGCTGGGATAGGAACCCAGGTCTTTGAGTCTAATCAATGTATCACAGTGCTGCAGCACTGGGCCCTGAGCTCTGAGGAAAAGAGCAGGTTGGAGCAGCAGTGTGGGCGGAGGTGCGAGAGGAGGGTCAATCAAGGGAACTAGGGGGAAACAGCCTGGCTAGAGGAGGTCCCTTGGGTCAGGATCAGGGGGTGGAGTTAGAGTGTGCTTGGGGAAGATCGGACATGCCAGGAAAGGAGGCACGGAAGAGCCTAGAGCAGGTCTGGCCTGGCAGGGCTCTTGGCAGTGCAGAGAGCTCCTGGGAAGACAGCCGTCAGGAGCCTGGTGCAGTGACCCGGGAGGGAAGTGCCGTGGGGAGCCAGGACAAGGGCAGAGCGTAGCTGGGAGGTCCCTGCCCGCAAGCATTTTTAATTAAGGCGAACTGGCTGAATGGACGTGTTGCTGCAAGAGAAGCTTCGGTATGTCGACCGACGCGTGTGCACGGTCCCTGCCGTCAGTCCCCAGAGGTGAAAGACCTGCAGTGGGATGTACTGCATGCAAGTGTTCGAGCTACACCCTGTGTACAATGATGTCAGCAGCGCCCTCGGGGGTTAGGGAGATGGGCTGAACGTGAAATCCATCCTGCACGCCTTTGCTGGGATGACTCCTAACCGAGTCGCCCTCTGATTAGAAACCTCCCAGGGCAGCCTGTGTGCTCAGAATAAAAGCTGAGCATCTTCTGGTGTTCAGCCACCATGACCTCAGCCTGCCCCATCCTCTTATTCCACCTTCTATTTCTCTTCAGTGACATTTCCGCAAAGCTGGGTTGCTGGCGAGGGCTCACAGCCTAGCTCCGTCCCTTTGTTTCCACTCTGCCCTCCTGGAATCCCCTCCTCTCCCCAGAGGCTTTTGTTTCCAATTTCCCATCCTGTGAAGTCAAGTGCAAATGTCAGCTCATGTAGGAAGGCTCCCCCATCCCCTTTTAGGAGACTCTGAAGGAGTCTCGTCTCCCTCCTGTGAACTCTGGGACCTGCTGCCTCTATTTCCCTTGTGACACTGAACACCTCTCTTATTTATGCTGGGTCCTCCCCTCCCCTCCTGGAGCTGTGGTCTCTGTCTCATGCATCTGTACAAATCTCCCAGCTCTCAGCATAAGTGTCAAGCGTTTGTTGAATGAATGAATGAGTGAACGAAGCAAGACTCAGGCTTCAAGGTAATTATATGACTCGCAGGTCTATGGTGTCCCTCGGTGAATACGGAATGAGCAGGGAGTTAAGAGCACAATGACTGTTCCACTTAGTGTGCGCATGTGCACATCAGGCGAGCCCCCACTCTTCGAACTTGAAGCCTCATTTGCTCACCCGCTCGGGTGACAGCTGCCTGTTCGCTTGCTCTGTGGCAGTGCCTGTGCGAGGTGCTGGCGTGACATTACTGAGTGAGATGGTCACTGTCACAAAGAGATGCGTGTGTATGCACCACAGAGCTGGACGGGCATTTGGGGGCAGGGTGGAGGATGGCAGGGCCGGAGGAGATCAGAGAAGCTACCCTGGAAAGTAGCACAGAGTCAGTCCCAACGGATGGGGAGGAGGTTCCAGGTAGCCAAAGAGGAAGGTTAGCGGGAGAGAAGGGGCCGTCTAGGGAGACGGAGTGAGGCATTGCTTAAGGTCAGCCCCAAGGAGCTAGGTATGGTTCCACCAGGTGACCACCTGGAATCTGTTAGGTGACAGTGTCCCTGGGAGGTGAAGTCAAAAGAGTAGGCTGAGGCCAGAGCACGGAGGGGCCAGGGGCAGGGATGCTGGGTTTCAACATCCCCCACCACTTCACAGAGGACGGGTGTGATGGGATGGACTGGGGCTGTCTCCAGAGTGTGTTAGGGTGAGGCATTAGCAGTGCAGCTAGAGCAGAAGGGACCCACTCTGGGGGCTGACCGCACCCCCTTCAGTAGTGTGGAGCAGCTGGAGCAGGAGGGACCCGCTCTGGGGGCTGAACGCACCCCTTCAGTAGTGTGGAGCAGCTGGAGCAGGAGGGACCCGCTCTGGGGGCTGACCGCACCCCTTCAGTAGTGTGGAGCAGTAGCAGGAGGGACCCGCTCTGTGACCGAGCAGCTGGAGCAGAAGGGACCCGCTCTGGGGGCTGACCGCACCCCCTTCAGTAGTGTGGAGCAGCTGGAGCAGGAGGGACCCGCTCTGGGGGCTGACCGCACCCCCAGTAGTGTGGAGCAGCTGGAGTCTGGGGGCTGACCGAGTAGTGTGGAGCAGCTGGAGCAGGAGGGACCCGCTCCGGGGGCTGACCGCACCCCCTTCAGCACATGTGCAGGTTCCTTCTCTTCCCCTGTGGACCGTGGAACATGCAATACATGAACACCTGGAAACACAAAGAGCAGAGCGCCAAGGTGCACGTGTCCTCTGGACGCCACCGTGAGCGTTAGCGTGTTCTCATCGCGATTTCTGCCGTTTTTCTTCTCTTTCCACTCCTTTGTTCCCTCTGGTTGCTGAAGTGCTCAGAAGTACCCTATAGACGCCATGGTATCTCATTGCTAAATACTTCGGCAAGTCGCGTCTAAAGAGGAGGGTGCCTGCCGTGTCAGGGCAGCCCCGGCTCAGCTCGGTGGCGCTGCATCTGCTCCCAGGAACCGGCTTCAGGACAAGAGCTGGAAGAGGGCGGGGCAGGGCAGGAGCAGCTGACGTACGCAGAGCATAAGAAATGAGCGCCGGGTTTCTGAGCGGCTGCACGGGCTGGCTGCGCTCGGCCACGGGCGTGGAGGTGGAGAGACTGCAGACGCCCTGCCTGCCCCTCGGGAAGAGATGTGTGTTTGCCAGGGATGGGGGCGGGGAGTGAAAACCCCTTCTCCAGTCTCCTCGGGACGTGGGCACACACGCACACAGGCCTGACGTGTTTTACAAGCCATCAGGTCCAGGACTCGAACTACCACAGTAGTCGGCCACGTGGGAGTCCAGCCACTTCAACAACCACACCACTCGCTGGCCCAGTTTCTTTTTCCTTTAGACTGGGAATATCTTCATAGAATTTTTCCATATAAAAAAGAGATGCTTATTTTTATAAATTTAAAATGGAAACAAGAAAATCTTTACAAAGTAGAAATTGAGAGTTCCAGAGCCAAGACAGCAGATGGTGTAATGGTGACGTTGTCCGACTCCCACGTAGTCGACCACAGTTCAAGTCTCAGACGCAGTGGCTTAAAACTCGTGCTAGGCACATGTGCGTATGTGCCCAAAGTCCCAAGAGGAGAACGGAGAAGAGAGAGCGGTGTGGTCATCCCTCCTGGGGGGTGATCACTCACTTTCTGTCTCTCTGTCTCTATCTGCCACTTCAGCAAGCACACGCGCCTTATAGCAAAAACCTCTCAAAAAAAGATAAAAAGAAAGTCCCAGAACAGCCAGTGGTCAGTTCTACACAGTGAAAGCTGGATCCCACCGGCCAGCTGGGGCTGGGGTCCTGGCCTGTAGCCTTGAAAAACACACCAGGTGCCTGCATGTGCCCAGGATCCTGACAGGGGAGAACCGGAGGGAAAAGGGCTGCGATGAGACTGGCCCCGTGGAGGGGTGCTTTCTTTCTCTCCCTCTCCCTCTCCCGCTGCCTCTCCTCTCTTCTCACACACACACGTGCCCTCTGGCAAAAGGAGAAACAAGGCCCCGTGCTCTCTCTCTGTAATCTGCTCCTGCACACACCCACGGGGCCCACTGTTGTACTTCTCCGCTGAGACATTTGGTGTGCCCGTGTGTACATAGAGCAAATGCAGTAAGCATGCTTTCTAAGTCAAGGCCGCCCCACGCAGGACTTGGGGCTGGCTTTCCGCTTTACTGCTTAATCCTGTCCCATCTGACTGTGTCGGTTTGGACCACCCTCACCCTGCTCGACAGCTACAGAGAATGCCGTCCTGCCCAGTCATCCTTCGCCTAGCTCCTCCCCGCTGGTAACGTGGCATTTCCGCCTTCGCTCCTGTGAGCGGCTCATTCGTGACTGTTCAGTGATTTCCTTATTATTTTCTTTTGTTTGTTTGTTTGTTTTTGTTGTTTTTTGGAGAGGGTTTTGCTATAGGGCGTGTGCATTTGCCAGAAAGAGAGAGAGACATAGAGACAGAAAGCAAGAAATCATCCCCCAGGGGGGATGGCCACGCCACAATCGCTTCTCCTCCATTCTCCTCTCGGGATCTTGGGCACGCACGCACACGTGCCCGGAATGAGTTTAAGCCACCAAATCTGGCACTTGAACCGCGGTCAACTACATGGGAGTCCAGCGACATAGCCATTATGCTAACTGCTGGTCCCTTCTGTGATTTCCTGAGGCTCCATTCTTAGAAAGCAGTTGTTGCCGTGTGACCTCTAACCCCTCTCCTCTACCACAGCAAGTCCTCTGTCCACCAGTAGTCTGTGGGAAGGCCCGCTGGTCCCCGCAGTGTCCTTGCATGCTGGCAGTCTTGTTAGTCCCTGCCACTTTGACAGACTGCAGGATACTTGGTTGTCTTCGCTGCTTCCAGTCCTTTGCATGTTTTCCTTCTGGGGAGTTTGTCTTTTTCATATTGAATGTTCAGCTGGGTTCATTTCTACATAGTCTGTAATTTCAACTTTTCAGCTTAGATTTATTTTTAACCCCAAAATAATTCTTTTTTCTTTTTTGCTTTGGGGTTATGTACTCACCAGAGTGAGATGGGGGTGGGGGGTGGTGGGAGTAAGAAATCACCTTCCAGGGGGATGGCCACACCACAATCCCTTCTCACCCTTCCTCCTCAGGAATTTGGACATGCACACACAGGCACCTGGCATGATTTTCAAGCTTCTGGGACCAAGATTTGAACCACACAGCTGACCATGTGGGATCCAGTGCTTTAACCTCCACGCCACCTGCTGTCCAACGTACAATTTTTTTTTAAGTTACTAAGTGGTTATATACTTTGAATGATCTTTTATACTTCCTTGTTTTATAAATTTTTATTACCAGTGGGTACACTCACTAGCCAGAGAGAGACAGAGACAGAGGAAGTCCCCCTGATGGGGCGAGGTCATACCACACTCCTCTTACCTCCACTTCTCTACCCATCAGGATTTTGAGCTTGCACATACTCTCGGCCTGTTTTTGAAGCAGCCGGGACCGAGCGTCAAACCATGGTCAGCCATGTGGGGTCTGCTCCCCTAACCACTGAGCGGCGGGGCCAGTCCTGCTATTCCTGTTTTTAGGCATTTTGCCTTTACTAGTGTTTGAATATTTTTGTTTTGTTTATGTTCTGTGGATATTTGAGAATACGAAGAGTCAAGGCCCTGTATTTCTTTTACATCAAATATATTATGCTTCTTTCAAACAAAACATCTTATGCTTCTTTATTGCTCTCTTTTCTTTCTGACTCTTCCTGTTAGGTGATCTGATTTAACTGCCTTTGTTTTCTCCTCATGATGTGGAAGCTCTACATCCTGCTGTGATTCTGCCAGTGACCTCCAGTCTTCTGATTCAGTTTTCAACTGTGATTATCCTGGTATTTACTCCCTCTTTATTTTGAAAATCTTGCTTTTGTTTTTATTCTTATTTCAAGGAAACTGCTTTCTTGTTGTTTCCAGACTGCTCGTGACAGCCCACTTTTGTTTTTATCGCTGTATTATTGTCTTCATCTTGGGAGAAGGCTAGCCGTGTTCTGTACGTGGGGCATGAGTCTTCCTGCAGCCGCGTTAGCTGTGGGCCGTTCGGTAGGATTATGCAGCCAGGTCCTTTCCGCCCCGCACGTCTGAGCGTTTATCCGGACTCTGGTCATCGCTAGGAGCTGGACTCTGGCACTTCGCTGTCCGCCACTCGTGTGAGCTGTGCTGCTTGGGAAGCTCTTTCAGCCCCTGTGCAGTTCTCTCATCTGTAGAATGGTGATTCAAGATAGTGCCTACCAGGCCAGCTGGTGGTGGGGTGGTTAAGGCACTGGATCCCACATGGTCGACTACGCAGATCAAGTCCTGTACGCAGCAACTTGAAAAACCACGCCAAGAATGTGTGCCGGTGCCCGAAATCTTGGGAGGAGGATGGAGTAGAAGGGATTGTGGATTGGCCATCACCCTGGGGGAGCTTCCTCCTTTTTCTTCTCTCTTTTTCTCTTTCTGGCTAGTATACACACCCTATGGCAAAGTTTAAAAATAACTAGATAGAGTTCTGTGGCGATGGAGCGAACGTACATGAAGCACTAAGAACAGTGGCCGCGGCAGGAAGCAGTTGATCATTTTACCCCAGCAGGTCATGCCCTCAGCCCTGAAGGCTGTCGGGTGCCGGTCAGAGTCACGATGGCAGGTGCTGTGCAGTGGCTAGGAGCAGGAATGCCAGTGGGAGCGCTTTGGAGTAGGTACCCAACAGGCCAGCCCCGGAGGTTGTTACCGGGGCCACTCTCCATCCTGACCCAGACCCAAGCAAGCATCGAGGGTGACCAGAGGGACCTGTGGCCAGGTCCACCCAAGCAAGCTAGGCAGGGATGGATGGTCCCTTTTCAGAGTGCCCACGGGGGACAGTGGGTAGCTGTGGAAATCGCAGTCAGGCTCACCCAGCGGTGGTGCATGCTGGGAAGTGGCCTTTCTGGGTGCGCCTGGCAAGCCTGGGCGGCAGGAAGAGCCTCCCCTTTAACCTGGGTGGTGCCAGCGGCATCTGGAAGGTCAGGCCTGGCAGCTCACAGCCTCCCCGGCCCTCACCGTGTCGTCATACCAGTTCACAGAGGCTTCGTGGACGACAACGCAGGCGGGAACCTTCTCGGTGACCCGCTCAGCCGAAGTGAGAAAAGGCAGCAAAGCCTTGCTCTCGGTCCTGCCCTTGTGCGTACCCGTTCCCGGGTATCTGCTCCGTACGCTTTTCTGCATCCGTTTCTGTTACCCCCATGCGTGGGCGAGACCAAGGCCCAGAAAGGCCTGAGCCCCACAGTTACTCAGTGATGCAAGTTTTTAACCCAAGCTCTCTAACCCCCATTTTTGCTCATTCCCGTCTGCCATTCTGGCCCTGGTCTACTTGCATTTATCAAAATATGCACCGAATACCGATCTTGCCGTTGGCGGTGTGACAGTGCCGTGGGAACCGCGGGGACACGGCAAGGCCAGGCCTTCCTTCCGGGAGTCCCGTTCCAGGGGTGGAGTAGTCAGACAGCCAGTGCCGGCTCAGGCAGAGAGGAGGCAGCACCCTGCCTGGGGCACAGAGGCAGCCCCCCTGCTCTCTCCACCGGGGGCAGCAGGGCAAGGCATGCGCTTAGGCGAGTTATGGGGTCCGTCCCGGAAAGAGTACTCGCTCCCGGGGCCTGGAGCTGTGAGAGGGAGAGAGGAGAGATGGGCGAAGAGGGGTCTCTGCAGGACGGAACCCGAGGCCCAAATGAGAACTCCGGGTTTCGCAGTATAACAAGGAGCTATTGGGACATTTTGAGGACGATAATGACATTCAGTTCAATTTAAAAACCTAAACCATTTACTCAGTCCCAGGCATTCTGCCAGGCACTGCGGGTATAAATATAAATAAGAAACCGTCTCCCCATGAAGGTCTCAGTATTATAGATAGAAATTATAACAGTTAGGGATAGAAATAGCAAAACTGACTAAAGCTGGCTTCAACAGATGGGGGTTCATTTATTCCCCTTGGAACAAAACTCCACAGGGCCCCTCCAGCCCTGGGACAGCTGCTCGGTGCTGCAGCCTTTCTGCTCCTGTGCCGAGGCTTTCTTCATGGTTACCTAGCGGGCTGCTGCAGCGCCAGGCCTTCCCTCTGAGTTCAGTCGGAAAGAATAAGGAGAGGAAAGGGCACAGAGCTTTCTCCTCCTGAGGGGCCTGTGTGTTTATTTGGGAAGAACTAACATCCTCAGAGACACCTTCCTATATCTCGTCGCTCAGAACCTGCCGTGCCTGGCCGAGGGGAGGCGGGGAATCAATTTTGCTTTGCTTTTATAGTCTCACCAGTAGAGACAGATGCGAGGCTTGGAGATGGAGTACAGATCAGCCAACCTACGATGTGGCCACAGAGTCTAATATAGTGTGGTAAGTGCCAGAGCGGCAGTATGCACAGAACACCCACAAGAGCTCCGCGAGGACGGTTCATAACTCCAGGTGGCAGCTGGAGAAGGCGTGCGACAGAGGAAGTGCTGTTCTCGCTGCCCTGGGAGGAGTTCACCCTCAGGGTGGAGGTGCGGACCCTCAGGCATGGGAGGGAAAGGAGGGTGTCCCTGTGCACCTTCTGGAGGTGCCAGGAAGCCCTGGGGAAGAGCCGTGTTGGCCATGCAGAGAACTCTGCTGCAAGGCCAGGGAGGAGCCTGGCGTGACCGAGGGGTCCTGGTTACACTCAGAGGAGTCGCGTTTTGTTTCTCGTGTACGAACTCAGTTGGGGTTGAAAGCTGTGGGCGGCTGGCTGCAAGGCGGGAAAGAGGAGGGGAAGGTCCTGCACATCTCAGTATGTGAGACCCCAGACCCACGGAGGGAGACAGCATCTCGCTCCTGGACACTCCATTTGTGCCGTAACACCCATAAAGCTCTTATTTGGCTAAGAGTCCTAGTTTGCTGATTTTTAACTGTAGGGCTACTTCTTAGCGATCGACCCAGAGGGCGAGCTGGACACTCCGTTCTTCGATGCTGGCCGCCACACTGCAGGTAGACCAGGGAGACGGTTGGATTAACCAGAACCCCTGCCAGTGGAGCTTGTCTTCTCAGAAGGACTCTGAGCGGGACAGAGCATCTGACTCTGCCCGAAGCCCGGCTTCTGCTGCTGTCTCAGCTCAGCCACGGGCAGCCTGTGCCCGTGCTCCACGCCGCCCCTACCCAGCAAGCGGGCAGCTGGCCCAGAGGAGGCAGGAGGCCTGGGAAGTGAAGCTTGTGTTCACAGCCTGGCCAGGAATCCTGCCCGCAGGCTCAGCAGCTTCCAGGAGGTTTACTTTTGAGCAGCGACCGTGAGTTAAAGCTTAAACAGAGAAGGTCTGTGCACTGGCGCTGCAGGAGCTGACCTCCTGAGGGGCGTGAGCAGATAAGCACACAGAGTATTCCAGTGTGGAGTTAGGGTTTCGGCAAATCGGGGAACAGCCAGAAAGTTCCAAAGTTTGTGAAGGAGAGGGTGTGAACAGCCTGGCAGGTGTAAATGCAGCTTTAAGAGCAGCGCTGCTCTCTGCCAATTTTGTTTTTCATGGATCACCTCTAGAGAAAGAAGCACAAACTACCTCAAATTATCCAAGTATAACAATCTAGCCAAGCCGCACTGTGGTTACATTGGCCTGAAAGCGACAACTTGACTGGCCCTCGCGATCCCAGGAACGAATTCCGACCTCTCTCGGGAGGAGAATAAACAGTCGGACCGAGGAAACACAGAGGAAAACACTTGTTGGCTGACCGCATGACACCAGTATCGATGGCTCCCCTTCAGAAGACAAGTAAACAAACAAGGCAAAAGATAAATAAGATAAATCAGTGATGCTGCCTAAAACCGTTCATTAAAAACAGAACCATTTCCCTAAAGAAAAAGAAAGATTTTTTCCTGGAAAGGTTTTACTGTAATAGAAGAACGTGTAAATGGTATATACATGAATGAGTAGAAGCTGGACGATGAAAGGGAAGGCAGCGATGGAGACCATAGGGACCGTGCGGAAACTGAACACCCACCAGGGCAGTGAAAACCCACAGTAGCAGGATTGTCTGATAAGAAATAAAAGCATTGAAATAGGAGATGAGCCGGAAAAGTCTTTCTAAAACTGCAGAGAAGTACAAAGGTGTGGAAGTAATAGAAGAAAAGTAGCCGAGTGTGCAAGACAGAGCGCCAAGCCGGCCGCGTAAGCGAGGAGCGACCAGCAGCCCAAGCGGAAGGAACGGTAAGACCCAAAGTGGCCACCGACTCCCTTGAGAAGGGGGTGGAGTGACGATGTTAAAACATCCTCAGTGGGAACCAGCAGATGGCGTAATGGTTATGTTGCTGGGCTCCCGTGTAGTCGACCATGGTTCAAGTCCTGGACCGGGTGGCTTAAACTCATGCCAGGTTTGTGTGCCCAAAATCTTGAGGGGAGAATGGAGAAGGAGGGATTGCGATGTGGCCATCCTCTTGGGGAGGGGTAATCTCTCATTTTCTGTCTCTCTGCCACTCTGCTGAATGCATGTGCCCTATAGCAAAAATCTCTCTCTAAAAAAAAAAAAAAAGAAAGAAAGAAAAAGTCTTTATTCAGTGAACTGGCAGGATTCGTGAGTTCCAGGCAAAATGAACTCGATACCACCTGATGCAAAATGAAACCATTCCAAGGAGAAAAACATCCCTGCAAGCATTTGGCAAAAGACACACAGGCAAGCATGCAGTCATCCCATTTAAACAGTCATTTTGCAAAAGAACACCCACCATAACTAATTTTGACCCCTGGAGATTTCGAATCCTAATGCCCAGAACCTAGAAATGTTACCCTCTTCAGGTAAAGTCTTTGCAGCTGCGATTGAGTTATAGATTTCGTGACAAGGAGATGACCCTATATGCTCTACCTGGGGGGGGGGGGGGAGGGGGGGAGGCTCTCAACGCAGTTGCCTGTGTATGGTGAGAGGGAAGCAGAGGGAGGTTGTATACACATGAAAAGATGGTGCTGTTAAGACAGAGGTTGGAGGGGGACCAGCAGTTAGTGTAATGGCTATGTCGCTGGACTCCCACGTAGTCGACCGCGGTTCGAACCCGGCGGCTTAAACTCACGCCGGGCGCATGTGCGTGCGTGCCCAGGATCCCGAGAGGAGAATGGAGGAGAAGGGATTGCGGCGTGGCCATCCCCCCTGGGGGGTGATTTCCTGCTTTCTATCTCTCTGTCTCTCTCTGTCTGTCTGGCGAGTGCACGCGCCCTATAGCAAAAAAACCTCTCCAAAAAAAGAAAAAAAAAAGAAAAGACAGAAGTTGGAGGGATGCAGGCACAAGCCAGGGAATTCCAACAGCTCCAGAAGTCAGAAAAGCAAGGAGCAGTCTCCCTGGAGCCTCTGGAGGGAGCATGGCCCTGCAGACACCTTGACTTCAGCATAACAACACCAGTTCCAGGCTTCCAGCCTCCGGAGCAAAGAAAGAATATGGTTCTGTTGTTTAAGCTATCAAGTTCGGAAACAGACACACGGGAAACGAATACAGACATACACTTTTTAACCTACTGCAACATTTAGAAAAAACTCCAAGAATTGATAACATTGACAGTTTAACTTGGGTCTGCAATCCCCGATTGTATTATCATGGTTTGATTAATTAGGGGAAGACAGAGGACAAAGTGAAACCTTTTATAGACTCTTTCTTACCTAGAGGGAAGTATTATTTTTCTTAAATTTGACGATTTGAGAAAAATCCAAGTTTAAAAGTGTTTTTGAAAATGCTTAAAGAAAACCACTAGTAGAATTAAGAACAAAATGTATATTCTGCAAACAACTCAAGAAAATTTGAAAACTGGGACCAGCAGTTGGGGTAATGGCTATGTTGCTGGACTCCCGTGTAGTTGACCATGGTTCGAGTCCCGGACCCGGTACCTTAAACTCACACCGGGCGTGTGTGTGTGCGTGCCCAAGATCCCAAGAGGAGAATGAAAAAGAAGGGATTGCAGAGTGGCCATCTCCTCTGGGGGGCGTGATTTCTCGCTTTCTATCTCTCTGTCTCTCTATGTCTTTCTGGCGAGCGCACGTGCCCTATAGCAAAAACCTCTGCAAAAAAAATTAAAAAGAAAATTTGAAAATTAAGAAATGTTACAAAAAGTGAAATATAAAGGAAATAGCAAAAAAAAAAAAAAAAAGATAAAAAGCATAGAACAGGATGATAGAAATAAACTCTTGTTGGTCAGCAGCCATGCCTGATATAACAACCCCAAAACGCAGCAATTTAGCACAATAAAGATTCGTTATTCATGCACTTCTCAGCCAATGCTGGTCTGCAGCCTAGGTGTGTGTGGGGGAAGGGTGTGACCCTATTCCACCAGGTATCTCAGGGCTCCAGGCTTCTCCCATGGGTCGATCCCTCAGCGCTTCCCACCCAGCCAGCTGATGAGTCTATAAGGAAGCATGACAGATTGAACAAAGTCTCCTGAGTCAGACTGTCTTAGTCCACTCAGGCCGCCACAGCAAGCACCATAGACGGAGAGACTTAGTGCAAGAACACTTCTCGGAGTTCTAGAGGCTGCGAAGTCCAAGGTCAAGGTGCTAGCAGAGGCAGTGTCTGATGAAGGTGACCTCACGTGGTAGAAAAGCAAACAAGCTCCCTAAACCTCTTCCATAAAGGCACTAACTATGAGGGCTCCTCCCTTATGACTTGATTACCTCCCCAAAGTCCCACCGTCTGAGGCCATCACTGTGGGGTCAGGAGTTCAACACATCAGTGTAGAGGGGACGCAGACATGCAGACCACAGCATGCCCAAATCCCGAGGGTAGCATGGAGAAGAAGGGATTGCGGCATGGCCAGCCGCCCCGGGGATGATATCTCACTTTCCCTCTCACTGTCTCTGTCTCTCCCCCCACCCCCAAGCACATGCACCCTAAGGCAAAAACCTCTTAAAACATACACACACACACACACACACACACACACACACAGATTCCAGGACGATCCTCATAGTCACGATCTTTATGCACCAAATAGCCTACTAAGAAAAGTAAAGCAAAGTGCCAGAAATACAAGGAGAAAGTGAGTTACTTTTGGAGATGAACACATCTCTCTTAGTTGAGTAAAAAGTGCATACAGGGACCAGCAGTTGGCGTAATGGCTATGTTGCTGGACTCCCATGTAGCCGACCATGGTTCGAGTCCCGGACCCGGTGGCTTAAACTCATGCTCAGTGTGTGTGCGTGCATGCCCAAGATCCCAAGAGAATGGAGAAGGGATTGTGGCATGGCCATCCCCCCCAATGGGGGGGTGATTTCTCGCTTTCTATCTCTTTGTTTCTGTCTTTCTGGCAAGCACATGCGCCCTATAGCAAAAACCTCTCCTAAAGAAAAAAAAAAGTGAATAGAACAGAAATGGAATTTATTTTAGATGATTTTACCATGGTTTTTTGTTTTTATCTTTGTTTTCGTGCTTTTAGGTCTTTGCTATAGGGTGTACTCACCCAAACAGAGAGATGGAAAGCGAGAAATCACCCCCCTGGGGTGATTTCACCACCTCTTCTCCTCCATTCTCCTCCTAAGATTTTGAGCACATACCCAGCACGATTTTCAAGCCACTGAGTCTGAGACTTGAACCTCAGTTGGCCATGAAGGAGTCAAGTTCCTTAGCCACCACGCTGCCTGCTGGCCCCAACCATGTGTTGATTCCCACCCCTCCACACATACCTGCTTAGGGCACATACACTCACCTGGGAGAGAAAAAGGGACAGAGACAGTGAGACGGAAAGTGAGAAGTCACTCCCCAGGGGGGATGGCCATGCCACAATCCCTTCTCCATTCTCCTCCCAGAATCTTGGGCACACATGCACACACGCCCAATGTGATTTTCAAGCCACCAGGTCTGGGACTCAAACCACACTCAGCCATGTGGGAGTCCAACGACGTAACCTCTATGCCACCTGCTGGTCCCCATGTGTTGATTTTTAATACTACCTTTGAGGCTCAGTACTAGAAGTTTTAAATGAGATTTACAATATGCTCTTAACGACACTGCTCGGTGGCTAGTGCTAAGGGGAAACAGGCTCAGCAACGTTAGCGCTCACAGAGCTGGTGTCCGAGTGCAGCTTCTGGACACCACAGCCAGTATCTCTCATATGGAAAACTTGTCTTCCGAGGACGAAGGTATCCCTGGCCCTCGCAGGATCCCTGACACACACAGAGCAGGCTCTGTCTAATGATGCGCGATCCCAGAGCTGCCAGGGAGGGGAGGATGAGAAGGCCACGGGTGCAGGTCACCCAGCAGGTCGGAGGGAAGCGTGACTACAGCCTAAGCCCGGTCACCAGTCACCCCCAGAACGGGACGCGGTTTCCCCGGTGACCTGAAGCCCAATTTAATTCTTCACTCTTGCAACTATCCAAAGTATACTGTCTTTTCTTATGTACCCCAGCTGGTCCCCGGAGAAAAGAGCCCTTAATCTTGCTCTCAACGCCAATGCTGGCTTTGGGCTGTCCTCACGATTTTTGCTCTTTGGGTAGCGTGATGCTTTAATTATTATTGTCTGCTATTATGATCATGGTTTAATTGTTGGTTTGCAGCTTGGGCGGCTCAGAAGGGAACATTTTATAAAGCAAGTATTATTTTCTTATTGGCGTCTTCAATGTCACTGAGGATAATTTAGGCTGCCTCCCCATTTGGGGACAGGAGTGATTTCTGACCCTTCTCCCTGCAGCAGCTGCTCACTCACGTGCCACGTTCCCCTGATGGGAAGCCCGTCATTGTGACTGGGTCTGGGCGGGGCCCACCGTGTTCGTGCTGTGGTGACAGCTGCCAGGGAGTGTTCAGACCCCTGCCGTATTCTGGGGTGCTAGTCAGAGGCAGCTGAAATCGCATGTCAAGATGCAGAGGTCTTTTCTTCTCCTTTTTGTGTGCCTTTCCAACGCCCAGTGGGTACAGAGGAACCCCGATAAGCAGCGAGGTGGGGAGAATCCCCAGGGTGCCCAGTGTCCAGTGTCCTTGGGACCGAGAGAAGCGAGGACCGTAATCTCAGGCGTTTCGTCTGGGGACAGCACAGCGAGGACTGGATGCCCTCCTGCTTCTTAGATTTAGGCTCCAGGACAGTCCCGGCCTGTGGTTGGAGCTGTGTCATGACCCTCACCCCAGCTGTACCCTCAAAGCATGTGGGACTCTCAGCAGTGGGCTGGTGGGAGGAGGTGAGGAAGGGAGGGCCGGGGAGAGCGCCCTCAGCCGCGGACCTGCCACTGGAGGTGGGGTGGGCAGTGGGACCCTGGAAACACCGGGAGTAAAAGGCCTGTGAGATCTCAGACTGAGCAGGGCCTTCCCCCAGCCCAGGACATCCCTGCTGTTACAGGGCTGCGGCTGGCTGCGAAGCCAGGACCCAGGCGCAGGGAGAGCAAGTGAGGGGCAGGCAGCCCACAGGGGGCTGGGAGGGACAGGGCCACCACTGCTGCCCAGGGCGGGTCGTGCTGTACACTGCCTGCTTGCAGCCCGGGTAGGGCAGAGTCAGACCAGGGAGCCTCCCTTGCTGGCCTCTGCCCTGCCCCAGCACCGGGGAAGCTGCCCCACGGGGACCACAGGGTCTTCCTTGCTTCTGCAGCTTGGCCCTTGGGGCCCTCCCTGAGCTTCCTCCACCTCCGGGGCTGCGCCTTTCCCGTGTCCTGCCTCCTCGCCTGCTGGTTGGCAGCCTCCCTCCCAGCCCCTCGGCTGCCACTCCTCCTGAATGCCCGCATGCTCCAGAACGCCCTTCTTTGCATGCCTCCCATGCCACGTACGTCTGGGGTATGCCTGTCCAAGCCGTGGGCGTGGCTCTCTGCTCTGCCCTGCTTTGACACCCGACCACCTGGAGGACATGAGGCTCCCTGGTGGCCAGCCCCCGCCCACGTGCCTGATGCACCCCCTTTCCTCCGCCCGCATTCCCTTCTCACACTCCTCACCCACCCCTTCCTCTGGTACAGCCTGCCCGTCTCTTGAGACAGCTCAGCTGTCACTTCTCCAGGAAGCCTTGCCTCATCTCCTTGGCCCGCGTTAGGGGCCTTCTCCATGCACCCATGTGACAGAGCTTGTCACGGCACGTTAGGGGCAGACGCGGTCCTCTCCTGCATCTCTCTCCAGTGCTGTGTACCGCCTGCATCTAATACCGCCTGGTTATGGATTTAGTGCATGAACATGCGCATCGGGGCAGGTTCGAAGAACCTGTGGGGCTGCGTTTAGAGAGTGAGTCCATGGCTGCAGTACATTCTCTGAGGTGTAGACTCGGCAGCCAGTTCTGGGCCCAAGGCTGTGTGGCTAGATCCTGTCTCGATGGTGGTGATCAGGCACCAGAGGTGCAGGTGTGAGATCCGAGGGGCTGGACGTGGGCAGTGAGCTCTGAGAACCTCCGAAGAAGTAGGAGGGCTCTTCCTTAGGAGGAAGGGTTTATGTTGCCTGTTGCTCAGTAGCAAGTGCTTGGCCAGGGCAGGAGATGGGTTGGCCCCTGAAGGCCGGTGAGCCATTCACTCACTGCTCGTTCAACCAGTTGGCATTCACCGAGGGGCGAGGGGTGAGGGGCAAGCCAGAGGTAGAGATGAGTGAGACACAGGCACCCGAGTGCAGAACTCAGCAAGTGCACGTCCCTGGGTGGCTCCGATACGCGTGGGAGGACACGGGAGCACCTTCCAGACAAGGGTCCTGGGGGAGACCTGGGAGCTCCCCGCTGGGCGTGGGGTCTGTGCTCCCTCTGACGGCTCAGGGAGTGAGGCTCACAGAGGTGCCATGGAGCCGTGCTCCCTCTGCCGGCTCACGGAGCAGTCTGTTCGTGGCGCTCTGTAGCTTCCGGAGGCCGTCAGCCATCCTTGCCGGTCCATGTCTCCAGCTGTCCTTCCGAGACAGCGGTCTCTGGTTCCAGGCCCGCCTTGATCTCCCGCAGGATAGCCTCACTCACCTTGCTAACATCGGCAAGGGGCTTTCTAAACAAAGTCACACTCGCAGATGCCAGGGCTAGGACGAGGGGAGCTTTCTAGGGGTGCAGTTCGCCCCACTACAGGTGGGATGGGGGCACGTGGGAGGGAAGGCCCCCAAGCAGGAGAGTACGGAGGAAGTGCATGAGACGAGCAGAATGCCCCGGAGCTGCCCACGGGCCCTGGCGTGTCCCCAAGGAGGTCTGACACTGTTCTGCCCACTCAGTGCGGGTCAGACGTGGGTCTGAAAGCTCCGCCGGCCGAGTGGGAACAATGGACCGAAAGGCTGGGTGAGAGCTGGGTCCTGGCAGCCACTGGCCCCCTCCCGCCCCTCCCTTCTCACTCTCGTCATCTCCTCTCCGCGTCTTCAGGCTTCACTTTTCTTTCTTCAAAACTGTCTCAAAGATACCTCCTCCTCGACGTCCTCCTGGCCTCCCTCGTAGTTAGCAGGTGTTGTCAAAGAAAGGCCTTTGGTACCACACAGACCTGGTCGGGCTGGTCCTGCCTGCTCCTTGCCCTCTGACCCCCAGCTGCTGCTTGTCATCCCCCGAAACCTCGGTCCCCCACGGCCGCGTGGCGAGCGTGTCAGGCGGACGTTAGATGTCAGACGTAGGTGCAGAGACGTCTTACACGCGCTTCGCTCTCTCGCCAGCTGTTCTGACAGCACTTTTACCCCGCTCTCGGCTCCGGTTGGACATACGATTGTGTCTCGTGTGTGTCTCCGTGGTAATCAGCACTTCCTCCGGGGCGGACGCAGGCCTCACACCCCCCCCACAGCTCTCAACTCGGACTAGACACTCGCGCTTCCTCGTCCGCCCAGGAAACAGCCTGTTTTGTGTCTGTGGCTGAAGAGACAGACAGGCACGTAAGCAAGGCGTGCGGAGGGAAGAGTACCTAGCCACCCCGCCTGCCTCACGGGGCGCAGGAGGGGGGCCTCGAACTGTGTTCGGTACCTCGAGGCCGCTCTCCCTCAGGGCAGCTGCTCAGACAGCCCCTAGTGTCTGTTTAGGCCTGCAATTATCGCTATTGATTGGGGCCTCTAATTAGCATTCACAGACTTAGATTTCTATAAGCGGAGAGAAGGATTCGATAACAGTCTTAGTACGTGTGGTCGCTTTGGCAAAGCAAGTTTTTCTAGCCGCCGTCAAGGGTTTCTAACAAAAGGAGTCGCTGGCTGCCGGGAGCAGCCCCCGCTAATGTCCCTTCCTCCACCCTCGCCCCGCCAGTCTCTTCTGACCCGGGCAAGAGTGATCTCACAGTGTAAGTCGGATCCTGTCAGGCCTCAGCTTAAAATCCTTCAGTGGCTTCCCTTAGCTCGGAGATGACAATCCAGACTTCTTCCCCAACCCAGAGTCCCGCCAGCCCCGGCCTCTGCCCCTCTCTGGGCCCAGCCGGAGCCTCCGTGACTGGGCCTCTGGGGGCCTTCGCACACGCTGGCTTTCATTCGCAGGAGCTCCCTCCCACCTCCTACCTGCCTGCTGTTCCCATGGCCGCTCCTGTGAGCCTGTCAGCTTGCATAAATGTCACCTCCTCCGCGAGGCCCTCCCGGCCCCGCTGCCTAACGTGGTCCCTCCGTCTCAGCACTCTGCCATTCTCACCATGGCGTTTGCCACATGACACTCTTCCAATGGGTCTGTGTGTGCAGGGCTGTCACCCGTCTCCGGAACTCTGGAAGGGGGGACCGTGCTGTCCCCTTCACCATCCGGTCCCCACATCAGGCATGGAGACGTGTTGCCGTGACTGCAGGAGGTCTGGGACGTGACCTCTGTGCTCGTGGGTACGAGCAGCATCGTTTCTGTATGGAAAGGTCTTGAGGCGCCTTCCTCCTCTCCCCTCTCCTCCTCCCCTCCGCTCCTCCTCCCCTCCCCTCCTCCCCTCCCCTTCCTCCTCCCCTCCCCCCTCCTCCTGCCGCTTTCCCTCCCCCCATCAACGCCAAGCCTTGTGCTCATCTGGTCAGATCAGCTCAGCTGAATGCAGCGGACTGGCATTTTGGATTCGTGGTCTTGAGTCTCAGCCGTTGGTCCTTGTGTGTGGTCGCCATGTGGCTGTTGGTCTCTGACAGAGCCTGCTCGGCCCTCACCCAGCGCTCAGGCTGGCGGAGGTGTGGGCGCTGTCGGGGGCGCAGGGGAAGCTGCTGTCCGGCCTGGGTTATGAGTACTTAGTGGTGATTTTAGCTCACCCTCTCCCCAGCCCTTGACCTTGGGCAATTCACTTCCCCTCTGAGCCTCAGTATTCTTGTTTTGAAGGCCAGGACTCATCTACCTGCAGAATAAAGATGCGGTGCACTTAACGAGATGATGTGGCAGTGTTTTACGCGCAGTGGTTGTTATGGAAACAGGGTTCCGTTCGTACCTCCTTGCTCTCCGCGGGCTCACTTCCTCGCCCTCGTGTCAGGCTGGCCCTCCTGGACTCCCTGCCCTCATCCAGCTCTGCCGTTCACTCAGTGTTCACCCTCGGCACCGCAGGTCCTGGAGAGTCAGACAGAGCAGGGAAAGCCCCACTCCCGCCGCAGACTCCAAGGGCCTCGTCCTCTCCCCGCCACCCTGTCATCCTAACACCACCTGAAGGCGCGTGGGGTCACCTTTCTTCCCAGACACCTTCACTCCTGTGTGAGTCCAGGTCTTGTCTCATGTTACTAAATCCAAACAAAACACACCCCTTTCATGCCACCCCAACTGGAAGTCTCATTTCCTCCTTCCTCCCTGACAAGCGCAGCCCACGCCAGTGTCCGTCTTCTGAGGGCACGTGTGGCCACAGCGCCCAGCTCACCTGTGGCCCTCCTGGGCTAGCAGTAGGTTGCACAATGCGGCACCGGGCACAGAGAGGCAGAGCAGGAAGGGGGGCTTGCACAGCAGCCAGTAGGCTTGTTTGCTGTATCTTCTGGGGGCTCTTTCTCCACTTTTCAGTCAAGGAGGGCTCCCAGCCTGCCGACCTATTCCCTTTAAACATCTTGGTGTTTCTTTTTTTGGGGGGGTTGGGTTTTGGTTTTGTTTTTAGAGAGCTTTTTGCTATAGGGCATGTGTGAGCACTGGAGAGACAGAAAGCAAGAAATCACTCCCAGAGGGAATAGTCATGCCGCAATCCCTTCCCCTCCATTCTCCTCTTGGTATTTTAGGCATGCAAACACACATGCCTGGCATGAGTTTTAAGCTGCCGGATCTGGGACTCGAACTATGCTTGACTACGTGGGAGCCCAGCAACATAACCATTATGCCATCTGCTGGTCCCTGAACATCCTGAAGAGGAGCCTGTTTGTCTCCACGGTCCGCAGGGGGGAATAGAATGCAACTATTGAAAAAACCCACGGGCCCTGGTGTGGAGGAATCTCCACCTGCATCTGTGCAAGGAGCCAGCTCAGGAATCCATGCGGTTTGCTTGGGTGCCGCTAGTACTGGTCTACGGCTGGAACTGAGGACCACACACACACCTCCGATAAGAAATAACAAGAAAACGCGACTAGAAATGAAGTCTCATTCACAATCGCGCCTGAAAGTAGAAACTTAGACGCTGCTAAGAGCGAGTTTAGCAGGAAGCGCACAAGGAAGACAGCCGGCACGGAGGGACCGTGAGCCTTGGCAGGGTCAGGAGCGAAGGCAGGACATCTCGTGTCTGGGCAGGAGAGAACGAGCATCAGAGACCATGGGGGCTCTTGGGAGGGGACTTGGTAACCATAAAGTTCTTTTACAAGAGTAAATTTGGGACACGAGTGAAGAAATTTTGGAGGAAAAATAGGAAGGACTTTCCCTGTGGGAATATTGAAATAAGAGCGTAAAACCACCATAAGCTGTCACAGGTAGAAGCCAACACAGGCACTGGGGCACACGGAACCGAGCAGACAGTCTGGGAACAGGCCCGCGGCCACAGGGACATCTCAAAGCAGAGGGGAGCCAGATTATCCAGAAAGAACCACGTGTGTCTTCCTTCCCCAGGTCTCCTGGGCCCCATCTAAAGGGTCAGACACCCCAGGTGTGGAGCGGTGGCAGCAAGACCTGGCCCTGCCCTTGGGAAAATCACGACCCTGAGGGAGAGGGAGAGTAGATCAATGAGAAGCGAGGGACAGACCGACGCACACTCGTGGAGAGCCAGCAGGGTGTTCGGACAGACCGACCATGGCACAGGCTCCGTCAGATAGACACTGGGATGGCTGAAAGTCTGTTCAATGGCTCTATCAACCTAAAAAATGAATCCATACAACCCCTGAGAAACGTGGGTTTTCATTACTCTAGAGGGTAGGGGGAGAGGGTTTTCCCAAGTGTAGCATGGCATTCGGCATCCTTAAAGGAAAAGATGAACATGCTTGATTACCTAAAGCGAATTGCTTCTGTAGCAAAGCAAACACCACACACAAAACTTGAAAGGAAAAGGCATCAGATGCAGGAGAAAATACTAGCAACAAATACATAAAAGAGAAATCAAAATAGACAAAGATCATAAATAGAAATCATAAGGAATAAATAGAATTTTCAAAGACCAACTGGCAGCATGGTGAAGATGGTTGGATCCCACGTGACCCACTAGATGATTCCAATCCCAAACCCTGCAGCTTAAAAACGTGCCATGTGGGGCCAGCAGATGACATAATGGTTATGCCATTGGACTCCCAGGTAGTTGACCATGGTTCGAGTCCTGGACCCAGCAGCTTAAAACTCATGCCAGGCACATGTGTGTGCACGCCCAAGATCTCGAGAAGAGAAGCCATTGCAGTGTGGCCATGCCCTGGGGGGGGGGAGGGAATGATTTTTCGCTTTCTGTCTCTGTCTCTGTCAAGCACACACACCCCGTAGCAAAAATCACTCTTAAATTAAGATTTTAAAAGTGCCAGGCACATGTGCATGTGTGCCTGGATTCCCAAAGGAAGTGAGAAGTGGAGGAAAAGGGATTTGTTGTGGCTGTCCCCCATGGAGAGAAGGGAGTGTTGCCTTCTCACTTTCCTTTTCCCTCTCCCTCTGTGCATGTGTGTGTCTGTGTGTATGTGTGTGTCTGTCACACACATTTACCTTCTGACAAATTTTTTTCAAAAAAGACAACCTAGTTAATATGGATAAAGGATCTGAGGAGAGACAAAAGTCCAGTAAATTTGTGCAAAGATACAAACTTACTAAATTGCCTAAATTTAAAATGCCAGTGAGATTTCCTTTTGGCCTAGCAGATGGGGGACGATTTTAATATGGAATATGTTTACGGCTTCGTCGTATCTGATGTTGGTAAGTACAGTGGAGAGTTAATAGTGGCACCAGTATTGTCGAGTAGGACTATCCATTGATACAGTCACTTGAGAGAATAATTTAGCAGTATTTATCAAAGATGCTTTAAGTAGATACTCTTCTCCTCTAAGTTGACTGAAACGTTAACAGAAATGTACAAAGCTATGTAAGGATGAGAGTGTTCCTTGCAGTTTTATGTGAAATGGAAAACATAACAATGTCCATTTTTGTAGGAAAGTGAAATCAATGTATATGTTCATAATACAGCGTTAAGTGAAAAAAAGAACATTCCACAAAGCTACGTAAAGTGCAGTCCCATTTGGGAGTATGACACGTCTGTGTATACCCTGGAAAGAAAAACCTACAAGGACATGCACCAAATCTGACAGAATAAGTGGAAAGCTTTGGAGAACTGGTTGGTTGTAGAGAGACTTTTTAAAAATTCAGGACATCTGTATAGTGTTTGCCTTTTTCTGTCTTGTGCATGTCTTATTTTTATAATTTCAGAGGTATTTTTAAAAAGAGATAGTGATAAATGGATTTGGACCTGGGACAGAAAACTGGCGAAATCCAAGTGAAGCCTGGGGTTGAGTGGGTTCTCAGTCAGGCACCGACATGAGTTTCTGAGTCGTGGCAGATGTACCACGGAACTGAACGATGTTAACACAGGGACACGGCAAAGGGTCTGTGGGATTCTCTGTATTATCTTTACAGCGTTTCTGTAAGTCTAAAATTATTCCCGAATAAAAAATTGATTAACCAAGAGAGAGAGTCCCACAGGCTCATAGCTGAGGCATCGTTTCTGCCAGAACCTTCTTGTCCCTGAGGAATTCTGGTTCCTACCGAGCTGCCTTGCCCTGAGAGCTCTACCTGTGGCCTGCAGCCCCGACAGAGACCCCAGCCTGGCCTACTGAAGATGCAGGGTTATCTAAGCCAGGCCTGTGTGTAGCTAGCGTTCCCACAGCTCTGCTGGGCGAGACCAAAGAACAGGCTTACCTCTGCCTCTGTGGCAGCTAGGCCAAGCCCTCAGAGACCCCACAGACTACCCCCACACCCCCTTTCCTGTCTTTTATTTTAATTTCCAGAGGGCATGTGCACTTAGGAGAGGAAGATGGCGAAAGAGAGAAAGCACCCTGGAAGGGACATGGTCATATTTCACGTCCTTTTCCTCCACGTCTCCAGCTCATCACACATGCGTGCGTGCACACACACACACACACACACACACGTGCACACGCACAAGCCCATGTTTTACAAGCTAGTGGGGCCAGGATTCGAGCCACGGTCAGCCATGTGAGATTTCGCTCCCTATGCACTGGCTTAACCACTGAGCTACAAGGTCAGCCTTGTCTTTTCTTAAACTTATACATATTTTATAATATAATATACTTTTTTTGAGAAACCGACGGGGATCCCCAACAAGGATTTCATGCCCTGCTCTACCCTAAGTCCCACCCGGCCTGGGCCACTGGGCATGCACGTACACGCCCCACAGGCTCAGGGAGGGCCAGGACTGGAACCGCGGACTTTTTCCACGATGGTCCAGTTGTGTTACCTCTGTGCCGCCTGCTGGTCCTTAACCTGTATTCTTTATTTAACCCAGTTCCACCCTCTCAGCACTGCCCCCCAAGTCTAGAACGTGAGGGCACGGGCTCCAGAGCGAGATGTGGGCGGCGTAGAGCTGGGGAGGGGGCGGGTCTGGCACAGCCCCCGCCTTCCCACCCTTGTCCCCATTGCTGGTGTCCTTGTGACTGGCCACCAGAGTCACAAGCGGGCTGCCAGCCACCGCCTTCCCCTCTTCCTGCGAGTCCCCTAGGTCCAGGGCCTTCCCCGACCAGAAGCCCTGGGAAGAAGGGGCTGGGCCTGGCTGACCGCCTGCCTTCTCCCCACTCAGGCTGCACTTCCTGGTGTTCGACACGGAGGAGGTGCACGACGTGCTGCGCATCTGGGACGGGCCCGTGGAGAGCGGGGTTCTGCTGCAGGAGCTGAGTGGCCCGGCCCTGCCCAAGGACCTGCACAGCACCTTCAACTCGGTCGTCCTGCAGTTCAGCACCGACTTCTTCACCAGCAAGCAGGGCTTTGCCATCCAGTTCTCAGGTCTGTGCCCCCTGCCGCCAGCCCCTCACCATCCGTCCCGCAGTCCTGCCGCACTCCACCGGCCTCCCTCCACTCCCTCCTCCCCTCCACCTCTTCATCTCTGTGAAGGCTTTCTCCGAGCATCCGTGTGTGCCTGGTATGTGGGCAGCGTGCGTTCGAGCGTCTGAGAAGACAAGCAGGTTCATGGGTTGGTTGATACCAGATGGGAAGTGTTGGCTGGAGAGACACAGGCTGACCGTCACCCCCGGAGCATCAGTGGAGAACTTCCAGAAAAGATGATGCCCAAGCTCAGACCTGAAGGAGAAATAGAACAGGAGTCTGCAGGGTCAGCTCGTGTGGGGAAGGGGCTTGGGTGGAGGCAGGCCTAAAGAGATTATCTGGAGTCCGGGACCTCAAGAAAAGACCGGGTTTTGAGAAGGGAGTAGTCACCCCTGCTGCACATGGGTGCCGCTGCGGACTTGGGAGGACCCGTGGGCGCCTGGTGGGTGGAGAAGTAAGGGCCTCCTAGGTGCAGAAGCACGCAGATGCAACAGGAGCAGAAGAGTGGGTTCTGGAGCAGAGAATTGTCCCTGTGGCCAAAACATGGGGTGCATGGAGGGACTCAGGGCAGACACGAGTGGACAGTGGTTTGGGGTCCGGTTTTGAAAGAGCTGATGGGACATGCGTGTGCTCTGGGTCTTAGTTTCCTGCAGGCCTCAGGAAGGACTGGAAGCCGAGTGAGGTCTCAGAACTCAGTTAACCGTGCGCTGCAGCAGCCGTTACGGGGCAGCGCGGCAGTGCGCCACGCCGACCGGCGGCGCTCAGACGCCCAAGTCCCGGCGTTTGCTGATGGTCGTGCCTGGTCGTGCCTGATCCTGCCGCCCTAGACCGCTCACCTCATCTCTGAAGCGCCCCTTCTGCTTCTCCTCTCTCCAAACAAGTGGCTTTGTCCGGGATTCTGCTCAGGCTTATGCCAGAGCAGCCGTCTGCATTACCCCCCTTACTGCACCCTGAGCGGGCGGCGGGCATAGGAGGGATCGGTTTCCATGGTGATCAGAATGCATCTGTGTGGCACCCGTGTTGTGGCTTTGCCCCATGCTCACTCCCAGTGTATCAGCCAGGCGTGGTCGGGTGGCGCCCTGGCACGGGGGCCACACAGAGTTGCTCATCCTCGTTGCTGCATGCATCCGTCCTCCTGGGGTGGCCAGGTGCAGTGTGTGGGCAGGCGCATGCTCCAGGGTCACGTCCCGTGCACTTAGAGACGTGTCCACTGAGCACACACGTGGCTCCCAGCCTCGCGTCTCTAGCCTGTCCGGGAGTTCCAAGGACTGTTCGTTGGTGCTGCAAGAAAGAGACCTGTGTGATCAGCTGGCACTGGGAAGGCACTTCGGGGGAGACAGGCCTGCGGGGGTCACCTGTAATCCGGGACTCCCAGAGTGACTGGTAGGCACACACGTTCCTCTAAGTTCCCCGGTTTCCAAGTGTGTTAACAACAAGTGACTGTTCAAGGCCATCACAAGAGACTATTGTTCTGTGGGTCAAACTCTGGACATTGCTGGAGAGGCAATGGAAGGGTCTCCCGCAGTGGGAAGGGTCGGTGCTCAGACCACTCAATCTGTCCTCTGGGAAAGGACTTTCGTGAATAAAGCCAGTCGTGGATTTTCTCTATACCCGCTGATGGGTATGGCTTTATCAACAACAACAACAACAAAGGCAGACGTACTTGTACTGACAAACCCCCCACAGATCTGCACTATCCGACCTCCACGTGTCCTCAGCTTAGCCATGCAGGACGCGGTCCCCAAGCGCTCGCCCGTCTGTGCCTCCGCTGAGCTGCTCTGTCATGCCTTGCCCAGCTCAGCTCATGGAGTCCGATTCACCCTTCAGGGTTCATGTGAGGTGCCGCGCCTAGTCTCTCCACCACAATAAACTGCTGCCTGGAGCACCCCAGCCAGGGATCTCTGTTTCTTCACACGTTCCTACACTGGACTGTCCACCCTGTCTCGGAGTTGGCCACCCACTTGCCATCCCACCTAAAGCTCCTAGAGGGAGACCAGCAGTTGGCACAGTGGTTACATCGCTGGACTCCCATATAGTCAACCGTGGTTCAAGTCCCGGACCTGGTGGCTTAAACTCATGCTGGACGCATGTGTGTGCGTGCCCAGGATCCCGAGAGGAGAATGGAGGAGAAGGGATTGCTGCGTGGCCATCCCCCCGGGGGTGATTTCTCACTTTCTGTCTCTCTGTTCCTCTTTCTGGCGAGTGCACACACCCTATAGTAAAAACCTCTCAAAAAAAAGCTCCTGGAGGGCCAGGCCACGCCTCTCCTCCCAGCTCTCCCGTGGCCTATGCAGGTGCCCCTCCCCTCTTAGTGGGTACGTGAGTACGTGGAGGAGACACGGGCATGTGAACAGGGGCTTTCTCCAGCACAGAGCTTCGCCAGCCCCACGTGGCACCAAGCGTGGAGTGGTCGGAGCTGTCCAGCCTAGGCTCCGGAAAGGCCTTGGCTACTTGGCCCAGTGTTCTGGACACCGAGGTTCGGGAAAGGTCACCTTCCCTGTTGTTGTCATCAGTTAGCAAATACCAGGACTGCCTTGGGGAGGAGAGAACGGCTCACCCATGTTAACTTCATAGTGTGTGTTTGACAGGGGATTGCACAGAAATGCCAGAGACGATTAGCGCCGGCTCGGCTTTATTAAGTAAACATGACTGTGTAACATCCAACATCCTGTCTGTGTCACGTGGGTCCAGCCTTTCCCGAGGGGCCTTGCCCAGCAACTCAAATTCAGGAGCATTAAAGAGAGAAAGTGAGACTGAAAAGAAGGAAAACAACGGTGAGCAGGAAACGTCACCGCCCATCTTGGCAGCGAGTGCCCGTGCCGCTGTTCCTGATCCTGGAATTTCCACGCCAGCCTTAAGCAATGGATACCATTATTAATCCATGCTGCAAACCTGGGCTCTGGGGTTTCTATAAAGGTCATCTAGTTAATAAGGAGCGCAGCCTGGATCAGAACCCGCGTGTCCGATTCCCACACCCAGGCCCTTAATCATTGGCTCCATCACCTCCCGTGTAAATCACCTCTCGCGTCTGCTCAGACAGTGAGCTGTTTTTCTCCCAGCGAATCATTTACATGTGTACGGTGTGCTGTAAAGCTAGAGATGAAAGCTATGTCTGCTTTTAATTGGGAAGGAAGGAGATTGATTCTTATTTGACTTTACAAATAAATTCAGCAAGTGTCAGATGGGGATGATTTGTTCGTTCGTTCATTTATTCGACAAATATTGACTGAGCGTCATTGTGTGCTGAGCACTCCGCTAAGCCCTGGGGACGCAGCTGGGAGCCAGACAGCCAAGGTCTCTGTTCTCACAGTAATTCATGCTCCAGGGGTACACAATACAGAGGCGAGCGAACGAACTCGCAAGATGATCACACCCTGAGCCCCGGAAAGAACAAAGCAGGACCACGTGGTACAGTCGATGGATGGGGGCGAAGGGGTGAGCCCAGAGGACGACCCAAAAGGCCCGCCTGGTGGCCTGCAGGTGACGTGATGGTTAAGGTGCCAGACTCCAACACAGCCGGCTGTGGTTCCTGACTCTGACCCAGACTTCGGACACGTCTATGTGCATGCCAAAAGTCCCCAGAGGAGATTGGAAGAGAAGGGATTGGTCAGCCCCGAGTGTGCTTTATTGCTAATATTTATACACACTCCGAAGACTTCTGTGGTGGAAGATTTTAAGTCCTTACTGAATTCATCAGGTTGTTATGACAGTACTTTGGAACATTCAGTTCAAAACGATCCCTAGACATTCTGCTCAGAACAATCCAGCCACCCAAGGCCATGTCTGGATAAAGACCCTGGTCTTGTTCTGGTCACGTCCTGCACACTCCTCACGTCTCCTCTTTGGCTCCCCACACAGACTAAATACTCCAGGCTTCGTGTGGCCCTGTGGTCCGTAACAACGTATTCAGTTCTGCCATCGTAGCAGGAAAGCAGCTCCAGACGATAGATGTACAAATGAATGTGCCCGTTTTCCGATAAAACTTTATTTACAAAAAAAGGCACAGAGACCTTTGTTCGTGGGCCGTACTTTGGTGTATGACTTAGCTGTTACTGAGCATCAAGTGTTGGCTACTGTGACTACACGGCCACCCAGTCCTTGGCCTTACAGGACGTGGCGTGTGTCCTGTTGCCCAAGGCTGGTGCTTTTCATACTTTCCCCTGAAGTCCTCCAAACAGTGCAAGAGACAGGACGGGTCCCCAGGGGACGTGGAAGGTATAGCAAGGTGTGAAATCTCTTTGAGGCTTCGTGGGTTTGCTTAAAAACTAATGTGTGTTTGACATTCTACTTCAGAATAAATGCCTTCGTTTTAAGAGTAATTTTTTCCAAAGTTTTTAGGAAAAGCTGACATCCCAGGCAAATAAGCATTGCTTATCCTGTGGCCTCCAGAACCTCTGGCCCCTGGGGTCTGCTGACTCCGGTCTCTGAGTGACGACAGCTCCGGGCGGTTGAGGCTGCCTCGGAACCCTTTCCCTGAGCGTCCTCCGACATCACCTCCTCTGCTGCAGTCATTCGCTCGCTCACTCACTCAGGTTCCGCTCACTCACCCTCCCACCGTCCCTGAGTGTTCACTTCTAAACACCTGCTCCGGGCCAGGCCGGTGTGGCATTGTGCACATCTCTTGCATTCCCGAGTTTTTCACATTTTTAATACATCTTAGCTACTTGTTTGTTCTGAACTCTGTTCTGCCACTCGCTGTAATTATCTGATTTTTCTGTTTTTTTAAGTTTTTGTCATAGGGTGTGTATACGCACTGGAGAGGGACAGAGAGGGAAAGTGAGAAATCACCCACCCCCCCAGGGGGTGACTAATCTATAGTCCCTTCTCCTCCATTCCTCTCCTGGGATTTTGGGCACACACACACAAACCCAGGGTGATTTTCAAGCTGCCGGGTCAAGGACTTGGCCACGTGGGAATCCAGCATCTGAACCCCCATGTGTCTGACTGTCCTTTGAGCACGGTTTCCATGTATCGGATCCGTGATGGTTTATACTGAGAACGAGAGCACAGTGACCCTGCCACTCACAGCACGGCTCAGCCTCAGGCAGACCCGCTCCCACTCCTCTGCAACCCTTCACAGAGCTCTTAGACGTTATGCTGGGTTATCTTGTCACGCCCTCATACCTATCATGTTAGTTTCGTTTACAAAATTACAAAGCTTTGTGTGACAACGCCTGTATTCTTAAATCAAACTGAAGTCAGTTCTGCAGTCACAACACAGTAGTCTGCCTACCCAGGATCTCCCGAGAGCTCGGGGACGGCACAGGCGAGGGTACTGGTAGAAGGGGTGGTGGAGGCAGGGACAGTCATGGGGCTGAGGGCGGTGGCACTGCGGCGGCTCACAGTGGCAGTGGGGAGGCAATGGTGGTCAGCAGTGGACATGGCCGTCGGCGAGGGTCATGAGCTGGGAACCGTGCTCTGATAGACGTCTAAGCAACACGCCCACTCTTCTCTGTGTCCCAGTGTCCACGGCGACGTCCTGCAATGACCCTGGGGTCCCGCAGAATGGGAGCCGGAGTGGAGACAGTTGGGAAGCGGGCGACTCCACGGTGTTCCAGTGTGACCCTGGCTATGCCCTGCAGGGCAGCGCGGAGATCAGCTGTGTGAAGATCGAGAACAGGTTCTTCTGGCAGCCCAGCCCGCCCACGTGCATCGGTAAGAGACGGCCACAGGGGGCGCTCTGCCTGGGGGGAGGGACGCTCTGCTCTGGGAGACGCTCTGTCCTGGGGGGACACTCTGCCCTGGGGGGAGGGACACTCTGCCATGGGGGACGCTCTGTCCTGGGAGACGCTCTGCCCTGGGGGGAGGGACACTCTGCCCTGGGGGACGCTCTGTCCTGGGGGATGCTCTGTCCTGGGGGGACACTCTGCCCTGGGGGACGCTCTGCCCTGGGGGACGCTCTGCCCTGGGGGGACACTCTGCCCTGGGGGGAGGGACGCTCTGCCCTGGGGGACACTCTGCCCTGGGGGGAGGGACGCTCTGCCCTGGGGGATGCTCTGCCCTGGGGGACGCTCTGTCCTGGGGGGACACTCTGCCCTGGGGGACGCTCTGCCCTGGGGGACGCTCTGTCCTGGGGGGACGCTCTGCCCTGGGGGGAGGGACGCTCTGCCCTGGGGGACACTCTGCCCTGGGGGGAGGGACACTCTGCCCTGGGGGACACTCTGCCCTGGGGGGAGGGACACTCTGTCCTGGGGGACGCTCTGTCCTGGGGGGAGGGACGCTCTGCCCTGGGGGGACGCTCTGCCCTGGGGGGACGCTCTGCCCTGGGGGGAGGGACACTCTGTCCTGGGGGGATGCTCTGCCCTGGGGGACATTCTGCCCTGGGGGGAGGGACACTCTGTCCTGGGGGGACGCTCTGCCCTGGGGGACGCTCTGCCCTGGGGGGAGGGACACTCTGCCCTGGGGGACACTCTGCCCTGGGGGACACTCTGCCCTGGGGGGAGGGACACTCTGCCCTGGGGGACACTCTGCCCTGGGGGACACTCTGCCCTGGGGGGAGGGACACTCTGTCCTGGGGGACGCTCTGTCCTGGGGGGAGGGACGCTCTGTCCTGGGGGACGCTCTGTCCTGGGGGGAGGGACGCTCTGTCCTGGGGGACGCTCTGTCCTGGGGGGAGGGACACTCTGTCCTGGGGGACGCTCTGCCCTGGGGGGAGGGACGCTCTGCCCTGCGGGGAGGGACACTCTGCCCTGGGGGATGCCCTGCCCTGGGGGGAGGGACGCTCTGCCCTGGGGGGAGGGACACTCTGCCCTCGGGAGCTCCTGCTCGGGTGAGCTAGACCCTTCTACCTAAGTGGCAGCTGCATCTTGAGCCTGAGGCCAGAGACTGGGAACGCAAAGTTAAGGGAACCCCAGGCTGGCCCTGCTCCGCCTGCATGGGGGCACACTCACGCACACACTCACGCACACACGGCACTACACGTCTCCACTTGCCGAGATGGTCCCAGAGGGTTCCTAGCCAGGTGTGCCAACCCTTTCCCTCAGCCCAGGCTGACAGGTCAGAAGGGAAGTGATGGGTCACCGGGTTCCAAAATGACCCTTCTACTCCCTGGAGCGGCAGAGGGGCACCCACAGGCTCGGGCGTAAAGGGGGCACCTTGCTCTTCCTCTGCCGAAGGAAAGCATTGGTTCCCGGGTCGCGTCCAGATCTGCCCTCAGTCTTGTCACCGCCCCACCCGGCAGGCGAAGACACGGAGGCCCGGAGCCCTGAACTGAAGGCCGCGGCCTGAGTAACCCTGTCCCCAGCTACTGGAGACCGAGGGGAGGAGCGGGCGTGACGGGAGAGGGGACAGGAAAGGAATAGTAGAAACCCGCGGCTCTCGCTCCCGTGGTTCTTTTTCTGAGTGAAATAAGGAGTGTGTCTCCCTCCTATGTCAGCAAAGGGTCTTCGTGGAGAAGCGGTGTCACCAAGCCCTCCCCGGGTCCTGAGATAACCTCCTTTCGCTTCCCTGCGGCTCTCTGAATTTAGCACTCCCCTCATTTACAGTTGAGAAAATTGAAATGTTAACAAATTTGGATATCTTGCCCCAAATCACAGAGCTAGGATTCGGCAGAGCCAAGACTCACACCCACACCAGTCTGAAAGCAAAGCCTCTCGTTTTCCTGCCTCCCACACTGTCCCCGCTGCTGGAGGTCAGGGGACGTCTGTCCCTAGCAGCGTCTTCCGGGCTCGGGGAGGTCGGTCCGGGCAGCGAGGACTGGCCTTCGCTGGGCACGGCTCAGACCTGCACTGGCGGTGAGACGCCAGACCCGGCTGCCCAGTGGGCTGTAGCTGTCCCCCGGGTGGTGGGGCAGGAGCGTGGTTCTGTACAGGGTCAGGCAGCTGGACCTGGGCCCAGAGCCCGCCAGTTCTGAGCTGCACGGCGTGATGTGTGGGAAAGGGCCTGGAGGCTAAGCAGACAGATCTGGGCTTCGTCTCTGGCTTGCCGTTTCCTAGTTTGACGGCCTCGAGAAAACTGCCTCGACTCTGAGCCTGTCCCCTCACCCGCGGGGGCGAACTGCTCCCCGGCGGCACTGCGGGTGAGGACACTCTGGACCTGAATCTCCATGCAGGCTGGTCTCTCCCCACCTTGCCCGCGCCCCTTTGCCCGTCCTTGTTCCCAGTTTGGCATTTTGCGCTCACTCCCCTCCCCTGGCCCAGAAGGCCAGCTGGCCGGGGAATGCCGCTGAGGTCCGGAGAGAACCAGGTGGCCTGGGGCCCTTCCCAGCTCGCGTTCTTCAGGCGAGACTCAGTCCAGCTGCACCGACAGGCAGGCCCGAGCCGAGGCGTCCGGTGGAGAGGCCGGGGCTGCGGCTGGGCGGTGAGCTGATGCGCGCAGGAAGGCTGTGCCAGGCAGAGCCGGGGCTGATGCCCCTTCCTCGCCCGTCCGTCCTCTCGGCTTTGAGGAACGTCCCTCGGGCAGCACAGTAAACGTCTCTACCGCCCGTCTCCGACAAACTGGAAATCGCGGCGACAAGCCCCTGCTCCCCAGCTCCCTTGGCAGTCCGCCACGAGCAGGTCTCGCCAGCCTGGACGGCCTTTCATTACGGGGACAGGCAGAGGAAGAAAGCAGACTGAGCCTCATCCCCACGTGGGCATCGGGCTCCACGCTAGGCACATTCCTGCAGCTGAAAGCACCCTGCGGGGAGCTCCGAGCTCGGGTTCCGAATTGTTCAAGCTACCCACTTTGAGTCCGGCTTCACCACTGCGAGCTTTATGGCCTTAGACAATGACTTCGCTTCCCTGTGCCGTTTCCTCCTCAGTAAGGTAGGGAAATAACAGTACGTCCCTGGTAGGGCTGTTGTGAAGATTTAAAGATAATATCCAAGGACTTCTGAAAGTTTGTGGAAAGTGAAATTGAAGTATGAGTGTATTTTAGTGCCAAAAAAATGAAAACCCATGCGTAGCTCTTTCATAGTGAGCATTTTCCGTGACCTGTTGGAAGACGCCCTTGAACTGTGGCCGGAACCGCGTTCAGAACCGTGCTCAGCGTGTGCGAAGCCCCATGGTCACTCATCTGTTTTATGTTATAGATGAGGAAAATGGAGGCCAGAGGGGGGGGGGACAGTGTGCCTAAACTCACGGCTCATAGGTGGCAGTCGGGATCCGAACCTCCCACACCCAAGTCCTTTAACAGCTCCCCCCGCAGTGCAGCCTGCCTGTTCCTGGGTCAGCTGGGGTGGCCAGCAGCTGTGCCCTCTCCCCTCTGGCACCCATGGCTTGGCCTGCTCAGCGGTGCCCCGTGACCAGCCCTGAGCCCTCCTGCCAGCAAAGCAGTCAAGAGTCCACCAGGGCTTTGGCACGACTGGCAGAGGGCGGTAAAGCCCGCTCCGGGGCCGAGTGGGAAGCAGATGCCTGGGTGTCTGATGCCAGGGAGCCATCTGGGAGGGAGCTGTGCCTGGGTGGGCGCCTGAAACCCAGCAGATTGAGCATGGGTGGGGGTGGAGAGGAACGCGGTGGTCCCGGAAACACCCCGGCCACTCCATCTGTCGCAAACTTGGATGGAAAAGCCCCCGAGCTGCAAAGGAAGGCCAGGCCCGGTGACGCACGCTCTTCCAGAATGTAGGCGCTGTCGTGCCCCTTGGGAGAGGTCCCCAGGCAGTGGGACTTCTGACTGACACAGGCTGTCTGCACACCCTCCTCCACCGGCTCTCTGCCTGGGCCAGCCAGTCTCCAGGGCCTTTGGATGCTCCATCTTTGCAAGGTGTCCCCCAGTCAGACTCCAGTCTGTCCTCTGACCTCACACTCTGCTTCAGAGACTTCAGTTGAGAAGAGGCCAGGGGACCCGAGCAGACCCACTCCGGGAAGCACATCACTCAGATCTCCCAGTGGTGGCTTCTCCCTGCAGATCTGCTAGGAGGAGCGCCCTTCCCGGAAGCACGTCGCACTGCGTCTGAGCGACTGGGCAGGCCACTCAGCCTCACTGAGCCGCATTCCCTCTACAGGCTGGGAAGGATGACCCGTAGCTCACAGGTAGCTCATGAGAGTCAACACGGCCCGTATCTGAAATGCCACCCACCACGTCTGCAGGCAGTGGTGGCCATGTGCCCACGGAAGTGTTCCTGTGCCCGGGATGCATTTGTGACGCATTTTCCTACAGGAGAAACACACCGCTCACGATGCTCGGGTTTAGAGTCTAGCCGTGTTAGGGCTTTTAGAACCCAACCTGAAGCCTCGAGGCGTCGCCCGAGTAAAAGCCACAGCACGAGGCAGAAGAGAGCTCCAGTCCACGACAGCAAGTGACTGCCACTGGCTTGATGCTTTGATGCTTGGACCCCCCTTGGCTCCCGTCTGGGGTCCCAATCACCCCAAAAAAAGCCTGTGGGTGCCGCTGTGAGCTCGTCATTTGCTAACTCCCTGTGGTCCCTGCGGTTTCAGACCAAGCCATATTTGTCGCCTATTCATCTTTTCCTGCCGTGACCCCACGCGCTTCCAGTGTCTGCTCTGTGCAGCCCTCATGCCGCGGCATACCAGCCCTGCCACGTAGAGAGAGACCCAGTCCAGGGTCTGGGGACACTGGAAGGTCCCCGGCCGAGTAGCTCGCTGTCTCACCTGGCCACCGGCCCCCTCCCTGCCCACGGGAGAAGCCTGTCCCGGGGAGGGCGACCCCGTACGGCCGTGGCACACGCACTCTTGGACGGCCCCTGAAGGTGGCAGGGTTCTGCACTCAGGTCTCCAGGAGCCCTGCGGGGAGGGGAGGCCAGCGCACTTGGCAGGGGCACGGTCCTGGTTTCCCTCCTGACATCCAGGGCTCTGGAACTCACAGTAAATACCGCAAAGCTGGCCTGGAAGCTGGACCAAGGCCGTGAAAGGAACCCACGTGTTCTGCATGTCTGAGAGGGGCAGTGGCTCTGTCCGTCATCAGCCCTGTGCCCAATACTTCCACACCATGACGGTCTTCACAGCCACCCTGGGAAGGGGACTCTCTCTCGTTACAACGAAAGACGTTGAGGTCCAGGGAGGTTAGGTCACACAGCCAGGAGGCAGCAGAGTCGGTTTTGTTTTGTTTTATTTTTAAATAACGTATTGAGCTCAAATGCACATACATAAAATCTCCCGTTTTGCAGTGAACGGGTCAGTGGCATTCCGGACACCCACGATTCTGCAGCCGAGGCGTTCTAGGTTCAGAACATTTCATCGCTCCAAAGTCAAACTCCTCCATCCTGCCTGCCCGCCAGCCCTAGAGGTTTTCCCAGGGCCTGCCGACCCACCCGCCCACTTCGCCTGCCACCCCCGTTCTGGTGGGACAGGGCCAAGGCAGCGGCCCTGACTCTCCCTTCTTTCCTCAGCTCCCTGCGGGGGCGACCTGACGGGGCCATCAGGAGTCATCCTGTCCCCAAACTACCCAGAGCCCTACCCTCCGGGCAAGGAGTGCGACTGGAAAGTGACCGTCTCCCCAGACTACGTCATCGCCCTGGTCTTTAACACGTATGTACCTTTCCCCGGGTGGGGACGGAGGGCTCAGAGCCGCTCAGCGTCAGGCGCAGGGTCTCCAGGGGAGTGTGCGCAGGTCTGCGAGCAGAGTTCGCAGGGGCGAGGGCGGCGAGGAAGTCAGGAAGCGGCAGGACGAGGGGGCACCCCTCATCCTTAAGATGATGCACAAAGCAGACACCATCTTCTCTCTGCCCCTGGGGCTGTCGCCATCAGGAAGGAGGCCCTCGCAGGAGCCCTCCTGCACCACCCCCTGCTCCCCGGCTCCCACGGACAAGCCTGGGGACCCCAGGACCCCCCCATGCAGCTCCCGCATGCCCCCTTGCATTCCTTTCGCAGCAAGCACCTCACCAGAACCACCTCTGCTTTCCTCCACTCCCTCACCCCGCCCACGCTCAGCCCCTGGAATCCTCTGGAAACTCCTCTGCTGTACGGCCCCGGTGACTCCTGGGCCACACTTTCCACTTCCCCTACTCCACCTCTTGTCACCGTCCCACGCTGCCTTATCCCTGGCTTTGGTGAGGTCCTCCCGTCTGGTTCTCCAGCCTCACTTGTGACTTCACTCCTGCCTTGGCCAGGCGTGGTCCCAGGCCCCCTCTTCCCACCCACACCTCCTTCCCGGACAAGCTTATCCACCCTGATGACTCCACCCTCCTGCTATAATCGGAGGACTCCACGGTGCCACCCACTCGTACCCCAGTACTGGGCCTGTCTGGTGCCTGCAGGCACCTCGAACGAAACATGGATAAAATGAGCAAGTAGTCCCCCGGGCGGGTGTGTCCAGGGTAACGGCACCCCTGCCCACTCTCTCTGCCTCTCCCGTTAGCGACCAAGGAGCCCCTTCTTCCTGACCCCTCCGGGCGTCTCCCTCTGTCCCCCCACCAGCTGCTGTCTTGGTCTGAGCCTGGGTCCTTTCCCCTCTAAGTGACTGCCACAGTCCCCTCACCGGCTCCTCCGGCCCGCCTTGCCTTCCAGCCAGCCCTGTCATTAGCTAGCTGTCGGAGGGAGCGTGCAGTCAGAAACGCTGGAATAACCACCCGCTTTCCATGTTAACACCCGTGATGCCGGTGCTTAGCAACGCAGAGGCGTGGACTCCTGACCCGTCATGGTGTGGGCGGACCCCGGGAACGCTACACTGAGGGAAAGACACGGGCGTCTCCCTGACTTGGAACTAGCTTATGTGAGATTTTAGGGGCAGCAAAAGCAGCCCGTGGTGGGAGGGGCACTGGGAAAGTTCTGGGTCTGCTGTGCAGTGGATAGAGAGGCAGTCTGAGAGCCCATCATTTCAGCGCGTAAGCTACACCTTGACTTAAAAACAAGGGCGTGAACAAGTAGATCCTTACTTTGAGATCCTACAGTGGCTCCCACTTTCCTATAAATAAAAATCCAGACTTCGGAGTTTCATTCCAAATGCCCGCTCTGCAGTCAGTCTCCAACCCCAGCCGATGTCCTAAGCTCCAGCCAGACTGAGCCCCTCATGGTCCTGGGGGCTCTCAGACTCTTCCATGCCCTTGGGACCTTGCCCCTGCCCCTTACTTCACAGTGACTGCTTTCCCTTCTCATCCAACCACAGAGGGTCATCTCGTCTCCCAAGACCCAGCTTGAGCTTGAGTTCTTCCCTAAGAGCTTGGTTTTCCTCCTCCGCGAGGGGAGAACTCTGCTCCTATCTGCCGTGTGCAGACTGTATGCGTCCCTTCGTGGTTTGCACGCCCGTTGCTTCCTGCTACACCGTCAGCTCCTTGAAGGCAGGGACGGTGTCTAGTCAACCCCGTGTCCTTATCGAAGGTACTCAAATAAACTTTGATAACTGAAGGATGGTAAGGAATGGTAGAACGTTAATTTGTGATCAAGACTGACACTCTAAAACCCTTCCCTGGTGACTTTTGGAAAAGCAGATGGCTAGAAATTGAATCCTAGGGGCAAGAAGACCATGTTGTCCAACAATGGTGGGTGACCCCACAGCCAACACCAGTGAGGGGGTACCAGGCAGGGGGAGGTCAGTGCACATCGGGCTCTAGGACCTTTGTCCCCAGACCTCCACCTGTCTCTCTGCCAGCCTCACCCCCTTTGTTCTAGAGATGAGGACCCCTCTCTCCACCACAGGTCTAAGCCGAAGGGTAGACCAGCCGTCTCATTCTCAGTTGAGCCAAAGGCCTACTGAGTGTCCCAGCCTAGCAGGGGCATGAGTAAATGGCATCGGAAACCCGCCTCTGCAAGCCCGTTTACACTTCCTTTGTTTTCATCTTTGCCTGCTTGGTTAATGTGGGTCTCCTTTGCTGGACTCGGACTTCAGGGTGGGATGTTTCGGGATCTCTGCGTCATGGACAGGCGTGTGTTCAGACTTCATAGCTGCCATGGAACAGTTTTCCAAAGTGGCTGAGCCAGTTTCCGCTCCCGCCGGCAGGGCCCGAGAGCCCCCGTGGCTCCCCGTTCTTGCCCGTCGGTGCATCTCCCATCGTTTCACTCAGCCGTTCCAGTGCGATAAAGTACACGCGTGAACTCATCTTCACCTTGCCGAGTGAGGGTCATCTTTATAATGCATTCCCCCCCAACCAGGGCCAGGAGAGCTAAGAGAGGCGTGTCTGTGGGTGCTCGGAGCAGGGTGGTGGCCAGTCCCGAGGGGGCTGGAGAGAGCTCCAGGATGAGCGGATAAAGCGGGGGCCCTTTGTGGCCACAGGCTCCTCCCTCCCTGGGAATGACTCCCGGGTGGCCTTTCCCTCCGGAAAGAAGGTGCAAAACAGCATGGCATAAGAACCCCTGGAGGCGGGTACCAGGCCTGGGTTCCGCCCACTCTGACCCCATGGCCCCTCAGGCTCCCTCCTATGTAAGGATCTGTGGTCCTCAGCCCCAGATTTTTGGACACAAACTCTGCAGTCTGACTCCTCCCCCTTGAGCCTCCGTGTCCATTTCTCACCCAACCGGGAGGTCAGTGGGGCTTCATCCTGTTCCTCCCTGCCAGCCGGTCCTCAGGGGCTGGGTAACGGGGGGCGGGGAGCTTGGTATCTGGGAGGCCTCATTCTTCCACTAAGCTCCGTTTTGACCATAGTGGGGTGGGGGGCTGTCTTTGCTCCCTAGCTTTAACTTGGAGCCCGGCTATGACTTCCTCCATATCTACGACGGACGGGACTCTCTCAGCCCGCTCATAGGAAGCTTCTACGGCTCCCAGCTCCCGGGCCGCATCGAAAGCAGCAGCAACAGCCTATTCCTCGCCTTCCGCAGCGACGCGTCTGTGAGCAATGCGGGCTTCGTCATCGACTACACAGGTAGGGCTCTGGGGCCAGCCAGACCGCGCGTGTGCGCGTGTGCGTGTGTGCGTGGGGCTGGGCAGTGTGGAGTAGTGAGGAGAGCGCGGCCCGACCACAGGGAGCTCTGCGGATTCCAGCGCCACCGTCACCCACAGGCCACCTGCCTGTCCTGTGACCTCCAGCTGGCTCAGCCTTGCACACCCATGTGCCCAGGTTAGCATTCTTTTGGGCACCCCATTTCAATTTCTGGATCGTACTACAACTCCTCTTCTTTTTCTAAGAGGGTCATTCCTGGCTCTACTTCCATCGCATAACCTGTCAGCTAGGCCTTCCTGTCCATTCCCTGATTCATGAGGATTCTGAAAGAAGGCTCAATCCTCCTCTGTACCCCGAAGCCTCTCACCAGCCTGAGTAATGTCTGTGCCCACAGGGACAGGGTCACAGTCCAGTCCTAGGGTCACAGTTCACAGGTCTCAGTCCCAAGGACACTCCTGGGCCGTGCTCTGGCCCCTTCTCACCGAGCCTCCCGGTCACACTCCTGTCTTCCCAGCTGTCCGTTCTCTCGCCTGCTGCACATTTGCAAGGCAATCTCAGTCATCAAAGGAGCCAACCACTTTTTCTCTTAAAGTCAGTCTTTTGGTTGGCCTTTCATAACTGTGCAGCTCTGCCCTTGTGTCACAAGCAGCCACAGACAGGGCATAGAGACAGGCGGTACGAAAACAGGGCCACAGACCGGCAGGTGAGCTGGGCTGGAAGTCGTGTTTATCCTTCGCAGTTGCACGGCCTCGGACAAGGCGTTAACCTTTCCAGACCTCATTTCTTCCTCTAAAAGATGATGGTCAGACAGTTCCTGCCTCGGAGAAACGTTGTAAAGACCAACACGTCCCCCAGGAAAGACCCTGGTTCGGCGCCTGGCACACGGCAGGCCCTCTGCCACCTCGGCCATGGCTCACAGTGGGCGGGTGGTCCCAGGCGCTCAGGCCCTCCGCGTTCTGCTCTGTGAGTCCCAGTCTGACCTTTTCTTCTCCCCTAATTATCCCAAGCCCCATTATCCAAATCCTAACGCTGTACCTCGCTCCATTTGTGAGCTTGGCAAATTTTTATTTCTTGGAACATGATCTACACAATGGTGGTAATAATAATTATGTTCTGGAAGGTGAAAGCTAAAAGATATTTCACGTGTACATATGTGTGTGTGTGCATTAGTGTAATATCCGCTAAACATTCAGATCCCCAGAGATCACAGAGTTTTTTATTGCTGCGGAGCTCAAGTTCGACCAGGCCTCATCAGCCTGTGTGTACAGATGGAGGCACGTGACCAGTCAGAATGTGCGGTCGGCTGGCTCCTGTTCCCACTCGCATGGGGGGGACCTCAGCCGCCTTTCAAAGGGCCTTTAATTAAATATGTCTAGCAGCCCCTGGGCGTAGCTCCATGAGCTCACCGATAATCCAAACCCTCACACAAATAACGCAGCGTTAACCACTGCCAGACGGTGCTGGCTAACTCGGGGCTCCCCACTGCAGACACTGCTGGCTAACTCGGGGTTCACTACCGCAGACGGTGCTGGCTAGCTCAGGGTTCACCACCGCAGACGGTGCTGGCTAGCTCGGGGTTCACCACTGCAGACGGTGCCGTGCGAGCTCGGGGTTCAGCCTGTCCTCGTGCTCGGGATCCCTCAGCTCAGGACTCGCAGCTGGGACTCCGACTCTGTCACGGCTGCTGAAAAGATTCCTGGTCACGGAATCAAGAGTGTTTGGCCTGTGGTCTTCTTGCCTCATGGCGCTGGCCCGAGACGACCGTTTTGCCGTCCTCTCTCCCTCAGCCGCCTCCACTTGGTAAACCTATACCCACGTCCCTCCCCACATGCCAGTCAGACATTGTGAAGTTCCACAGGTGCCTGGATAGATCCGGCCTGCAACCTCCCACGCCCACTGAGCGCTAGCCTCGCCGCCATCGCGTCGTCCTGCTCCTCCTTGGCCATCTCTGTTCACGTCCTCGCCGGTTCTCCTCCTTCCAGGACCCTTCCCCACTGTCGCGCAACCCCCGTACAGCTGCACCCCTGTTAGGCCACACCCACATGGCTGCCTCCGACTGGTCGCAGCAGGCGCTTCTGGTATAGGTTCCGGAATTTCACCCTGAGTGTCGCAGCTGTCAGCCCCATTCTCATGGAAAGTTTTTATTTCACTTCCTGGACACAGTGAGCAACCAGGTCCAGACTCTGCCTCCACCGCAGTCGCTCCGCCCAGGGCGGTCTGGGGTGGCCGCCTCTGCCCTGGCCTCCCCTGAACCGCAGGAGCCGAGAGCTCACACCTCCGCATCCTCTTTCCCTCTGCGGCTCTCTCCACTTTCGGCATTGGCCCAAAACGTATCCGGAGGGTCCTCAGGTCTAAAACAACCCGGGTAAGGCCTCTCTAGCTGCATCTAAGCCAGCCAGGCAGCTAACGAAGCCAGTTCCTAGGAGAAGGGACCGAGGGGGCACAGCCTACCCTGGCCTCCGCCGCTCTGTTGGGGTCTGTAGTACAAGGACCTGCGTATCCGTGTGTGAGACCCTCCAGCTGCCTTCCTGCCCAGGCTGTGCACCTCCTAAGATCAGTGACCCCACCTCCCTCCCGGCCTCGGGGAGCCCATCTAGCAGAACCCAGGGTCCCCTGCCTCACCCTGTGTCCTCCCTGTCCCAGGATCCCTGGGTTCCTGGAGTGGATCTCTGCTCTCAGATCCCGTGATCTTCATAGCTTCATAGGGCGGGCGTCCCAGTGGTTAACTGCAGGGTCGGAAGCCAGTTCCCTGTCTTCTCGGGGCGTCTGCTTCTCGTCTGTTGAAGAGGGACAGGGACACTATATGGAAGAATCGTTGTGAGGGTCAGTAAACAGGCACAAAGGCCTCGCCTCCCCCGCCTGTGTGTCTTTAGCGAGAACCGGGGCTCTGCGGAAGCTGAGGATCTGGGTCTCCTAGAGCTGGGGCTTCCAGGTTCTGCTTTCGGGGGCAAGGAGAGCCTGAGAGAGAGATGCCGCTGGGCTCGGCCGGGCTCAGTGCGGTCACCCCACTCTCATGTCCACCCTCCCCCCGGCCCGGGCAGACACCAGCAGCCTGTCCCTCACCCTGCCAGCGTCCCACGCAGGAAGCAGAAACACTTCGATTGAATCTTAGGGAAAATTTAGTTTCAAATTGAAAAACTCACTCAGACCAACTTAAACCAAAAGAAAAGTGAAAGAGGAATTTACTATAAAAATCCAAGAGGGGGCCCAGAAGATGGCTTAATGGTTACGTCACTGGACTTCCACTTGGTTGACCGCAGTTTGAGTCCTGGACCCAGCGGCTTAACACTCACGCCAGGCATGTGTGCATGTGTGCCCAAGATCCCAAGAGGAGAATAGAGAAGAAGGGATTGTGGCATGGCCATTCCCCCTGGGGGGGGTGATTTCTCACTTTCTGTCTTTCTGCGTCTCTCTGTCTCTTCTGGCGAGCTCACGTGCCCTATAGCAAAAACCCCTCTAAAAAAAAATAATTAAATAAATAAATAAATAAAACTATAAGAATCCAAGAAATGTAAATCTGCTCAAACAACCTGGGAGCAGGAGACTTAATTATAAGAAAACAACTAACAGGGCCAGCAGGTGGCATGATGGTTAAGGTGCTGTCCTCCCACATGGCTGACCTCTGTTCAACTCCTGGATCTGGTGGCTTGCTTTCCTCTTTTCTCTCTCTCTCTCTCTCTCTCTCTCTCTGGTGAGCATGCATGCCCTACAGCAAATTAAATAATAATAATAAATAAATTTTTTTAAAAAAGAAAACAACTAGCAACCTCATGAATTTAAGCTAAAAATGGTTCTGTATTTTAACAACACAGAAGACAAAAACTCACTCTCACTTAATACAAAAAGGCTAAATGATTTTAGAACATAAGACCCAAGGACAGGAGGCACCAGCACCAGGGACCGAGTCAGCATCGCCGCAGGGCTGCGATGGCCACCCCACCCAGGACCTGGGGATGCCTCCTCCAGAGCATTTGCGCTCTCTCTCTACAGATCAGTTGGCTCTTTGTTCTTGTTTTGTTTGGGGTTGTAGTCCTCGGGTGCATGCTCTCGTGGGGGGGGGATGAGGTCACCCGCCGGGGGGGATGATCACACTGTAGTCCCTTCTCCATTCTCCTGGGTTTAGGGGCATGCATGGACGTGCACCTGGCGTAATTTTCAAGCCGCCTGATCTGAGGCTCAAACCACAGTTGGCCAAGCGGGAGTCCAGCTCCTTAACAGCCTTGCCACCTGCTGGCCCAGGTCAGTTCTGTTTGCTGCTTCTTCAGAACGAGTCTGGCTGCCCCCCTGGACTTGGACCCACTGCTCAGTTTGTGTCCCAATTCCAAATCCCAAAGGGGTAACCAAATGAACTAGGCTTAATTCAGGGGTCCACTGAGAGCAAAGCGGGCGGGGCTTTTGCAAAGCGGCCAGGGCGGCTCAGGCGTCTCCATCCCTTGTTCACTCAACAACCGGTCACTGAGCACCGAGCACGTGCCAGCCTCTGTTCCAGGGGCCACCACAGCGCAGGAAACCAAAGCCCTGCCTCGTGGAGTTCATGTCCTCGTGACAGCCAGACTGTCCTGCTCTCTTCCAGGTGAGGTGTGGGAGGCCCACCCCATTCTAGGGCAAAGGGGCATGTTTGGGGTGTCTCTGCTTGGTTGCCACTGGCCGACACCGTCCCGTCACTCACAGACTCACTAACCAGCCATTTCTCTGAGGCACGTCTCGTCTGAAGCCATCCTCCAGAGTAGCTTTACCCTGCCAGAGGACCCTGCCAGGGGAAGGACGAGCCCGTCTCCGGGATACGATTATTAAAAATGAGTCCCAGGGAGAATTTTGTCTCTCTCCCGGCCAGTGATGGCAGCAGAACAGCGGCGGAGGGACTCAGACTCCCACTTTGACATGTGGCCGAGCCCTCCTAGGCAGGGACAGGCCAGAATGCCATGCATGCCCACGGAGACCGCTCGTCCACTCTCAGTCCACGCGGAGCGCCCCGTGCCACGCCCTGTGCTGGCCACTGAGTGAGCGACAGGGGCAAGTCCCCACCCTGGGCCGTGTCAAGGTGAGCACTCGAAACAGACAAGAATCAGAAGACAACGAAGCGAGATAAGTAAGGAGGGGATAGGCTTCCCTGAGAAGGAAGAGCGGGCGCCCACTCGAGACGGGTGGTCGGTGCTGCCCTCACTGAGGCTGACGGGCTCTCTGTGCAAGAGTGAGGCCCTCTGAGAGGGGAGAGCATTTCAGAGGGAAGCGTCGCAGCCTGCTAGAGGGTCTGAGATAACCCAGAAAGGGCCCACGGGCTTTATCAAAGTACCTTGTCTCTTCAAGCCTTTGCAAGTAACACCTGGGCGCTAAGACCAGACTCCACACCTATTCCCATCCCCTCCCCACGCTCGTAGCTGCCGTAAGTCTTTCATTTTTTAAGCTTTGCTTTTGATTTTTAGGTTTTTGCCATAGGGCATGTGTACGTGCCAGAGAGAGACAGAGAGGGCAAGAGAGAAATCATCCCCTGGGGCGATGGCCACGCCACAGTCCCTTCTCATTCTCCTCTCGGGATTTTGGGCACACATCCATGTGCACCTCGCATGATTTTATTTAAGTATTTATTTATTTTGAGAAAGATTTTTACTATAGGACACTTGCCGGACAGACAGAGAAAGACAGAAAGCGAGCAATCAATCCAAGGGGGAATACTCACGCTGCAATCCTTTCTCCTCCATTCTCCTCTTGGGATCTTGGACACGTACACACACACAGTGTGAGTTTTAAACCACGAGGTCCAGGACTTGAACTGCAGTCGACTACATGGGAGTCCAGCAATGCAACCATAATGCCATCTGCTAGTCCCCGCCTGGTATGATTTTCAAGCCACCGGGTCTGGAACTTGAACCACAGAGTTGGCCACGTAAGATCCAGTGCCTTCATCACCACACCACCTACTGGCCCCTCAAGTTTATTTTTATTTCTTCCATGAGCAAGAGAGAGAGGTTAGGGGGTAGGGGGAGCAAGGGGAAACATCCCCGACAGGGTCTTCAATCCACCACCCGTCCCTGTCTCAGCTGGTCAGGATCACGGGCGCATGTATGCACACCTGGGATGCGAACCCAGGACTCCTCCGATGTAGGTCCAGCTGTGTTAACCCTATGCCACCTCATGACCCCTCCCTTTTAAATTCAAATGAAAATATCTTCATTTTTGATGTCGGAGACATGCTTAACTCTCCTGTTGGTGTGTTAAAGCAGCCCCAGACAGTACGTAAACAAATGGACACGGCCGTGTTCCAATAAAACTTTATTTACAAAAACAGGCAGCGAGCAACCTGTGGGCTGTAGTTCGCTGATCCCTCTTCTGTAGGAATGAGATCACGTTGTAGGTACTCATCTGTAACTCTTTTTGCTTTGTTTTTCCCAAAAATAGGTCTTAAGCATGTTCCCTTATCAGTATTCAAAGACTTGCATTATTCTTTGCAAAGGCCGCTTGTATTCCAGGAATGGCTTTCCTCCAGCCTTTCTAGCCGGTGCCTCCCTGGTGGACTGTTTTGGTGGTTGCTTTTCGTTCCTCGCTATTACAGAGTCTGGAAATGGGCCTTATCAGTTTTGGCCAGAGAGAAGCTGGTTGCTTTTGTTTCCCATTTTGGAGGGCATGACTTATCATTACCATCGTGATGTTTTAGCCGTTTAGTTTTATCATTCACAGCTGAGCTCTGCTCTGGCCGGCTGAACACCTGCTTTTGCTCTTAACTCCAGCTCGTAATAGCGGGACGGCTGGGAAAACTCATTTAGCCTCTGCGATCACCACGTCGTCATCGTGCCCAGCTCGGGAGCGTACCTGGCCTCGCCCACCGCAGAGTGTATTGTGAGACACAAATGAGAACAGATTGGAAAGTGCTTTGAAAATTGTCACACGATGTTCCCGTGTAAAGGACCGTCATCATTATCATTATCCTTGTCGCTCTTATTAATGTGGCCACTGGGAGCAATGGGGCTTGCCTTCCTCTGACACGGGAGGAGCAGGAAGAGTCTGTAGCTGCAGCCGCTGATGAGGCTGTTGACCGAGCTCCTCAGAGTCCCGCCGACCAGCCATCCAGTTCCTCTCTGCTGTGTGCCGGGCAGGGCCAGCCCTGGGGCTACGTTCTGTGCAGGCTGAGAAGACCTGGGGACGGTCCCTTGCCTCCAGGGGTTCAGAGATCCCTGGAGAGAAATACTCTCAGCGCCCCTGACAAGATAAAATGATGCGTGCTGTAGTCAGGGGAGAAAGACGATTCTGCCAGAGAAACGGCGGCGTTCGGGAAACCTGCCCCGAGAGCATCGCGGAGTGCAGGGGCTGCTACAGACGGAGGGAGGAAGGACAAGTGCAGTCGTGCGCCAGGAGGCTGAGGCCTAGAGCAGGGTGGTCGGGAGGGCTGGAATGCAAGAGCAGCCCGAGCTGGCTCCCAGTGCACCCCCAGCTGTGGCCGATTGGCAGCGGAGTGACAGCCTCGGGCAGCAGCCATCTTCCGGGTGGGCAGTCTCACCGGTGCCGGGGGACACCTGTTGTCTCTGAAGGCCGATCTCTGCTGTTGCAGCCCTTCCTCCTCAGCTCCATTCTTGGCACTCCTGAGCCCCTCTGCAAGGGGACTGCGGTGCCATTTCTAGACCTGTCCGCCGCCACCACTCCCCCGTGGCCTGACCCACAGGACTCCAGGGAGCTCACTTGCACCGCTGGCCCTGACTGGCCTCAGCTGACCTGCAACAGCACAGGCGTGAGGACAGGTCCCTGACATCAGTTGTGGGGAGCCAAGAAGGAGACGTGAGGAATGTGCAGGACGTGACCCCCAGAAGAAGAGAAGTTTCTAGACCTAGGGAAAGACAGCCAAGGGCCCAGAGTCTCGTGCACTCTGCCTGGCGCAGGGTCTCTTCATGGTGCTGTCCCACAAAATGGGTTGCTAATGAGCCGTGTGTGTGTCTTCCAGAGAACCCGCGGGAGTCGTGCTTCGACCCTGGCTCCGTCAGGAATGGCTCACGAGTGGGGTCCGACCTGAAGCTGGGCTCCTCCGTCACCTACTACTGCCATGCGGGCTACGACGTGGAGGGCTCCTCCACCCTGAGCTGCGTCCTGGGGCCGGATGGCAAGCCCGTGTGGAATAACCCCCGGCCAGTCTGCACAGGTGGTGGGACCTCGGGGGCCGGAGGGGCCGGGAAAGGAGGGCGGGTCTGGTCCTGATGGGTGGCCCCTCCAAGCGGGGCCTGGCACACAGGTTTGCTGTGAATGAGAACGGCCCACAGCTCGACGGGGTGCCAGCCCATCTCAGGTGACTGTCCCCACCTGCGTTCAGATGTCCCCAGCAGAGGCCCCCAGACGTGCCACCCCGGGGAGCTCACACAGGGAGAGGAGTCTAGAGGCAGCCCTGGGGCTTGCTCCTGGGCCTAGGGAAAACCACCGAGCAGTCAGGTGTGCAGGGCAAGGCCGGGGCAGAAGAGCGCTGGGCCCAGGTGGGCCTGGTTAACCACTGGGGTCCTAAAGAGGGATGGGAATGAGGGCCAGAACTCCGAGAGCATGGCGGCCACCCCCGTGGCCAAGGCGAGCGAGTGAGGCCCGTCCCTGTGGAAACTGGGCACCTGGATGGGAGAGAAGTGGACCGGCCCTGTGGGACGGACACCACAGCCGCCTGCTCGTGCCCAGTTGTGGATACCAGCCGAGGGCCGGCAGGCCATCCCCAGGCCTCACCGGTACGCAGAAGGGCTTCCTGAGGTCCTTCCGGCCGCGTCTGCAGAGACTGAGGCCAATGTTAACAGAGGGGCACGGCAGCTGCCAGCGAGCCGTGGAGAGTGCCAAGTGAATTTCAGGTCGCACGCCGGGCCAAGGACAGGTCCCTGGGCAGGCCGGGCAGTGTCCTCAGAACCCCCTCCCCACACAGTGGCTGCCCGGCTCAGGGAAGCCCATCAAGCCCAGAAGCTTGGGCTGGGATCAGGAGAAGGGGCGGGCGGCTGGCAAGAGGCCCAGGAGGTCACCGGCCCCTGTCTGGTTTCCCTTTCAGCCCCCTGTGGGGGACAGTATGAGGGTTCGGACGGAGTGGTCTTGTCCCCTAACTACCCCCAGAACTACAGCAGCGGACAGACCTGCTTGTACTTCGTCACTGTACCCACGGACTACGGTATGGGCTTTGTCCTTGTCGTTACACGTGTGTTTCCAGCTTCCCCTCATTCCAAAATGGGCAGCTTCTCAGGCCCCTCCTGCTCATCCACTCCCACGGCGGGGACACTCAGGACAGTCCCCAGCAGGACAGCTGAGCAGGACACGCTAAAACGGCTGTTGGGGGCTCCAGCTCTAATACAAGAGGGGAGGAGGGCCAGCCAGAACCAAGGAACCAGCCAGTAGGGAGCGGGGTGCACGGGGCACCACCCGGCACAGCCAGGGCCATGCAGAGGGCAGGGCCAGGCCCAGTGGGAGAGAGGGGAGGGCAGGAGTGTGACAGCGCTGGCCTGGGAGTGCAGCTCAGGGAGGCTGGGAGAGCATGGCCCGAGAGTCCAGCGAAAACCAGAGCCTGGTCCAGCAGCCACAGGGAGGACGAAAACAAGGAGGAGGACCCAGCCGTGCCCTGAGAACACGGGGTGACCTGGCTGCAGAAGGTCCAGGGAGGAAGGGGCAGGCTTGTCACCTGGCTGGCAGTGGGAACACCCAGGTGTCCTGCCAGCCCTGCAGGCAGGTGAACAGATCCTGAAGGGCAGCCATGCCTGACCCACTGCTGTCCCCGTGGTGTCCCTCTTTGCAGGAGGACTGACAGATGCTTCTCCTCCCAGAGAGAGTGGGAGTGAGCACAGGGCCAGGCCGGTGCTTTAGTCGCTCAGACACTTAGTGAGTGCCTGTTAGGGGCCGTGCGCTGCGAGTGCCAGGGCTAGGGACGGGCTCCCTGTCCTCGACATGTCGCTGTGTCCCCACCCCAGCTCCTGCACACCGAAGTGCTTGTGCTCACTCCCCGGGGCACGTGGTGGCAGGAGCTCTCCACCTTCCGATCACAGTTAGGAAAGCCCTGGACGGTCCGATTTGACTGCTCCGCAGGGCAGAACCCTTGATAGACGTGCGGTGCATGCTTGAACTCCTCCCACGATGAGGGGCTCACGCCTGTGCAAGCAGCCCCCCCGAGGCAGGTTGGTGTCCCCGGGCCTGGAACCCACGTATGGAGGACTGGCTCTGGGAAGAGCAGCCATCTGTGCCCGGAGGCCAGGGGCAGCTTTGTCGCCGTGGATCTGGACGACTTGTCCCTAGCATGCCCGCCAGGCCCTTCGCTGAGCCGGCCACGCCCTGTCTCCCCACAGTGGTGTTCGGCCAGTTCGCCTTCTTCCACACGGCCCTCAACGACGTGGTGGAGGTACATGACGGCCACAGCCAGCACTCCCGGCTCCTCAGCTCCCTGTCGGGCTCCCACACAGGTACCAGGGCCGCCGCGTGGGGGGGCGGCCACGGGGGAGCCCGCACAGCCTTGTGGGGGCCAGCCTGGTGCTGTCTGGAAGCAGTGGACGGCGGGGCCTTCAGAAGCCCCCTGGCCCACGCTGTGCCCACACTGCCCCCGTGTGGCGTAGCCTTGTCCTGCTGGTTTACAGTCAGCCCCCACATTTCTCCCCAGTCATGAACATACTGCTTTGCTGTGGTCGGAAACTTCGGGGCAAAACATAGAATTAACACAGAAAGTACCTAGAAAGAAAGATGGAGGGTATTTCCAATCTTTCTATCTACTTGTGCTTAATCTTTTACATATCTTATTGAACAAATCTGTGGATTTTTTATTGGAATATTCACTGTGAGCTTTCTTCTGTCATTGTATTTTCTTCTATAATAGGATCTTTAAATGCTGCATGTTAGTCTCGCATATAGTTATTTAAAATTTATGTAATAAGTTCCCCATTATTGAACATTTGATGGTCTCTAATTTTTCACTCCTGTGAGTAGTAACTCGGTGTAATGTGCACACTATCGCTATACACAGCTCTGACTGGGAGCCTTAGAGCAGGCGGACGGATCACGAGGGTGGGCCCCATAGCTCAGGACAAGGCACTATGCGCTGGTGGCTGGGTCCACATCGCAGACCACGGCTGGAGTCCAGCCACCGTGGCCTCGGGAACATGCAGGGTGGGGAAATGGAGGGAAAAGGATGATGACATGTCCCACCCCGTTCAGGAGTGCTCATTCTCTCTCTGTCTCTCTGGTAAATGTATGCACCCTCTGGCAATAAAAAAAGTAATAATTCAGATTGTCAACTATTCCTCTAAAAAGAGCTTGCCACTTTGCTCACCAACAATGGGCAAAAGGGCATATTTTATTCTCACAAAACCAGGTAATTTAAAAAACAAATGCGCTGGGACCAGCAGGTGGCGTAATGGCTATGTCGCTGGACTCCCATGTAGTCCGTAATTTGATCCCCAGACCTGGTGGCTTAAACTCACACCAGGTGCATGTGCGCGTGTGCCCAAGATCCCAAGAGGAGAATGGAGGAGAAGGGATTGAGGCGTGGCCATCCCCCCTGGGGGGTGATTTCTTGCTGCCTGTCTTTCTGTCTCTCTGTTTTTCTGGAGAATGCACATAACCCGTAGCAAAAACCTCTCTTAAAATAAAAAAATAAATGTGTCATCATTTGGAAAAGTAAAAATGGTGTCTCATTTTCCAATTTGCCTTTTTTATGACTACATAGGTTAACCTTTTAGTAATGTGTTTCCTGGCTCTTGTGATTTTATTTGTGAATTTGTTTTGACTTGTCTGTTAGAATTTATTTTCTTGTGGATTGAGTAGCCCTCCATATTCTTTTGTTTTGTTTTGTTTTGGAGAGGTTTTTGCTATGGGGTGTGTTGTGCTCTCCAGAAAGAGAGGCAGAGAGACAGAAAGCAAGAAATCGCCCCCCGGGGGGATGGCCACGCCGCAATCCCTTCTCCTCCATTCTCCTCTCGGGATCTTGGGCACACGCCCAGCATGAGTTTAAGTCACCAGGTCCAGGACTTGAACCACAGTCAACTACATGAGAGTCCAGCGACATAGCCATTATGCCAAGTGCTGGTCCTGCCCTCCATATTCTTATAAGCTATGGATATTATATGCTATAAAACCTTTTTGTGTATATTATAGCCTCAAAAAAGCCTTCCACTCCAGTTTGTCATTTGCTATTTAATTTTATTCAGGGCATTTTTGTTTGTTTGGTTGATTTTTTTTTTGGAGAGGTTTTTGCTATAGGGCACATGCGCTTGCCAGAAAGACAGAGAAAGACAGAGAGACAGAAAGCGAGAAATAGCCCCCCTCCCCAGGGGGGAATCGCCATGCTGCAATCCCTTTTCCTCCATTCTCCTCTCGGGATCTTGGGCACACATGCACACATGCCCAGTGTAAGTTCAAGTCGCCGGGTCCGGGACTCGAACTGTGGTCGGACTACATGGGTCAACATAGCCATTACACCAGGTGCTGGTCCCTAGAGCAGGTTTTAATGTCAGAAAATTTAAATTTCCATGATATCAAATTTATCAATGTTTTCTTTTATAGTTTCTTCTTTGTTTTTATGCTGATCAAATAAATATTCCCTTTGTTTTATTTCTTTTTGTTTCGTTGTTTTGTTTCAATATTTTTAGAAGTTAATTTGATTTATTAGTTGATAGAAGAAATCCAACCATATCCTTCCAAATATAGTTAATCAGTTGTCTTGGCAGAATATTCAGAATGCCAGATTTACATATACTAAATTTTTATGAAATTAAGAATTTGTCTCTAGACTTTTTAATCCATTTCCTCTCATTGTTTATTCTTATGTCAGTATCAAACAATATTTAATTATTGTAACATATAATAGCATTTAATGCTATAGAATCTTAAACAAATTATAGTATAAGTTCCATAGTCATTCTCTGTTTTGAAGTTTTAATTGGCTATTCTTGCTCACTTTCGCTTCTACATAAAATCTAAGAAGATTTTTGTCAAGTTAAAAAAGTTACACCAGCATTTTCACTGGAATTTTGTAAAATTTACAGACTAAACCAGGGAGAACTCATATCTCTATATTACCTCTTCTTCCCATTCGGGAACAGGGTATGTCTCTCTATTTATTGATCTTTTGTTTTCATTTCTTAGTTTTTTGCTATAGGGCACATGCACTTGTCAGAGAGAGAAAGAGGGAAAGTGAGAAATCACCCCCGGGAGAGATGGCCACGCCACAATCCCTTCTCCATTCTCCTTTTGGGATTTTTGGGCCTGGCATGATTTTCAAGCCACCAGGTCTGGGATTTGAACTACAGTCAGCCATATGGGAGTCCAGCACCTTAACCACTGTGCCACCTGCTGGCCCCTTCACTGACCTTTTGCAGCCTTTGGAGGGTGCTGTCATTGTCATTTAGACAGTATTCATCATTTGGTTAGCTTCAGTCCTAGATGTTGTGCAGATTTTTGTTGTTGTCTTGCTGTTCATAGAAATGGATCTGTCATTTTTCCTCCCTGTTCCACTGGGTCATTGGAGGAGTCCTGATGTATTTTTCTGGTTTTCTATGCAAAAATGCATCAGGACTCTTCCGATGACCTATTATTTTCCAGCGAGGTTTTGCTGCTGTATTCGCAGGCTGGCATTTTGGGTCTATTCACTTGGTAAAGTCCTCAGAGCGCTAACGCCGCCACCTGGTTCTCCTGGGTCCTCCAGGCAAGAAGAAAGGCCGCCGGCAAATAAATCTGCCTCGTTATGCTCTCTCCGCCTTTCCAGTGGGTTTTCTTTTATCTTCGAACATGGTTGTGGGTCTATTCAGGAATATTACTTTAATACCAATGTTGATGTTGTGCCTTTCAGTAAGAAAATCTATTTCGTAATTTCTTTAAAACATAGCAACATGGTTTACCTAATGTGCTGTGATGACATGTCCCCGAGTGTGTGTCGGCGGCCTCTTCCCCGCCTCCACGATGCTGAATGCTATATTTTTCGCCTCCTTTTCTCTCAGAGGTTGTGTGGGGCTCATTTTGTTTGCATTTTCATTGCTCCAGTTTACCGATTCTTCTTTGGAGTTTGGGGTTACTTTCTAATTAACCTCGGCCTTTATTTCCTAATTCTTCTCCTCCTTTTATTCTCCATATTACTGGGTTCTCGTTCTAACCTCTTGAATCGAGAGCGCGGCTCATTACTGTCTCTGTGTAATAAAGAGCGTGTTTACAGCAGCGCGCTCACCTCCGGCAGGGCTCTGGCTCCGTGCCACCCATTTGGATGCGCTGTTTCCGTCGTCATTCCTCTCTGAACAGCCCGTGTCAGTGTTGCTTTATTCTCGTTGCCCGAAAGTCAGTTAAGACTGTCTCTTCTTTTCCCCCTAAAAACTTGAATTTTGCTCTCCTTGCATTAAAACATTTGTGTTCATTTCTGTTTTTATGACAAGTGGTTAGAGAATGTGGCCTATGCTACTGGGGCCTCAGAAAAGTCATGATGCATTTTTCTGGTTTTCGATGCAAATCTGCATCATGACTTTTCCAATGACCCAACATCTCTACTTTGGGGTCTGAGGCATATAGTTTTTCTAGCTCCCTAAGCCCCTGAGGAGGATAGCAAGGCCAAACGGCAAGGTGGGCCCAGCTCAAGCTCTGCAGTCACACGGCCTGGGCTCACTTCCGCTCTCCTACCTGCTCACTGGGTGACGTGGCATGACACTTGACCGCGCTGGGCTTCAGTTTCTTCATCTGTACAATGGGAGGTAGAAGGTCCACCTCCTAGAGTTACTGTTAGGAGTAAATTAGCCTTTGAATCACTTTTAGATCAGTCTTAATCAGTTTTATTATTCAAATCCATTATACCAGTGACTCTCAACTAGATGATTTTTAAATACCACCACCCCATACATCCGACCCAGCCAAGAGTGTAAATCAGGGTTTCCCGGGTGCGGTTACTTCTGGAAAATCGCTATAGCTGGATAGACAAGTAGATGGAGGTGCGTGTACAGGACCTATAGGTAGTGACAGAGGTCCGTGTTTAGTACCTATAGATCTAAATAGAGATACAGTTATAGGGTTAGGTAAATGGGACCAATAGAAATAAATAAAAGTAGATGATAGATAATAGCTAGATCCATGACAGGAACTTAGATGATAAAGCTAGATAGATGATAGGTAGGTATTTGCATACATACATACATACGTACATGGATACATAGATACATAGACACATAGGTGATAAATGATAGGTAGATAGAGGACAGATAAAGGATAGAAACTTAGATACAAACAAAAGATCAATACATACATAGACAAATAGATGATAGATAGATACTGGATGATAGAAGATCAATGATAGAACTTAGATATAGATAAAAGATTAATACATACACAGATGATAGATAATGGATGATCGAAGATCATTGTAGAAACTTAGATGATCCAGATAGACGATAGGTGATAGATGCTAGAGGGTGAGACAGGTCATAGAATACAGGAGATGGGGAGGTAGGTAAGGCCTCCACCTGTCAACACCACTCCTCAGAGGGTCCTGTGCTTGTCACTTGGAGAAACTGCAGCCGGGAGCCACACGGGTGCTGGAGGTGAGCGTGTCCCTGTCCCTGAGGTAGGTCGGTATTGAACACAGAAGTGTGAGGACCATAGTCAACATTCATTTCATTTTGTATTTGCTATCCCAGTGCTTGAGAAGATTGCATTAAAATATCTCCCGCAATTGTGACCTCTTGTCATCTTCTCACGTTTTAATGATTTCGTGTCTGCGTTGCCTGATACGTGGTCTCTCATTTCCTCCTAGAACCAGAAAGTTGATGTATTTAGTTTATAAGGAAAATATTTGGTCTGATAGCTGTCATCCTGTTTTGTTTTGTTTTTTCAGTTTTTTTGTTTTTAACTGCTGGAGAGAGAGTGAAAGAGATTCAGAAAGCGAGAAAGCACCCCAGTGGGAGAAGTCCACACTGCAACCCCTTCTCCATTTCTCCTTTCAGGATTTTGGGCACACATGCACACAACCAGTGTGTCTCTACCAGCCGAGTCTGGGCCTTGACATGCAGTTGGCCATGTGGGATCTGCCTGCCTTAACCACCAGGCCACAGGCTGGCCCTTGTTTCTTTTGTTTTGATTTTGCTTCCTTGCTTTTCCATTCATACCTGACCTGTTTCTTTTCTTTTCTTTTCTTTTCTTTCCTTCTTTCTTTCTTTCTTTCTTTCTTTCTTTCTTTCTTTTTTTTTTTTTTTTTTTTTGAGAGGTTTTTGTCTTAGGACATTTGCACTTACCGGAGAGAGGCGAAGACAGCAAAATGGAAAGTGAGAAATCACACACACACACACACACACACACACACACACACACACACACGGGAATGGGCAGGCCACAGTCCTTTCTCCATTCTCCACCCGGGATCTTAGGCACACATGCACATGCACCCGGCATGAGTTTCAAGCCACCATGCCCGCATACCTGACCCATTTCTAATGTCCAAGTTTTTGTTGGTATAATTGGGCTTCTCTATTAATGTTACTTATAATTATTTTTCAGTTTTGATCTTCTTCCCAAAGAGCAAGTTTGCATACTTACCTTTAGTTGTGTTATCTCGCGAACAGCAGTCACCTAGGGTTTCCTCTAGCGTCCTGGTGGTGGCGGTCCCTGCTAGTTCTTGGACACCCTGCTTTGGCTCTAGTTCTTGAACACCCCACTTTGGTTCTCTGCCCGCCCCCTTTTCAGCAGGGCTCCTAAGGGCTGTACTGTCTGTCACTCTGCACAGATGACAGCTCCTTCCCCTTGACGGATCACATACACGTCAACTTGGTTACAAATCAAATTTTAGGTCACAAACTTTTATCTTTTCGAACTGCAGCGATTTTTCCACTCTGTTCCAACATTTACTATTACAGCAAATCGGGGCCCATTGTGATTTGTGATCTTTGTAAAATAACTATGCTTTTTTGAATTTTATATATTTTTTTAATTTTTAATATTGAAGGCTCACTTGAGTGAGTTGTGGCAGAAGTCTCTTCACCAATTAGATCTGGCACTTGGCAGACTACTTGCTCTGAACCTCAGGTCGTAGGAGAGGTTTCTTCTTTGTTCCTTTTTCTCCTCCCATTTCCATCTTCTTGCTCTGGGAGGTGCGATGTGTGCACAGTGGGTTTTTCATCTATCTTCCACATCACTTGACATTTCTCTTGTTATTTCAATATCTTTATCCATTTTCTGTGAATTCTGGGAGACTCTCCCAAGTCTCATCTCCACATCGGTCCCCGTGGAGCCCAGCTGCCAGGCCTGGCGTTCCTTCTCCCCCGGAGCCCTTACCGAGCTCACATCCATCCTTTGGCAAGCATGGTTCAAGTCCTCTCTGCCACAGAGATGCAATGTCGGATTTAATCTTAAGACAACCACCATGGGGAGATCTAAGTGGTCTCCCCCGTTAAGACTTTGAAAACTTCCCTTACGTCCTGTAGTGTTACCACGTGCTTGGTCAGGGAGTCCACGTGTGTCCGGGACAGACGTTGGCACGGGTTCTGAGAGACGCCTGGATTCCATCGTCACGAGTCTCCAAGCTAGCGGGCCTGGCCGGGGTCAGCCGTCGGGGTCACACGTAGTTCCAGGGGCTGTGTGAAGGCCCCCAGCCCCATCCCCAGGTCGCGTGACACAGAAGCACTTTCTGGAAGCATTGCTGTGGCCCCAGTGGCTCCTCGTCAGTGGTCCCACCCAGCCCTTGCTGTAGTCAACTGGGGCCCGGCACTCTGACCTCTACTTCCCTGCTGGGGGCGGGGTCAGCAGCTGCTTGCAGGGTCCCTCAGGAAGAAGGGCAGCATGCAGGGTGGCCATGCCACTGCCAGCCACCCAGTGTCTCCTGAGCCCCACAGCGAAGTGATGACAGCAGGCCCATGCCTCAGGGCTGCGGGTCCAGTCGGTGCTGTCCCCAGCCTTGCCCATCTGAGCCACATCTGGCAGAACCACGTTAGGAGCCGTGTCATCTTCCAGAGGCTGACAGCCTCCCCTCGTGTCCTGTAGCTGCAGGTCTTCCCCCATCATGGGTTAGGGTTGGGGACAGCGCACCTGGTTCGCCCAGGACAGTCCCAGCTTCCTACTGGCTGTCCAGCATAATTATCAGTAGCGACCCTTTCACCCTGCAGAGGGTCCCCGTGTGACAGTAAATTACCTGGCCACTCTGGCCATCCGTCGCCTCACCGGCTCACCCTCCTTGCAGAAGCCAGTGCCATTTCGTCGTCATTGTGTGTTTGTTGGATTTTTATCAGGTAGATTTTTTCCCAAGTAAACCACTGCTCGGGGAGGTAATGGTCCTTCCCCGTCCCTGTGGCTCCAAGGTCCGAGCCACCTTCTCCTTCCAGGCAGGTCACTTGATCTTCCCGAACTGCCCCCTCCTGCGCTGGCAGGCGGGGTGCTGCGCCGACCCCCCGTTGCCCAGAGGTCCGGGAAGCCCACGGGGTGGAAGCCGTCTGTAAACCCGACGCGGGAAGGGCAGCACACGTGCGGGACTTTCCAGAGGGCTGCGATGTGGACGGGGCCGCCGTGTGGGCGCGGCAGTCCCTGGCTGGCCAGAGTTCAGCCGCTGGGCCTGACTGCCAGACTCACTTTCTTCCTCTCCCCCTCGCCCTTATCTCGGCAGGAGAGTCGCTGCCCTTGGCCACCTCCAATCAAGTCCTCATTAAGTTCAGTGCCAAAGGCCAGGCCCCAGCCAGAGGCTTCCACTTTGTCTATCAAGGTATGCGGGACACAGGTGCCGAGGCACAAAGCCATCTAGGCTGTTCCGTGACTGGAGGCCTGAGGGGAAGCACTGCGACTCCTCCACCACGTCTCCTCAGAGCACTTGGGGTGTTTACCAGTTTGAGGGCAGTTCCCTGACATTTGGCTGAATTTTACACGTTCGCATGCACAGCAGACATTTTAGACCAGCCAGACGGGGAAGCCCACTTCTGCCCCTCTCCCCCACCCACTGTCCGTGCAGGCCACATGGCCCTGGGGAGACCAGGCCCCTTACCAGGCACCTCCCGGAGCTCAGGTGTGTTTGCAGAGCACAGGGGGGTGTGGGGGAAACAAGGCTCTGAGCGTGGTGGGCGTGGCCTCGAACCCCAGCTCTGCCTCTTCCTGCGGCACCAGCTGGTCCCCGTCTCGGAGCCCGCTGCTCACCTGCGAGGAGGGTGGTGTGCCTCACTGACAGGCAGCTGGTCCTGAGCGGGTCTCCAGTGCTGACTCCCATCCTCACTGGCCCAGAGAGGCGACATCTTGGCGTGCCCCAGCTCTCGCCTGCAGGTCCCAGACTCCCCTGTCCAGTGGAACACCTGCCCTTGTGAGGCCCTGTGGGCCTGGTCCTTCGGCGGCCCAGGAGGAGCTGTATCCCTGTGTGGGGTGATCCTGCCACTGAGGGCACTGTCCCGGGGCTCAAGGTTCGCCATTGTGGGCCGGGAGAGAGGAGAGGCCGGTCGTGGACAGCAGGGCCTCCAGCAGGCCTTGCACATAGGAAGAGGCCAAAGCATCTCGCCCCTCCTCGCCCGCCCCCTCGAAAACCCGCTGGAATGCCATGTGTCCGGTCAGGCCACCATGAAACGGGCGTCCCCCTGACTCCCCCAGCCCCTGCCCTGAGGGAAGGCCCCAAAGCCTGCCGGCCTCCCCTCCAGGCTGTCTCTGTTCCAGCCCCATCACGTGTCCATCCTGGCCAGTTCCTAGAGGGCCGAGGCCCGCCTGTCAGTGCCTTGTCCCCCGCAGCGGTGCCCCGGACCAGTGCCACGCAGTGCAGCTCGGTGCCCGAGCCCCGCTACGGCAGGAGGCTGGGCAGTGACTTCTCGGTGGGCGCCGTCGTCCGCTTCGAATGCAGTTCAGGCTACGCCCTGCAGGGGTCCCCGGAAATCCAGTGCCTCCCCGTGCCGGGGGCCTTGGCCCAGTGGAACGTCTCGGCACCAACGTGTGTGGGTGAGGACCTGGACAGCTAGCAGCCAGTCCCTTCTCCCTGGGGGAGGCCGCAGTCCCAGCAGAGACCCTCAGCCCAGTTCCCCGGTTCTGTGGGCTGAGTGTGAGGACTGTAATAGAAGCTAGAGCTGGGTGTGTGGGGGAGCTGGGCCAGCTGGTGGCGTGGTGGTTAAGGCAGCTAGATCCCACATGGCTGGCTACACGGATCAAGTCCCGGCCCCGGTAGCTTGAGAAACACCAGGGTGTGTGCATGCATGCTCGAGGTGCCAAGAGGAGCGTGGAGAAAGGGTTGCAGTGTGGCCATTTCCCTTGAGGGGTGCTTTCTTTCTCTCTCTCTCTCACCACCCCTTCTCCCCCCCTGCAGACACACACATTAAATGAATAAGGCACGTGGGTGCTGGGGAAGGGTGCTTGCGAAGGGTGGCTGAGGCAGGGGCTGGGCTGGAAGGAGGTCTGTGTCAGGAGAAGCCGGGGAAGCCCAGAGCAGAAGGTGGGACCTGAGCCGATGGGGAGGGGTCCTGAGGGAGGAGCCCCAGGACAGCAGGGAGAGCCTCTGACAGCCGCCTCTCCTCCCAGTGCCGTGCGGAGGCAACCTCACGGAGCGCAAGGGCACCATCCTGTCCCCCGGCTTCCCAGAGCCCTACCTCAACAGCCTCAACTGCGTGTGGAAGATCGTGGTCCCCGAAGGCGCCGGCATCCAGGTAGGGGCAGGCGGCCGCCCACCACGCTGGCCTGGCAGGCCTGAGCAGCGCTGAGCGGAAGAGATGGGTCAGACGGCCCTGCCTGTGGCTAAGGAGGCCCCGTCCAAAGTCCAGGCGCGGCGGTGGGACCCACAGACAGACAAGCGCACAGCTCGCGGTCAGGGGGTGTCAAGGGGTGTGAGCAGAGTCCAGGGGAGAAGGAGAGGGGACCCTGGCTCACGCCAGCATGGAAGAACTCCGGTCTGGAGCTGGAATTCAGACTGGGGAGGAGACAGAAAATGTTTTCAAGTGGGTAAAGGCATTTTCTTAAGATTGCGGGAGATGTGAGGGGAGAGACTGTGAAGAGGGGAAGGAGTGAGCTGAGGCCGCAACACCAGGCCAGCTGCAGTGGCAGCCTGAGCTGTGAGCACCGAACTGGGCACATAGCTGGCGCCACAGGGGCGGAGGCGCAGGCTCTGGCGTGAGGTTGGAAGAGGGCAGGAAGATGCGAGGTGCAGAGGCAGCTTGCGGGCCCCGGCTGGGCAGATCCGCGCGGCGCGGTTACTGGCGCTGCCGGTGGGAAGCCGGATACAATCGGGTCTGGAAAGTGGGGAGACCCGAGGAGTGTTCCAGAGCAGAGCAGGCCAGCCGGACAGCGTTCCCACCCTCTCCCTCATGGAGCACCCACGTCTGATAGTCACTTGTTTCACACCTGTCCTCCCCACTGGCCGGCCAGCTCCAGAGCAGGCGCGGGTCCTACCCCCTAGGAAGGGCTCAGAGTAGGTGCTCAGTGAAGCCAACGGCCCGTGAGGAGAGGACGGGGAGAGGGACACGGGCTGCCCAGCCAATGAGTCGATCTTCTGCCTGCCCAGATCCAGGTCATCAGCTTTGTCACAGAGCAGAACTGGGACTCCCTGGAGGTGTTCGATGGTGCGGACAACACCGTGACCATGCTGGGGAGTTTCTCAGGTAAGCTGGGCTTCCGGCCCCGGGCAGAGGTCGTCATGGACACCGTCATCCTTATCGAGGGAGAACGCACACACCGAAAGCACCATTGCAAGCTGTGCACTTCCTCATTGTGTACCTTCACAGGCCTCTACAGCCATCAGCACTACCGCCCTCCTAACCCCAGGGCACTGGGTCATTCCAGAAAGAAACCACGCCCCTGTTGGTGCTCACTCCCCATCTCTCCCCACTGACCTGCTTTCCGTCTGCGGATTCGCCTGTCCCAGGCGTTACAGATCAGTGAGATCCACAACGTGTGGCTCCTGAGTCTGGCTTCTGTCCCTTAGCACAGCGTGTGCGACTCATCAGGCCGCCGTGTGTTGGCGCCGTGTCGTATGGCTAGCCCATACTTTGTTGATCCGTTCCTCCGTTGGTGGGCAAGCAGATTGTTTCCATTTCAGGGCTCAGTGAATAATGCTGCCATGAACACCCACGCTCCCGTGGTCGTGCGAGCATATGCCGTGGTTCTCCGGGCACACGCCTGGCAGCAGAACCGCTCGCTCGTATGGTAACTCCATTTCGCTTTGTGGGACTGCCACGCACTTTTCCTAAGTGGCGGTGCCACATCCCACCTGATGGTGGACTGCTCAGCCTGGTGCATGTTTTTACCCAACGGCCAAGACAGTTACCTGAAGCTCAAACTCAGAACTCCAAGGGGCCAAGATTCACAAAGGGGTCGTGTGTCCCAGATCCATGGTCTACACTGCTGGATAGCCCAGATACATGTCAGGGTCATTTTGAAGATGGCTGGGAGGAACCCAAGCTCCTGGGTGGCCTAAAGAGCCCAGCTCCTGCAGCTCAGGGCTCTGCCCCATGCCCCTGTGGGCAGAATGGGGAGGCTCCGGCCCTCGGCCATGAGAGACCCGTCACTCTGAGGAAGGCTAATCTGTTGTTTAGGGCACCTTGTCACTGGGGACACTTGCAGGCCTCAGGAGCAGAATGTTAGCAGGTAGCAAAAGCAAGAGGAGCTGGGAGGAGCGAGGGTACCCGGGAGGCTGCACAGAAGTGACCCTGCCTTCCCCACCTAGGGACAACCGTGCCCGCCCTCCTGAATAGCACCTCCAACCAACTCTACCTGCACTTCTACTCAGACATCAGCGTGTCTGCGGCCGGCTTCCACCTGGAGTACAAGAGTAAGGACCCAGGGTCGGCTGGGTGCGGGTCCCCCGTGGGAGCCAGCTGCCAGTGCCCACCATCACCATCCCACAGCCCCGCCACAGGCCTAGCCAGGGGGAAGACGCCAAAGCGCAGCGGAGGTCTGAGACAACTCTTGGGTGTTTATTGAATTGAAATGGAGATGGATCCATACAGTACGTGACATATGATACAAAGTAATGTCTTCCTGTCTTGTGGGTGTGGCTTAAATACAAGCAAGCTGCGTAGCCTTTGAGAGCTAGCGGGACTTTCCTCTGCCTCCCTCCTGGTCTCCTCCAGTCTCACCTTTCTCCTACTCCGCTTTCCCTCTACCGCTCTCCTGCTCTTCCTCTCTCTCACTCCCTGACTCTGCCTCCTTCTGCTGTCTATCACCTTCCCAGGAGTGGTCACCGACACTCGACACTCGGCTGGGAGCGCCCCCAGGACTGAGCTGCTGCTTCTTAGAGTTCAGGGAAGGACGGGGAGAGCGAGGCAAGGGGGTGGCCCCGACGAAACGCTCCAGACCCAGCTCCTTGATTGTTTTCATCCTGCTCTGGGGGGTCTTTTATCTCAGATGCTGAGATTTTTGGACACAGGGGCAAGCAGCCTTCATTTCCAAGTTCCGCATGTCACACCTGGGAGGTACACGTGGGATTGCAGTCGCCCAGATGGCTGGCGGTCTCTAGGGTGACGGTGTGCTCTGGAGTTTCCAGAGGGTGCGGGTTATAGAGGTGCGCGCATCTGTCAGAACCAGCACACGTACACTCATGGTTTGGGGGGTTACGTGTACACGCATGATGTATGCATTTGTTACATGTAAATTTTCCTCCAAGTTGGAAAGAACTCACATGTCGTCATCAGAGTCCCGTCTCTGAAGGTGGAAGGAAGACAACAGCTGGGTGGGCTGGTGGCCTGTGGCCTCAGCTGACCAGGGCTTCTCCATGAGCACCTGGCTCCCTGCAGGCCTGGGTACACGAGGCTTCCCAGGGAGCCACCAGGAGGGCTGGGCAGGCTCGCCCCCAAACCCCCTCCACTCCTCTGCCACTCTTGGAGAAGACCACCCCAGAGTAGTGGAGGCTCAGTTTACAGCTCCCCCTTTGCCTCCTCGTGAGTCTTCTAGCCCTCACTCTGGGGAGGTGACCGAGGTTATGCAGAGCATCCTAAGTGCCCACACTGCAGGTGGGCTCCTCAGGGCATGGGGCCCGGGAAGCCCCACACTGCTGTTCGCTCCGTGGGAGTCAGCCAGGAGGGTGTGCGAAGCAGGATGAGGACTGTTTCGGGAAGGAAGGAGAGGAGAGCGGAGCAGAGGACAGAGTTGGGTGTGAGCTCATGTGACCTCAGGGCACGTGTCTGGGTCTCTCTGCTTCTGTCCTGGTCTGTGACATGGAATGTCAAGACCTGCTTCACAGGGATGCCACAGTGTGCGTCACTCACTGGCACCATGCTGCTAATGAAAGTGCACAGCAAATGCTGTCTGGGGTGACGGTGCAGGCAGGGGAGGAGGCGCGGGACCACGGATGCCCTAGCAGAGCTCTTTGTGCAAGCCCCGGTGGGACTAATCAATGCAAGTTGAGTTTGGAAAGCCACAGAGAGGCCAGCAGGTGGCGTGGTGGTTAAGGTGCTGGATCACACATGGCCTACGGCACCATTCAGGTCCCCGATCTGGTGGCTTGGAGGTCACGCTGGGCATGTACCTGTGCTCAAAATTCCAAGGGATGAATGGAGGAGAAGGGATTGTGGGATAGCCTTCCCCCCCCCCCCCCCCCCGCCAAGGGGTGCTTTCTTGTTTTCCTTCTCTCTCTGGTGAGTGCACATGCTATGTAGCAAAAAAATACAAAAAGAAGAAGAGCCGCAGTGGAGCACGATGGAGCGTTGGAGAGCCGTGGAGGTGATTTGGAAAGGGGGCAAGATCCTGAAGGTTCCAGAATGCCAGACGAGAGGCTGAAGTCTGTGTAGTCGCTGATGGGCACCTGTTTCAAACTGTTGACCAAGGATGGCCCATGAGTGAATTTTAAGAAACCTAAGTTGCCTCGCATGCGGGGTGGACCAGGACAGCAGTGATTCGGGGTAAAGGGCAAGGAGGAGGCAGTTACGGGGTCCAGGGGGAGGCCCCCCGGGATTGCTCGGTCCACCAGAGAGGAGCTGACCTGACTTTGGAACACGGCAGGAGAAATAAGGCAGCGGGAATCTCTTCTGTGGCAAACTCCTCAGGACAGCGTGGGGGGGGGGGGGGGGGCTCCAGCTGGCCCCCACAGCACTGCTCCTCCCTGCTCTCCCTGCTTCTTGTCTTTGTTTTTTTCTCTTTAATCACCAGAAGGCATGTGCACTCACCAGAGAGGGGAACACACAGACAAAGCTCCCAGCGGGTGGTCACATCACAGTCCTTCTTTCATGTCTTCATCCCGTCTGATTTGAGGCACACACACGCCCCCAGCTTGGTTCTCAAGCTCCCAGGCCGCAAGTCGGATGCAGCTGGCTGGGTGGGCGCCGACTCCCCACGCGCAGCACGGAACGGCTGCATTGCTGGCCAGGCCCCTCTCCCCCTCTCTGCCCGCCTCACAGTGGCTTAGCCTGCAGGAGTTGCCATCGTAGGTACGGGGGCAGAGGGGAGTCAGAGGAGGAGGCAGGAGCCACGAGAGAGGAGCTCGTGCTGAGTCTGAGGGTGCACAGCCAGAGCTGGGAGCTCCCCTGCTCCTAGCTCAGAGGGTGGGCGGGGCAGCCAGGCCCATCCCGGGGAGCTTCAATGTGTCGAGCCTCGGTGTCCTGCAGACCCCCAGACAGTGTGCTGCCGGAGAGAAGGGCCGGGAAGCACCAACCTGGCCACAGGGCGAGCACAGCCTGGAGGCACCCCTGCTCCTGCTGCCGCCACGCCCCCAGTGCCCTGTGGCCCTGCTGCGGCCCGTCCATTCTTCTGTCCGTCTGCCTCTGTCCTGTCTAGCGGTGGGCCTGAGCAGCTGTCCTGAACCTGCCGTGCCCAGCAACGGCGTGAAGACCGGCGAGCGCTACCTGGTCAACGATGTGGTCTCCTTCCAGTGCGAGCCGGGATATGCCCTCCAGGTACCTCCCGCCGACCCCCCGGGCAGCAGGCAGGGTCCCCTGAAGTGTAACTGACCAGCTTTGCACCAGCAGCGCTGCAGCCACCAGAGAACAGGAAGCAATTCCAGCTCTCCCGGGGACATCAGCCCCTCCTGAGCTGTTCGTCCAAAAGACAAAGTCGGCTGAGTTTAACGATCCAGCCCCAGCCAACTTTGAGTGTTCTCCTGCAAAGCTAGGCTGGATTGGACTTCAGGAAGTCCAATTTTCTCTTGAATGCTATGCAGGAATTTAGTAATTAAAGGACTCGCGCAGGAAACCTTTACCAATGAGAATTCTTTAGTGATGGTGGTTAGAAGTTGTCCTCCCAGCACTCTCTGTCCCTCTGCCCTAGCCCATCCCACTGTGCATCCACGTGTCTCGTATAACTTATTCCTCAGCACCAAGCCCCGAGCCAGCTCCCCACTCTGGGTCACACATACAGTTGTGTCGGGGGCAGTTCCTGGGGCTGCTCACTCACCCCTGTTCCTGCCTTCTCCAGGGTCACGCCCACATCTCGTGCATGCCTGGAACCGTGCGGCGCTGGAACTACCCTCCTCCGCTCTGCATTGGTAAGAGAGCCTGGACCATCCACTGCATCCCACCCCATCTCTTAGGGATTGGAGCTTAGTGCCCTACCGCTGCATTCAAGTTCAAATCAGAAGCAAGCTTGACATTGTGGGTTTGTTCCAAACCAGTCGTTCTAGTCCGATGCTTCTGTAATCTCCTCCAGGGCCGCCATGACTCCGGGAAAGCTCTGCCCGCCACATGAGGAATTACGGCAGGGCTGCCCACTAGAGCATTCTGGTTCCAGATGGTCAGCAGACCCAGATGGGACAGCTGGACACCTCGGTTTGGGACGTCCTCGCGAGGGTTACCCGTGAGACGGGCCCTGCTTGGTTTCCATTCTCACCGTGCTAAGCAGTGAGATCAGAGATGCAAGGAGAGACGAGGTCTCCACCGTCAGGAGCGGTGGTCAGACTGGGCCAGAAGGAAACGGAAGTGCTCTGCGTGTCCTCCGAGCCCTGGGCAGGGCCCGGGGCTCCGCACGGCAGCTCCTCGGCCAGGTGGCGTTACCTCAGTCTGCAGTGGGGACGCTGAGTCTTCTGGGTTAAGAAGGTGGTCGAGTCAGGAATGGAAGGTTCTCTGATGCTCTCAAGGCTGACCTGGGAGTAGGAAGGGAGAGGGAGGAGCCGAGGGCCGCCCCTGGGCATCACGGCACTTCCCTCCTGTGAGTTCCCCGGAGTGCTGGCCTGGCTTTCTGCAGAGCAGGGCAGAGGTGTGACGGTCAGCCGAGGCACGTCCCCTGCCTTATACTAGGGAGGCCTTCAAGACCGTCCCTACCACGGCAGCTGCCGTGGGCGAGCGTTCTCTGCTGTGCCAGCCCCGTGCCAAGGGCAGCCCTTCCTAAGGAAACCTCGGAGCAACTCGTGAGCTCAGTGCTCTGTTCTACATTGGGGAAACAGGTTCAGGGTTGACCTGCCCAGAGGTCCACGGGACGTGAAACTCAGATTGTGACTCAGGCTGTCCAGGTCGGGAGCCCGCTCCGCCTAGGCCTCTGGGACAGGCCCTCTCTGCTCACACACCTTTTCCTAACAAGATGTGATAGCAAGTGAAGTCCACTGAGCAGGCCACAGGGTGCCCAGCCCTGCATCCTCTGGGACTCTGCGTCAGGCGTCCCCTCCCTGGGTGGCTCGTGCCATACTGCTCAGGGTGGCTCCCAGGAAGTGCAGTCACAGTCACCTCTCTGAGGGCCACTCCCGCCTCCCACCTGTGGGATGTACATTGGTAAGAGCCTGGGGCAGAGTGGCACACACGCGTGCCAGCCCCTCCTTCGTCCTCCCTCTCAGCCCTGGAGGAGTCGGCTGGGAAGTGAGGAGAGGGAGGCTCGGGGAGTGTGTGAGAAACAGTCAGACTTCTCTGGAGCAGACCCTTTCCGCTTTCCCTGGGTGTTGTCACAGAGGAGACCGGCCTGTGACAGGCCTGCTCGGGTCAAGCGCCGTAGCCTGGGGTGCGGACCCTCAGGCAGTGCTGGGTGGGCACTTCCTGAATCACACTCCGTGCTACCCGTCTGCAGATATCTGGGGAGCTTCTTCAGGATTCTCTAAGGGCTTTGTGACTCAGGGAGGGTTAAAAGCTGCTGCTCGGGGCCAGCAGGTGGCTTAATAATTAAGGCGCTGACTCCCACATGGTTGACCATGGTTTGAGTCCTGGCGCTTGTGGCTTGAAACTCACACTGGGTGCATGCTCAAGATCCCAGGAGGAGAATGAAGGAAAAGGGGTTGTGGTGTGGCCATCCCCCCGGCGGGTAATTTCTCATTTTCCCTCTCTCTGTCTCTCTCTCTGTCAGTGTCTAGGGAGCACATGCACCATCTGGCAAAAACTTAAAAAAAAAAAAAAAAAAGTGCTGCTTTGAGGGAGCCACCACCCACCAGCATGGCCACGTGGCGCCCGGCGTGGTCCTAACCTCGGTCTCATCTCGTTGTCACAGCGCAGTGTGGGGGAGCAGTGGAGGAGATGGAGGGGGTGATCCTGAGCCCTGGCTTCCCGGGGAACTACCCCAGTAACATGGACTGCTCCTGGAAGGTAGCACTGCCCGTGGGCTTCGGTAAGTCTCTGCAGCCCCTCGGGACAGGGGCCTTCACGCCCGGCCTGCAAACGGCCGCCTGCCCAAGCCTGCTGGCACGCCCTTGGCCAAGCAGCTGCGGCGCACCCACTCCCCACTTCCTCCTCCATTGACCTCTTGTGCAGTCCCGAGGATCAGTTAGGAACGGCAGAGATGAAAATGCGGGGGCAGGAATCGTAGGGGTCGCCATTATTAACATTTGAGTAATGAATTAAAATCCAGAAATGTGGAATGAGAAATTGCTCAGGGATGGTAAAAAGAAAAAAATTTTACTATTTTACTAGACCAGTTGTGCTTTTAACTCCAATATTCAATTTGTCATCCTAATTAACTCGAGCCAAGGTCAATGTGAAATTGAATTTGCCTCTCTCATATGAATATTCCAGCTGACTTTAAATTGGGAGTTTCTTTTCGTTTTGATTTTCTTTTTTTTCTTTTAATAGAGTATGCCAGGTGTGGAGGGTGTCGGGGTGTGGAGGGGATTGGTCTGAGGACAAAATTTAATTGCTGGTGATGCGTGAGCTGGGCACTGGGAATAGGGTTTAGCCCCAATGTCTCAGTTGAAGGGCTGGAGGCTTGTGCTGACGTGGAACCCACGGGCTGACCTTTGGTCACCTTGCCCAAGTCATTGCTTTGCTCCTAGGAGACAGATGTCCCGAGGGACGTGAGTGCTGCCCGGCTCCCCCGGCCTGTGACCTCGGAGGGGAAGGCTAGTCACCCTTTCGACACAGGCGTCCTGATAGAGAAGGGGCACTCAGGAGAATCAGTCTGGCTGGCGTTTACTGAACCGGGGTGGAGGGGAGGTCAGAGGCTGGTGACCTTCTGAAGAAGGAGGCCCTACTGAGCAGCTGTGTCGTCTGAGACACTGAGAAAGCGAACGCAGCGGGCCCAGTAACTGCATCCAGTCCAGTCTTGGAGCAGCGCCTTGGAGGACAGAGTAGGGGAGGTGGCAACGGCCAGAGAAGTGTAGATGGAACGGCCGGGCTGTGAGTCCCCACATGGAGCTCTCTATTTCGAGTTCCGGGAGCTTATTCAGGGCCTGGGGTCCAGCCACAGAGGTCAGGATCTCTTGCTTTCAAGTGATGTTGGACCCAACTGGGAACCACCTGGTTTCAGTATGTGAAGAGCCACTGCGTTTGCACATTGTTGCCACTAGATGGCGGTCACAAGCTGGATCTTTCCACACAGCCCAATTCAGAAATTGGGCAAGGGTAAAAGGGCTCCTTCAGTGGACAGACGGGCCGGCGTTCTTGGGTAAAGCAAGGACATGTGGTGATGACATGGAAAGCAGAGGTTCCACGTATGACATGTACAAAGATGCTCGTCGCAAAATTAACTGTAATTTGGAAATATCTGCATGTTCTTAGGATAGTGAACCATATGGTCTGGTCATTTATAAAGTCGAATTAATAAATAGGTAGTTAAAAATGAATGAACTGGGACCAGCAGGTGGCATGGTGATTGGGACGCTGGAGTCCCACGTGACTGACTGCAGTTCAAGTCCCGGACCTAGGAGCTTGCTTTCTCACTTTTCCTTTCTCTCTCTCATGGTCTCTCTCTGGTCAAATTAAAAAATGATAATAACAAACAAATAATTAAATAAATAATTTTTTTTTCTTAAAAGAATGAACTATATTTTTGTATATTGAAATGCATAGACCTCAAAGGACTAGCAGATGGTGAAATGGTTATGTTGCTGGGCTCCCATGTAATCTACCATGGTTTGAGTCCTAGACCCAGAGGCTTAAAACACGCTAGGTGTGTGTGCAAGCATGCCCATGATCCCAAGAGGAGAACAGAGGAGAAGGTATTGCATGTGGTTGGAGGGTGATTTCTCACTTTCTGTCTCTCTGTCTCTCTGTCTCTCCGGCAAGTACACGTGCCTTATAGCAAAGATCTCTCTCTCAAAAAAAAAAAAAAAAAAAAAAAAAAACAGCATAGACCTGGAAAAACACAACGTTGAATAAAAACTTTTGAGAACTGTATGTATAGTATAATATCATTTACACAGATGTTTAAAACACATAAGCCCAGATATATATTTCATGAGAGAATATCTTCAAAATCCATGATGGCAATGACTCCTGTGGAGGGAAGCAGAGGATGAGACAGGGCAAGAGATGAAGGATCCTCCACATCGTATGTCAAGTCTTTTTCTCTAATGAGATGCAAAAAAAAAAAAAAAAAAAAGCTCATTCTAAGCACATAGGAAAGTACAGATGAGCAAATTGTTTTTAAGATTTTTGCCATAGGGCATGTGTCCTTGCCAGAAAGAGAGAGAGAGAGAGAACGAGAAATCACCCAGTGCAACCCCTTCTCCTCCATCCTCGTCTCAGGATTTGGGGCACACACGCACACGTGTGGGTGTGATTTTCGGTCAACCAGGTCCAGGACTCCAACTGTGGTCCACCATGTGGGATTCCAGTGCCTTAACCACTGCGCCACCTGCTGGCCCCAGATGAGTAAATGTTTTTCATTAACATTTTTCTGTAATCCCAGCAAGCAGCAATAAAAGCTGCGTCATCCTTAACCGTTAGCACATAACCCCAGGAGGACAGGGCATGGGTGTCTTGCTCACCCTGCACAATACCTGCCCAGCTTGGCTGTGACACAGGTAGATGCTAGTAAATATGACAGTGAATAAAGGAACATTCATCCAGGTTTTTTAATACAAAAATTAGAATTGCATTCTACATGCCATTTTGCAATCTGAATTTCACAGTTATTAACGATACACGCGGGCATTTCCCATGCTTGGTACTTACTCAGTCTCAGTCTCCATAGGGTCTAATTGTGAAAACCCTGTCACTAACAAGTATTTACGTCTCTGCCTTCATTCCCCAGAGTGTGTCAATATATACATTAAGGCTTCGTCAGGCCCATTTCACCTCCAGGTTGTTAGATCTTGATTAACCCACTAAGATATCAAAATGTAAACATGTGTGGCTTCTTAATTGAGCAGACAGGGAAATGTATACATCTCAGCCTTAACAATTCGGAATTACCTTAAGGGTTCCAGAAAATGCCAGTATTGAAGGTCATGTATTCTTACTAAGTGTAGGGGTGTTATCTTTAAGTAAAAAGTTTATTTTAGCAAAACCATCTTCATCTATATACTGACATTAGACATAAGAAGCACAAAATAAATCAAGTGTTGACCCTGAACTTTATTTTCAATCAAATGAAATAAGCCCAGGATGGCGCTCTGAAATGACAGGCACGTGTACTCTCTAAAGAGAGAGAGAGGGAAAGCGAGAAATTACCCCAGAGGATGGCCGCCCCCCAGTCTCTTCGCCTCTATTCTCCTTTCAAGTCTGTGGGCATGCACACACATGCACCCAGCATGTTTTTCAAGCCACTGTTCTGGGACTCGAACCATGGAGTCAGCCATCTGGGATCCAGCCTCTTAACCACCACGCCACCTGCTGGCCCAATGCCTTTTCTTTTAAATGAATAAAACACCTTTCAGTCCTTCCTGAAGACAGGAGATGGATCGGAACGCCAAGTCCCAGAGAGTGTCCTGGGAACCCTGCTCGGAGGTGGGAAGTCAGCAGGCGGGGGTGGCGCCCCGGCAGATGCTTCCAGAAGGCAGCACCCTGCAAGCAGGGCTGTGTCATTCTGGGCACTGTTGGCCTCTGTGTTGCCCCCAGGTGCTCACATCCAGTTCCTGAACTTCTCCACCGAACCCAACCACGACTTCATAGAAATCCGGAACGGCCCCTACGAGACCAGCCGCCTGATGGGCAGGTTCAGCGGAAGTGAACTCCCCAGCCCGTTGCTCTCCACGTCCCACGAGACCACCGTGTACTTCCACAGCGACCACTCCCAGAACCGGCCCGGCTTCAAGCTGGAGTACCAGGGTAAGGACGACGCGGGCCCACGTGCTCCTCCCTCAGTCCGAGTCTCCTGCCCACCCCACCCGTCTTCCCAGCCATCCACCTCGGGCAGGCAGATGGCAAGAAGGGCCGGGGTGGGCCGTAGGCCTGCCCCGGGGCTTCCCTTGGCCCTGGGGCTCCTTGGTCCCAGTGACAGCCTAGGCTCGCCCACAGCGCCTTGCCGACCAGCAGCCCTAACAGTGCCCGCCCAGGTTCACCATCCAGAGTCCACAGCAACAGCCCTCCCTAGGCAAGTGTCCCGTCTGCTCCTTCCTGGCATCCCTGAGAGCCCAGCCAGCCTTTTCCCTTGGACTCAGGAAGCTGCATTAGTCCCTCTGGTCCCTCCAACCCTCAGCATGTCAGGCCAACGACACTCAGCAAAGGTCCCCTGTGACAGGACGCACTAACCCTCATACGGTGAGACAGAGCCCAGCCACGCTCACCACGGCGCCGCCTCCCCTGGGGAGTCCTGTGGCAGGTCCAGTCTCCTGGCAGGCTCCCAGGGTCAAGCCCCATCGCTGTGTGACAGGACAGCTGTCACCTCTGCGTGGAGGTTGGGCCCAGCGCGTGCAGCTGTGTGGTTGGCTCCGAGGGCCCCAGGCGTCGTCCTTGTGTGACCGAAGGGTCCATTTATTCTCACTCCTTTCCCAGATTCTTCTCTAATCATATTTCATATTTTTAGAATTTTCCAATACTAATACGTGCTTATGAAAGATGAGCATTTGACGTGCTCTGGCAAGCACATCTGCTCGTCAGCTCGGGCTGCTGGAACGGAATGCATGAACTGGGGGCTTCTAAGCCTCGGGCAGTGACCTGCCACAGTCCTGGGTGCTGAGTCCCGGGTGAAGCTGCAGCAGTTCCTCACGCCTCGCTGTGCCCTCACGTGCAGAGGGGCCTTCTTAAAGGGCACCAGCCCCACTCACGAGGGCTCCACCCTCACGACCTGTCACCCCCAGAGGTCCCACGCCCAGTACCCACACTCTGGGAACTAGGTTTCACGTCCGAGGGTGGGAGGGACACGGACGTTTGTCCACAGCACATGTCACAAAGTAAACTTTCCCACGCCCCAGCCCTGCCCTAGCAGAGACGGCAGCTGTACAGCTCAGCGCATGCCCCCCATCTTCATGTACATATGTTGTTGCAGCTAAATTATTACATTTTTAGCCAAAATTGGATCCAACTATAAACATTGCTTTTCAATTTTTAAAGTTAATTTTAAGTTTTTAAATTTCTTCCTTGGGTGAGAGAGACAGACCAAGACACAGCACCCCAGAGGGTCTTGATGCCACAGCCCGCCTTCAGCTTCAGCCAGCTGCAAATCGTGGGCACGCACGTGCCCCGCACACTCAGGGCGGCCTGCAGACGCATGCCAAGAGCCTCACAGCGCCAGGCCCCGCTGCCGTGCCAACGCGCTGCCTGAAGTTCATTTTTTAAGTTATGTAGATAATTCACAAGCACATAAAATTTTTTTTAAAGGGAAAGGAGAATTAAAACACTATAGTTTAGGTCAAAGCTCTGTCTACAGCCTCCCAAACCAGGAATGTTCCCCAGAAATAACCACTGCTGTTTTGGTATTTTCCCAGACCTTTTTGCTATCCCTTGACATGCATCTGCTGTATGTATAATACTGTGAAAAACATAACTTCATAAAACTTTGGGCCATGTTTCCTGCATGACTGGAGCCCTACATATAAATGTCTGACACCAGCTTTTCTGTTCTGTAAGTGATATGACAAGACGCTCCCCTCCTGTCAGAGAGGGAAAGGAACGAGGATTGGGCTTAGGGAAGCCTTAAAGTGTCCCTCGAGGTGGGTGCGGTTGTACAGGGGCTCCTTCCTCCTCTGAGTGCTCGTGTCTGTGTCCAGGGAAACTGGTCAGCATGTCTGAGTTCATCAGCTCAGGGAGCTCCAGGAGCAGTGGGCATTGAACCGTGGAGTCGGCCATGTGGGATCCAGCCCCTTAACCACCATGCTACCCGCTGGCCCAATGCCTTTTCTTTTAAATACCTTTCTTCCCTTCCTGAAGACAGGAGATGAAATGGAATGCCAAGTCCCAGAGAGTGTCCAGGGAACCCTGCTTGGGGGGAGTCAGCAGGCAGGGCTGGTGACCAGACAGTGCCACCTCGCTGGGAGTCACAAAGCTGCCAGTCTGTGGGAGGCCATGAGGGGCCTGTCGCAGAGGCCAGCCCTACCCGAGAGCGACCTGCCTATCACATGCACCACGCAGGGGCTGCCAAACGTGTCACAGCACACCAGATGACCAAGGCCTGTCACAGGAGGGACTTGGCCCCAATTCATGGCCAGTACCCCTCTCGGGGAGACAGGGGTCTCTCACCAGGCGTCCCATGTGTTGGTTTGGCAGCAAAGTCCCATGGACAGGGCTTACACTGCAGAAGTCAATGCCCCAGCTCTGGGATGGCGGCCGAGGCGAGGTGTCCATGGGGCTGGCTCCTGCTAGAGCAGGCCCAGGTCTCCACGTCCTTCGCCTTTCCTAGGCAAAGTCCAGCTCCTCACTCCTCACCTTTCCCCTAGTCAGACGCCAACTTCCTGGGCCAGAGCTTTCTTTTCCCTTTTTCAGGTAAATGTTCCCATCAGATTTTTAGTAATAGCGTACACCACGTCCACCACGGGCTTCAGTCTGATAGGCTTAACTTACTCATTCAAGCTTCTCAGGGGGATTGTACGTGAAGGATCCAGCCAAATGCCCAAGATGTATGCTTGGCCAAACATCACACAACGCCACGGCCGGTGTTTTCAGTGATGCCACTTCGTTGGAAATCGTGTCAGTCCCTACTGCAGTGTCTCCTTTCAGACAAACCCGGCCCCTCTCCCAGAAGGGGGAAGTCGACCATCCCTCCTCTTGGTTTTCTTTCTGCCCTGGAGGCACACCCCTTCCCTTCGACGCTTCCTCCGGGAAGCTTCACTCTGAGATTTTTCTCAGTATGGGAGCAATCCAGGTTCTCTGACCAAAGTCCTTCTTCCAAAAAGCCCAGCTTCTTCCCCTCAAGGCCACTTCTGTGAGAGACCCAGCTACTCTGAGGCCGCTCCTGGCTTCCACAGGCTCCTTGCCAGCCTCGGGGCCACATGGCTCCCCCCGAGGCTTTCTCTAAAGGCCTGACCCATCCCACCCAGCCACCCCCCAGACACGGGGCTCGCGCTCCCACTAAGCCTTTAGTAGCCATGGCCCGACTCCCTGTGGCCAGGACCGTGTCTCTCCTCTGTCTGAGCTCCCCACCCGCCCCAGCATGGCTGCCCAACTCTGACCTGCCCACTTACCGCGATGACTTCCCAGTGACAGACTCCCCAGACCATGCGGAACGGAAACACCTGCACAGCGGGCATCGCGGAGTGCGGGCCACCTTAGCTCCGGGTCGTCCTAAGTGGTGTGGTGTCACATGTGGTGAACGCACCCACCTCCACGGAGAAGCCCCACACCGGAGTGTCCTGTCCCTCCCACCGCTTCCTGTGAATGCCGTGCCCCCACAGAGGTTCCACTTGGTCCAGTGGACGCAATTAATCGGAGGCTTTGCCCTGAAGCACGTGATCCCTCGGTGGCTTCTCTGTGCTGGGCAGGCCCAGCCTCTCCCGTGGAGCAGCTCGAGGGACTTGCCCACTGATGGCCACACGCTTTTTTAGCTTGGCCACTCCCTCCGAAAAGCTGCGCTCCCTGCACAGACGGGCGGGCTCCCACCGGGCTTCTTCCTTCCCGATCGGTCCTAACTCCCCAGAGCTGGGAAGACCCCGTGAGTTTCTCCCTTCACTGCACCCCATGTCTGTGATCTCGACCAAAGCCACGAGGGTTAAATGAGATGGGCAGCATGAAGCGACCTCAGCCAGTGCCTGATCCCCTACGTGCTAGGTGGGTGCTGGTTCGACCCAGCACTGTCTCCCTTGAGCCTCCCTTTCCCGTGGAAATGCCAATAATAGGCCATTTCTTGAGCTCTTACCCGGGCCCGTACTGGACCAGGAGCTCTGCGTGGTCCTGCCCCGCCCTAGGTAACTTTGTAAGTGAGAGCGCTAAGGCACAGAGCGTTAAATAACTCACCCACAGGCGGCAGCCAGTAAGCCGCAAAGGTCCGCCTCAGACCGGTCCTGGTGCTTCTCCCCGTGCCAACCCTCTGCCCCTCCTCTGTCCCGGCCAGAACAAAACTCCCAGGGAGTCTTAAAGCCACCTTTTGTCCCCACCTTTTCCAGCCTATGAACTTCAAGAGTGCCCAGACCCAGAGCCCTTTGCCAATGGCGTAGTGAGAGGAGCCGGCTACAACGTCGGGCAGTCGGTGACCTTCGAGTGTCTCCCAGGATATCAGCTGACTGGCCACCCTGTCCTCACATGTCAACACGGCACCAACCGGAACTGGGACCACCCCCTGCCCAAGTGTGAAGGTACGTCCCTGCGCCACCCTGTTGATCTTCGGGGGCCGGTCATGGAGTCGGATCCAGAGCCATCGGCCTCCCCCTGTCTGCTCAGACGCGCCAGTGCTGCAAAGGCCAGGCAAACCTCGTCCATTCTGTTGTCACACGGACGTGACCAGCCTAGCCAGGAGGGGGTCCTGGGAGGCTCTGGGCCAGCACCAGGGAGGACCAGGAGGGGCTGTGGGCACAGCCCAGGGGAAGACATGACCATCCCCGGGAAGATCTAGAACATCTAGATGTCCCTGTTGGAGGAGAAGGCCCACGTGAGGGCATAGAGCCCAGGGGCGGGCCGAGGGGCAGAGGGCGACAGTTCATCATGGCCCCTTCCAAAGGGAGGAGAGGATGAAGCATCTTCCTGAGAGCTCGCCCACTCCCTCTCCTCCAGCCCAATGCTGTCTCCTGCCTTTGCGTGTCTGGAGAGAGCCGAGCGGAAGACTCTAAGGAGCTGGGGCTGGCTCTTGCATCTTCTTCCCTAACCAGAACCGAGACAGACTATGACCGAGAGGCTGTGCAGCCTCTGCCCATCTGTGCGCAGCGTCCAAGTCCTTCCCTTTCTACACTGGCCGCCAGCGTTTTCCCGGAGGAGAGGCTGGACTTTGTCCTGAAAAGGGAAGACTTAGAAAGGGCATTGCCACACTCGGTCCAAACAAACCGAAAGTGCCTCATTCATAGTTGTTCTTATCGATGACCTGCCCAAATGATCATCTCTCGGATATCTTGGGCTGAATAAAATACATCATTAAAACAGGAAAAAGGGACAGTCACCTGTGCTTCAGCTGTGGGCCACTTCACCCCTCCAGGCTTTGGCTTCTTCCTCGGTGAAGCGGAGGCTTTTCTCTGTTCCACAAGAGCTGGGGTGTTCACAGGTGGCGCACTCACAGGGAACCCTCAGTGTCACCTCTCCGTAGAAAACGAGCCCTTGTCCACAGAACTGAGCTCCGTGTTGGAGTGGAGGCGTCATTTCTAAAACAAACCCCGTCTTTGATGTTTGGACTCTCCGAACTACCCCGTCCTAACCAGCGGGTCGCTCTGGAGTAGCTGGCGGATCCCGCGCGATGCGCCCGCTTTACCACGGACTTTCCTCTTCTCCCCACCTGACCCCTGCGCTCCGTGGGTGGCTTCTCAGGAGAGGGGAACCAGCGGCTCTTCCCCCGCTCCCCGTCTCGACCCAGCGGCTCCTCTTCCTCCTTCCCTTGGTCACCAGGCTCTCGCCTTCCCAGCGGCCTCTGTCCGTGCCGTTGTTCCGATCGCCGGGCCCCGAAGTGCCGCTGTTCTTCGCAGTGTCATCTGCACCTCCTCTCCCTCATCCCCTTCCACGTCCCCAGATGCCATCTTTATCTGCACACTTTTTACTAAGACCCACACCTGCCTATCCGGTTGCCCAGTGCCTTCGCTCGGTTCGGAGATAGCTAAGTCCCACCGTACTCAGAGCTGAACTCACCGTGTTCCTGCCATCGGGCGCAGTCTTCAGCCAGTGACGGGCACTGGAGCACCCGTGGCTCAGCCTGTCGTTCGGGCACCCTTCCTGTCACTTCTCTCCTCTCCGCCGACTCCTGCTCTCTACCTCCTGATTAGCCCTCCAAGCCAGGCCACCACTGAGTGCCGTCCTCGCGGCTGACGTCACTGCTCACTGGGCCGACCCGAGTATTCTGTCTCTCAGTCCCTCCTTCCTCTGGGGCGCGGGGCCCTTGGAACATCAGTGTGCTCCTGACTCCCCTGCCCAGAAGCCAGCAGGGCATCCCGGCTCCCTCGGCGTAATGCCAAAGCCCTTACCTGCACCCGTGTCCCTCGGGCCCCTCGAGGGTTTTATGCCCCTGCTAAGCACGGGGGTTTCCGTTTTCCACTGTGTCCTGTGTCCTCGTCTCGGGTTCTTGGCACCTGCTGTTCCTCCCATATAACGTTCCTCTCCCTGCCCTGCCTCTCCAGCCCGTTGCCCGCGTCTGAGTCTAAATGGGAGTTCTGCCAGGACTCGCTCCCACTAGAGCAGACCAGAGGCTCTCCCAAGTGCCCCATGGTGCTCTGTGACAGTGGCATGCCCCCCTGTGCTGTGTACTTGGCTGTGTCCCAGTGGACTGTGGGTGCCACACACTGAGCTAGACTACCCTGCTCCCCACGGAGTCCCCGGCTGGACCTGCCATTGAGTGGGCGTTAGTTCCCTACGAACTACCGCCCGGGTACGTTTCTGTTCACGGAACGCTGTCCTCTGATTGGAGGCGGTTGGGCTCCTTCCCTCCTCCTGGCTCGCCCCTCTCCAGACACGCACTGGGTACACCTCTCACGGTTCTGCAGGCGGAGGGGTCTCGTGTCCAGCGTCCCTGCTTACTTTTCTTCCCGGTGACTGAGTCTGAACACTGTGGGGACTGGCAGGCCTCTTCGCCCCCCTGTTGAAGCCTAGAGCAGAGTGACTCTAACACTGTGAACGGGAAGGTGAGGGGAGACCCGTCTATGGAGGGAAGGGCTCCCCAGCATGGGGCTGCAGTCAGTCACATCAGTCATTCGCCCACTAGCCAGCACAGTCCCATAAGGGGGACATTCTTAGTCCCGTTTTATGGGTGAGGAAACAGAGACTCAAAGACTAAACTTCTTGTCTATGGCCATCTGGTCAATGAACAGTTTAGCTATGGTTTGACCTCAGCGTTAGCCTTGCCACAAAAATCTTTGACTCAGACTCGAGGCTGACAATACCACTCGGGAAAGAGGAAATCAAAGAAAAAGATAATTTCATAATTTCTTAGCAATTCCAGTAAGAGTCCTGCAGCCCTGACCTGAGCGCCTGCTCTCCCCATCCCAGGAGGGGCTGGGGCAGCCTCAGCATGTCCTTCCTCTCGGCGGCCTCTCCCACGAGGAGAAAGAGGGAGGCTGAGGGTGACACGGGCCTCCAGAGGCACCTACGTGGAAGACGGAGAGCCCGCCAGGCTTGGCCCTGTGGGATGGTGGGGAGAGCCAGGTGCGGCCATCCTCAGCTTGGGCTTCTCTCCCCACCCCTCCTGGCCTGGACAGGGCGTAGGAAGCCACCTGCCCTCCGGTGGGCGGTGGCCCCTGTACTCACCTGCCTGCTGCTGTCCTCTCTCTGGCAGTGCCCTGTGGCGGGAACATCAGCTCGTCCAACGGCACCGTGTACTCCCCGGGGTTCCCCAGTCCCTACTCCAGCTCCCAGGACTGCGTCTGGCTGATCACCGTGCCAATTGGCCATGGCGTCCGCCTCAACCTCAGCCTGCTGCAAACAGAGCCCTCCGGAGACTTCATCACCATCTGGTAGGGCCGGGTGCCTTTCGGCCAGTGCGAGGGTGCTGGTGGAGCTCTAGCCGGGGCTGCCTGCTGTTGGTCCAGAAGCCCAGGAGCCGAAGGGTCCCCAGCGGCCGTCACCTCCTGGGTGTCACGTGAACACCGTGCAGTGGGCTCGGCCTCAGCTAGCCAGCGTGACTCCCCGGCGGGAGGGGAACGGGAGGACGTGGCTCCCGGCTTGGGGCCTGCTAGGGACCGGTGAAAGTACCTACCGGTGTGTGAATGGAGTGGGCGTGGACCCGGCTTTTTCTCAAAATTTCCAAAGTTCAAACCGACTCTGCCTACCTAAGACAGATCCCCAGAGAAGTGGGAGCGCCCCGGCATGGGTGCTGTGAAGTGCGGAGCCAGCGTGCTCCAGCAGGGCGTGCTGCATGGCGTGAAGCCCACCTCTGCTCTCCAGCGTGGGGGCCACAAGAGCAGGGGGCTGGGGCCTGGAGTGACTGCGGTGCGGAGTGTTGCATTTTAATTCATTTAAATGCAAACAGCCACGTTTGGCTAGTGGTCTCTGGACTGGGTAGCTCAGCTCTGCGCTCTGTGATTTGTGTGTACTATAACGAGTTCATTTTAAAACTGGAAGACAGACGACGGGCTGGGGAAGACTTGGGGATGGGGAGTCAGCAAGCCTCCCCGATTCTGTCAACTCCGCTGGGGGACCGAGTTAAGCAGGAGAGGTGGAAGAGAGACTTCGGGGCTGGGAGAAGTGCTGGGTGGGAACAGAGTCCCAGCGTCCTGCTCCAGGACTCTTCGGGCCGGGGTGGAGCAGGCAGCCCTGTTATGGTGACACGCCGAGACCTTCTTTCCTACGTGCAGGGATGGGCCACAGCCGACGGCGCCACCACTCGGAGTCTTCACCCGCAGCTTGGCCAAGAAACTGGTGCACAGCTCGTCCAACCAGGTCCTGCTCAAGTTTCACCGTGACGCGGCCATGGGCGGGATCTTCGCCATCGCCTTCTCCGGTCAGTATGGCCCAGCTGGTGAGAGGGCCAGGCTCTCAGGTCTCGGCTGGGCTCGGCGCCAGGCCCCGCACTCCCCAGCTGCGTGACTCTGAGCGAGTCGTTCCGCCTCTCTGAGCCTTGGTGTCCTCACAGCGACCTGGGACTCTGGGTCTGTTTAGGTGAGCGCGTCCAGCACTGGGTTCTGTAAATGCAAGTTCTCTTCCCCTTCCGCACCCTGGGGCAGAGAGGCACATGAGGCTGCGGAGGGCAGGCCAGGCCAGTAGTGTGGCCCAGAGGTGGCTTCACGGGTCATCAGATGTTTTCTCTTGGATCAGAGAGATTCAGCTTCTGCCTGGACTCATCCCCTCACGAGTGCCGTGGAACCGCCCTCTGCCACTGTCCGTGTGCGCCGAGGAGAGCGTCCCGTGTTCCGGAGTAGCTGAGACACTCGGGACCTTGCATCTTGGTTTCTGAGGGCCCTTCGGTCCTTGGCCTCAGCCTCTCGGATGTCTGACTGCACACCTGCCCTTGGTTTCTCTCTTCTCTGGGAGCTTTTTGGCTTATTCTAGCCTGAACTGGTTTGTGTTATTTGTATCACCGGGTCACTAATACAACAATCTAGGACCAGCGGTCTTACTTCCGGGAAGTGTGCAAAGATGTGTGTATGAAGATATGCCTTGGGGTTAGCAGATGGCATAGCGGTTATGTCACTGGACTCCCACAGGCCGACTGCAGTTCGAGTCCTCGACCTGATGGCTTGAAACTCACACCGGGCGTGTGTATGCACGTGTGTGCCCGCCCAAGACCCTGGGAGGAGAAGGGATTGTGGTGCGAACATCCTCTCGGGGGGGTGATTTCTCACTTTCTCTGTCTCTCTCTCCAGAGAGCACACTCACCCCTAAGGCAAAAAAAAAAAAAATCAAAAAATAAATAAAGACATGTATTAAAATAACAGGGAAATTAGAAATAATCTAAATGTAAAAAATTGGAGATGTAAACTATATAATTTATATATGTCTCACACATAGGGAAAGATAAACCCATTAAAAACCATTCATATAGGGGCCAGCAGGTGGTGTGGTGGTTGATGTGTGGACTCCCACGTGGCTGACTACAGTTCAAGTCCCAGACCTGGTGGCTTGCTTCCTCTCTCTCTCTCTCTCTCTCTCTCTCTCTCTCTCTCTCTCTCTCTCCCTGGTGAGCACAGATGCCCTATAGCAAATTTAAATAAATAAATAAATAAATAAATAAATAAATAAATAAATAAAATTAAAATAATTCTTTTAAAAAATCATTCAATATAATCTATTGACTTAGGGAAATGTTTCTTTTATATCATTTAATGAGAATAGCAGGTGATTTTAGGACTCGGGTGACGATCTAACTAGAGGGTGCCTTTATCCTGGATGCCTGCCCTAGACCACAGTCGCCCCGTCCTGGTGAGGGTCTTAGGGAAAAGATCATCAAGAACCACTGGCAGGGACCAGCAGTTGGCATAATGGCTATGTTGCTGGACTCCCATGTAGTTGACTGCGGTTCGAGTCCCGGGCCCGGTGGCTTAAACTCATGCTGGGCGCGTGTGCGTGCGTGCCCAAGATCCCGAGAAGAGAGTGGAGGAGAAGGGATTGTGGTGTGGCCATCCGCCCTGGGGGGATGATTTCTCGCTTTTTGTCTCTCTGTCTTTCTGGTGAGCACAAGTGCCCTATAGTTAAAAATAAAAAAAAAAAAGAAAAAAAAAAAAAGAACCACTGGCAAAGAAGACACTTTAATGTGGATGGACTTGCACCCCCAACTCCAAAGCAGACTCTTGAGTCACGCAATAAGTTCAAATGAACCATGGGAACCACATTTTTTTCCTAAGCTAGTGATAGTTTGGCTTTTGAAACTTCAGCTGGAAGGTCCAGCACACATACTCGTCATCTTGAAGAAGGACGAACCCAGAAAGAGACACGAGAAGACTAGGACATCCGATCACCCAGGGCTGCCGCTGGGCACACTGCTGCCTGACGGAAGTGCCCAGCTCACTCGCACAGAGAACCTGGCGAAGCTCCATCAGTGCCTCACCCCGACGCCAGCCAGTCTGCCTGCCTGCCTGCCTGCGAGTCCTGCCGGGGGACATAGCTGGGGGGCACGCTGTCAGTGTAGGCTGTGTGGGAGGGGCGTGTAAAAGATCGAAGGTCACACACCAGAACCTGAGCAACGGCCCCGCCCACGTGGTGGGATTCCAGTTTTCATCTTGTTACTTATCAGGACTCCATCATTTCTCTGCATAGAGCAGAAATTTGTAATTTTTTAAAAAGTGATTTAAAATGTAATGGGAAATTACCCCATTAAAACAACCACAAAATATAAAATACCCAAACTCTGTTTATTGTGTTTTGTTTTTTTTTTTTCTGGAAAACTTAAGTATACCTTAGAAATTTTAAAGGTAGGTATGAGACTGAAAATAGAAGCTTCAGTTTTTAAAAACTGGTAAGAAAAATGACAGGTGGCTAAATAAAACTCTGATTTTTCAAAAATGAAAAAAGTGCCATGAATAAAATCAAGTACTGATGGGCTGGCTGGTGCCATGGTGGTTAAGGCGGCTGGATCCCACATGGTCGACTGCGAGGTTTGAGTCCCAGACCCAGTGGCTTTGAAAACGTGCCAGGTGCATGTGTGCACATGCCTAAAATCTCGAGGAGAATGGCGAAGAAGGGATTGTGGCATAGCCATCCATGGTGCTTTTTCACTTTTTCCTCTTTTCCTCACTCTCACTCTCTCCAGTGAGCACACACACCCTATAGCAAGTTAAAAATAAACATAAAATTAAAATTAAGCCAATGATAAACTGTAACATTTATAAACTGACAGACTAAAATCAATCTTGAATATTCATAGAGTTCACTATATTCGTGAGAAAAATCAGGACAACCGATAGGAATAGACAGTTAAAAAGAAAAATGCAAACAGCACATTAATATTTGAGAAAATATTTAAGCTAATGAGTTATAAATGCCAATTAAAAGAAAGTAAATGCTGTTTTTTGTCTTGATCAAGCTGACAAAGCTTACAAAGGATATCTGTCTTTCCCAAGGGGCTCCAAGTTCTGTGAGAGCAAAACTGCCCATTTTGTTTCTTTTTGCATCCTCGGCACCTGGCATAGTGCCTGACCCAGGGTGAGCCCTCAGTAGATCCATATGAAATGAGCTAGATGAAAGGACAGTGGCGGCATGCAGTGTGGACAGTATCGGTGGAACACTTGTTCCTGGAGAACAGAATGAAGAATGCGTCACAGGCAAGCACAGTCCCTGGCTTCTGTTATACCCAGGTCTAGCCACTTGGCAACGTCCTTCAGCCAAGTCTATAGGGAAAAAAAGAGCCACAAAGCAAAAATATGCTTGAAATGAAAGTTTATGCAGGAAAATCCTCAAGATGTGACATGTACACTTCCATGTAGTCCGACTACAGTTGGCAGAGTGTCAAACGTCTGGACGGACATTTGGAAGGAGGGACGGTTCCACCACGGAGTGAGCATCTCCAAAGCTGCCCGCTGAGAGGGGCCACCCCATGCTGTTCTTTGTGAACTGTGCTCCAGCACCTGCCGCCTGCCCTGAACACATCCCCGCCATGCCTGTCCTACTTAGACTTGCTTCTGCCTGGAGTTCGACAGCGCTGGGACTGAGGAAGTCTGCTTGCTGTCCTGAATGTTTATGGCCCAGTAGCAAAGTGTGCGTGCCATCCTCAGAGCCACTGTGTCACTGGGTGATCATGAAGGATGTTTTAGGTACTCAACTTCAAGCATAATGGTTTGTTGCATTTTCATGTATAGGTATTTTATTGTGTTTTAGATAATAACTTGGGGGGTCTTGGGTTGATGTACAGTGCATTGCAGTTTTTTTCCACTTAAAATAATGGGCAGAGAGGTTAGCATCTGTACAGAATATCTGATTTCCAGGAATAGATTACTGACATTTAGCAGGAAAAGCTTGAACTTTTAAAAGGTCAGGTCTATTAATCATTCCTAGTTTAAAGAAAAAGGGGAAAAAATTTACAGTAGATGCATGTGTGGAGGGATTTCACCACAGCTTTATATTAAATTGCAAGACTTTGGAAACCTAAGTGGTTAACACTAGAGTATCTATGAAATTATTCTAGTAAATTACTGTTTACAGAAATAGCCAACTCTGTAGAAATAATAATTAATGCAGTTTATTTCTAAACACCAATATGAGTGACTAGACCTAGAGAAATGTACCTTTCTCAGGGTGCTCAGATACAGTGGTATTTGTATTTGGTTTTGGTTTTGAGAGAGAGAGAGAATGTTTGGAATCAGTTGAAGAATTTCTCCATCGGTCTGGCCCAAAAAGACAGGACATCTGGAAGTGGTGAGGGGGGAGGGGGCTTGTAGGTCATAGGTGGGTTTCCTGTGTTTAGGAAAAGGATCCATACAGAGTGTACTTTAACATGGATCGGTGGGCTTGTATAAGTCTCAAGTCCCAAGGACAGGATATAGGAAGAGTCCTATTATCAAATGGGCCAAAATGGTCTGTTAATGTTTGTGGCCATGCCTCATCCCAGGCCCTCTGGAAGAGATTTTGGAAACAGGAAAAAGCAGACTTCTGTCCTCATCGGTGTGATTAAATCATTAAATCAGAACGTCATATCAATCATAGTTTTGAAGAAATTTAATTATAGGGAAAAATACATGCAACATAATAGTGAGTACCCAAGAATCAACAAATGTATACAACATAGGATATAAATTTTAGAAGAGAAAGTATGAAGAGAATAAGTACTCCAAGAACTTACAGTGAAAAGTTATCAGTGGTGATTAGTTTAATATTCTTCCTACGGTCCTCACAAACCACCTCAGATTTTCTTTAATGACAACGTGTTCCATTTGTGATGTTAAAAGAATGCTATGTGTAAAGAAAGCGTAGTAGAGGTCAAGGTGATCTGGGGAGCAAGAACAGTGGCACCCCAAGAGCGCTAACGCTTCGGAGCACTTAGCTGAGTGCCCGACGACCAGAGCCGAACGGTGAGCCCACACCGAGCTCCTCAGTAACAGCATCCGCACCCAAGCACCATCCAGTCTGTGCCCGGGGTGGGTTCTGTTGAGAACATCCGCTGAACCCAGAAGTGTTGGCCACAGGTCAGCCGGGAAACAACCTCACTTCAGCAGGTGCCCACAGAGCCACACACAGTGTGTAGAGGCTACGTAGTGGGAAAAAAATACAGGATTGGGTTCAGCCAGACCTGGATTCAAATCCCGCCTATGTCCCTGTGCATCCTTGAGGAAACACTTCAACTTCTGAACCACAGCATGCTCATAAGTAAAGAAAGAACAGCTCAGCGAACACGCAGAGCTTTGCGAATCGGAGGGGACAGACTGACGGAGGGGGTGCTCAGGAAAGCTCCTCTCTCCTCCCGCCAGCCCTGGCCACTGGCGCTGGCTTCCTCTTAGATTCCTCCCTCCTTTATTATTAATTTCAATGAAGATGACAGAAAATAACCAAAATGGTACTTGGCTAAACTGGCCCTGTGTATAGATAAATATAAGGTCATCAGAAAAGTCATGTCTCATTTTTGCACAGAAAATCCACTAGAATCCATTTTGCCTAGAAAAATAGTCATGACTTTCCTGATGACCCAATAGTATTAGCTCTTGTGTGGATGAATGAGGAAGAAGAAACTGAAGAATTAAACATGAATGACTATGTGTCCCGAGAATGATGCTCTTACGCTGACTTGTCTGCTCTTATTTTTTCAGCTTATCCACTCACCAAATGCCCTCCTCCCACCATCCTCCCCAACGCTGAAGTCGTTACAGAGAATGAAGAATTCAACCTAGGTACCACCTCCCAAACCAGCAAGGCCTAGGCACCGAGGGCCAGCAGTGAGGGGCCGGGCAGCCCTGGGGACTGGCCACCCAGCAGGGCTCATCCTTCTCCCATCCATGGAGAGCAGTCATGGGCCGATGCAAGAAAGCTGATGTTCTGTCAACTGAGTTTGCACCCAAAGTCCAGTCACACTCCTTTCTAGCCATACGTAGGAAGAAAAGCCAGGAAAGCAACTTCCGCCTGTGATTCACGGCAGGATATTTTTGAGAAGTAAACCCATGCAAGGTAGTATAACATCTCCTGGAATATGAACCATTCTTAGACTCAGGCAAGGCTGAGTGGTGAGAGGGAAGCCCCAGTACGCGGCTGTGAGCTTTCCAGGCCATTTAATCAGAGCTGAGCTAGTTATCTAAGTCCAAAGGGAGCACGGCCCACTGGCTGTCTCACCTGGAGGTGGGCTCAAGGGGTGTGGTCGGCCCTGCTGAGACTGAGAGGGATCCCCATGTTGGTCTCTACAGGTGACATCGTACGCTACAGGTGCCTCCCTGGCTTCACCCTAGTGGGGAGTGAGATCCTGACCTGCAAACTTGGAACCTACCTGCAGTTTGAAGGCCCGCCCCCAATATGTGAAGGTAAGCACCTGCGCCGTCTGCTCAATTTCTCTTCCTGTTCCTGGTTCTCAGCTCAGTCCCTGGCCCGTGAAGTGAGAGGTCACAGGTCACGTGGTGAATGTTGGTGGAAGAATGAGTGCTCTCGGCTGTGTGCCGAGGTCTGGGTCTGTGAATCAGCCACAGTGGCCACGATCATGTCCGTCTTCCTTTTCCCCACCTGGGCCTTCTCTGGAATTGCATACTGAGCACGGGAACCTCAGGGGAGCATGGGCTTACATGCCAGCCCTGCCCTACTCACAAAAGCAAGTCACGATAAACAGAAAACACAAAGTAAGGTGGGAAAACGAAGCACACAGGTGCAGCCACAGTACGTGTAATCAGATCCAACCGCTGGTTGAAGGACAGAAACTCACATGGGTTTAGGAAGGCACCTAAGCCTGTTTGAGGTTTTCCGTAAACGGAGATTTGAGCAGCTCCGCCTGCCTCCCTAGGTCACCGCTACGAAGATGTCGCTCGTCATTGGCACGGGGCAAACATTTCAGAAGACGCAGCAAATACTGACTTCTAAAAGCTGGGGTTAATATCAGATGAGATGAAATTTAAGCTAGAAAACACTAAAAGGAGCAAAGGGTTATTTCATATCAGCACGGGTAATTTATCAAGGCTATATCATACTCATAAGTATCTGTGTACCTAACAACATAATGTCAAAATAAGTAATGAAAAACGACAGAACTACAGGGAGAGAGGGACAAATTCACAATTTGGAGAGATATTTTAATATACTTCTTTCCAGGACCAGCAGTTGGCATAATGGCTATGCCACTGGATTCCCATGTAGTCGAATGTGGTTCGAGTCCTGGACCCAGTGGCTTAAACTCACGCGCGTGTGCGTGCGTGCCCAAGATCCCGAGAGGAGAATGGAGGAGAAGGGATTACAACGTGGCCTTCCCCCCTGGGGGGTGATTTCTTGCTTTCTGTCTCTCTGTCTCTCTCTGTCTTTCTGGTGAGCGCATGCGCCCTATAGCAAAAACCTCTCAAAAAATATATACATATATACATATATACTTCTTTCCATGGCAGACCAAAAATAAGTAGCTAATAGAATATTGGGGGCGAGGGGGTGGTTGTTGTTTTTGCTAGAGGGCACATATACTAGCCAGAGAGAGACAGAGACAGAGAGGAGAAAGTATCCCCAATGGGGAATGTTCATATCACAATCCCTTCTCCTCCATCTCTTCCTCCTCTCAGGATTTTGGGCACTCACACGCGTGCACACACACACACACGTGCACATACATGCCGAATGTTTTTCTCAAGCTACCAGGTCCAGGACCCGAACCACACAGCCAGGAATGTGGGATCCAGCTACCTTAACTGCCAGGCCATGGAACCAACACAACAGAATAAATGTTCTATAATAACATGTTTATATCAATGAGTGCATACTTCATAAAAAGCATGCCAGAATTTGAAGGCTTTAAACAAGAACCATCTATTTTCTACAAAAGATCAACTTTAAATATAAATTCCATGTATACTGCAAGTCAAAGAGAAAAAAACATACTTTGAAGATGGCTATCATATAAAACATAAACAAATTTCGAAAACGAGTATTACCAGAAATACAGATATTTCATAATGACAGAGGGCTAGTTCCATTAAAAGGATACACTGTACACACAGATAATAAAAGAGCTTCAAAATGCATAAAAGAAAAACTGACACAAGTAAATGTGAGAAAAGTGAAAGCAAACTACAAAATACGATATTCACTACACACACATAGTTTTTTGTTTCTGTTTTTGTTTTTCTATAGGGTGCATGTGCTTGCCAGGGAGAGAGAGATGACCCATTACCCTACAGGGGATGGCCACACCAGTTCCTTCTTCTCCACTTCTCCCTCCTCTCGGGATTTTGGGCATGCCAGCACATACACACACACACGCCCAGCTCCATCTTCCAAGTCGCTGAGTTCGGAACTCAAACTTCATTGTCAACTGTGTGCGTTCTAGCTGCCTTAACTCCCAGGGTACAGGTTTGCCCGTATGATATATTCTTTTAAAAGACTTACATCCAGGGACCAGCAGTTAGTGTAATGGCTATGTCGCTGGACTCCCATGTAGTAGACCACAGTTCAAATCCCGGACCTGGTGGCTTAAACTCATGCCGGGCATGTGTGTGTGCGTGCCCAATATCCTGAGAGGAGAATGGAGGAGAAGGGATTGCGGCATGGCCATCCCCCCCAGGGGGTGATTTCTCACTTTCTGTCTCTCTGCCTCTCTCTGTCTGTCTGGCGAGCGCAAATGCCCTATAGCAAAGACCTCTCAAAAAAAAAAAAAAAAAAGAAAGAAAAAAAAAAAAGAAAAAAAAAAAAAGACTTACATTCAGACTAAGTAGAGAACTTTTATTACTAAATAATAAAATAATCCAGTACAAATATGAACAAGAGACTTAAGCAAGGTCTTTAAAAACAAGGTCTGGGGAACCAGCAGTTAGCGTAATGGCTATGTTGCTGGACTCCCACGTAGTCGACCGCGGTTCGCGTCTCCGACCCGGTGGCTTACAACTCACGCCGGGCGCGTGTGCGTGCGTGCCCAAGATCCCGAGACGAGAATGGAGGAGAAGGGATTGCGGCGTGACCATCCCCCCTGGGGGGTGATTTCTCGCTTTCTGTCTCTCTGTCTCTCTCTGTCTGTCTGGCGAGCGCACGCGCCCTATAGCGAAAACCTCTCCAAAAAAAAAAAAAAAAAAACAAGGTCTGTAAGTGGCCGTCCAACACGGGAACAGGTGCGCAGTGTCACTACTCGGCGGGGCAGTGCAAATTAAATCCACAATGAACTGTTAGGACACGCCCACTAGAATGGATGGACTTTAGAAGACTCGGGCCATGTGGGGTGCAGTGGGAACACAGCGATCCACGTACAAGAGGCCCTGGGCTCACACCCCGATCTTCCCTGAGCACACCAGGCACGCGTGTCCGTGCCTGGGATCTGAGCCAGCTGAACGTGGGGACCTTTGAAAGGAGTGTGTCTCTCTAACTCTCCTGCTCTCTCTCAGAAGAAGTAAATAAACTTTTTACAAGGAAATAAAAGACTAGCAATACTACGTTAGCGAAGATACGGAACAATTGGAATAAACTGATGGTTGGATGTGACGTGCCGTCACTTTGGAAAACTGATGGGCAGTTAAGTTAAACACATACCTCTCCTACCACCTAGCAAGTCTACTCCCAGTTATTTACCCAAGAGAAATGAAAACTAGATCCACAAAAAGATCTTAACATGAATTCCATAATGAAGCACAACGGGAAACATCCCAGCCGCCGGCTGGTAGATAAGGAACAAACAAACCATCCTGTGATCCTGGCAGGAATACCACCAGGAGCTAAACAGGGGGCGGGACCCCAAACAGCACGGGCTGAATCTTAGAAACACTGTGTTCAGCGAAAGAAGCCAAACACAAAGATCACACGTGTCCGATACGTCGCGTGAGGTTCTGGCCTACACGGCACTAATCTTGATTGTAGAAGTAGTGATTCCCAGCAGCGTGGGGCAGGTCCTGCTGCTTGCAAAGAGGAGTGAGAGCACCTCCTGGGAGACGGGAGGGATGTGTGTTTTTATCGTGGTAGTGGGTACTCAGGCCTCCGAACCATGCACTTAAAATCTGCACATTTTGTTCTACATAAGTCTTATCTCAGAAAACTTGCGTTTTTCCAAAATATTAATGAGCTTTACAACAGGAAAAAACAGCTTTACTGAAAAGTAAGTAGGGACCAGCAGTTAGCGTAATGGCTATGTTGCTGGACTCCCACGTAGTCGACCGCGGTTCGAGTCCCGGACCCGGTGGCTTAAACTCACGCTGGGCGCGTGTGCGTGCGTGCCCAAGATCCTGAGAGGAGAATGGAGGAGAAGGGATTGCGGCGTGACCATCCCCCCTGGGGGGTGATTTCTCGCTTTCTGTCTCTCTGTCTCTGTCTGTCTGTCTGGCGAGCGCACGTGCCCTATAGCAAAAACCTCTCAAAAAAAAAAAGTAAGTAAAAAGATGTGCTCAAAGCCAAGCAGCAAAATGGTCAAACCATTAGGTAAGTTCATCGAGAACAAAGGGAGAAAGCAGGAATATTCAAAAACAAGATATGAAAAACAGAATGAAACTATTAAAGCAAAAGAAAGTGTTAATTATGAGGCTGTTTTGAACAAATCTACACAAATACATTTGAATAAATAGATTATATGAATGCTTTTCTGGGAAGGTATAATTTACTAAAACTGACCCTAGGAGAGACAAAGTTTATACCTTCCAGGAGCCAGCAGGTGGTTAAGATGCTGGGCTCCCACGTGGTCAACTGTGGTACGAGTCCCAGACCTGCAGCTTGGAAGTCAGGACGGGTCCGTGTAGGTGCATGCCCCAAATCCAGGAGGAGAGTGGAGGAGAAAGGATTGCCACGTGATCCCCTGGGGGTGGTTTGTCACTTTCCCTCTCACTGTCTCTCTCTGTCTCTCTGCTGAGCACATGAGCTTTGTAGGGGGAAAAGAAGAAGAAAAGAAGGAAAGTTTCCAAATTCTTTAAGAGAAATAGAGAGTGTTATCGAGGAAACCTCACCAGAGATACCAAGAGAGAATCTCATAGAAAAATATGACTAAACCTTCAAAGGCCAGATAACCTGGAGCACAGCGGGAGGAAAAGGAGAGAAAGTTGTAAATCCCCGAATCTGAGAAGGTGCATGCAGGGGGGAAACACTGCCCAGTCTCATCTGATAGAGTGTGCCCACTGCCCCTCAGTGGACGCAGGTTCAAGGGGAGAGAAGGGGAGAGGCAGGAGGGGACCTGAAGACCGAGGGGAACCTCGCTGTCCCCACACTTCAGTGACCCGCCTAGGTCATCGGGTCAGTCAGGAGCATCTCAGAAGCTGCCTGGCTTTCACTCTCTTTTTCCCCTTACCAAATAAGAAGAAAGCTCTAAATAAGCTCAAAAAGGAAGAAAAAAAAAAGAACTGGAGAGTGCCTTTCTTTTTTTCTTTCTTTCTTTCTTGGAGAGGTTTTGCATAGGGTGTGCGCTCACCAGAAAGACAGAGACAGACAGAAAGCAAGGAATCACCCCACAGGGGGATGGCCACGCTGCAGTCCCTTCTCCATTCTCCTCTCGGGATCTTGGGCACGCACACACACTTGCCCAGCGTGAGTTTAAGCCACTGGGTCCAAGACTCGAACCATGGTCAACTACATGGGAGTCCAGCGACATACCAATTATGCCAACTGCTGGTCCCTGGTAAGCTCCTTTCTAAGCTCCTCGGGAGAATCTTGGGTGAGTCCTCTCCCCAGACGACGTGACCTGAGGTGAGCCCCAGAAACTTCCTTTACTGGTGTTCCAGAATCCAGCACACTCAGGATACCCGCCCAAAGGACGTCTACAGCTAGTGCCAACCTCTCCCGTGGCGGTGATGGTGCTGCTTGTAACTGTCGTCAAGGGCACGCCTTTCTCAGTGTGCTAGGGAAGTCTCTTCGGCCCTCAGAACTCTCTTTGGAGACCCCAGCCCAAGCAAACAGAGGTAGAGGCGGGTCATCCTGAAATGTGTTCTTGCAGACTGGTGTGACACTGCCCTGAGCCCCGAGACATAGGCCCCTTAGTGTCTAGGGTGTGTGTGCAAGGCCTCTCTGGACCAGTGTCTTCCCTCCCCTCCATGGAGATGGACATAACCCAGTCCCTCTCTGCCAGCTCCTCCTTGTCTAAGTGCCACCTTGTCATTGGGCCCCACTTCTCTCTTTAGATAAGTTAATACTGCTAATTAGGCCACAGCCAAGCTCCGCCAACACTTTCTGTTCAAGACACAGTTTTCCTCGTCTCTGCTACGGACTGAGGCACTATGGTGCATGCTTTCCATATATTATTTTGTATGATATAACATTTTTAATTTTTTATTTCTTCTTCTTTTTCTTTTTTTTAACTTGACCAGATTGAGAGAGAGATATATAGAAGGTGAGATAGCAAGCTACCAGGTTCAGGACCCAAACTGCAGTCCCAAATGGGACTCCAGTGCCTTAACCACCACACCACCTGGTGGCCCTGATATGTCGTTGTATGTGGCCCAGCAGCCTGTGGGGGAGTGCTTTCTCTGTGTTGGAGATAGAGAAGCCATCACACACAGGGGAACCATTTGTTCAAGACCGCGGGTAGCAGGTGGCAGAGACAGGCTGGAGCCCAGCGTGTCGGACTGAAGCCCTGCATGTGTGCCTCTGCCCTATCTGTCTGTTTTCATGGAGGAGCTCTGTAGGATGGAGGGCTTTTCTCCTATTTGTAAGCGCCATCACCTCCACCCCAAAGCCAGGTAGCAGTACTCACACGGGAGCTAGGAAGTGCTGCCGACCACCTGGCTCGACCTGTACCCCGACAGACGGGATCTGAGGTCACCTCGTGTCCCGGGGCAATATAAAGACGGTGCGGGGTCTCGTTCAGATGCACCCAAACCCTGACTTTCCAATGGCTGCCTTTTGCGCCAGAGAAAAACAAATGCTATCCCTAGTTCCACTGCCCGGACCCGCTGTTTCTCTCCCTTCTCCAAGTGCACTGCCCGACGAACGAGCTTCTGACAGACTCCACGGGCGTGATCCTGAGCCAGAGCTACCCCGGCAGTTATCCCCAGTTCCAGACCTGCTCGTGGCTGGTGCGAGTGGAGCCCGACTACAACATCTCCCTCACGGTGGAGTACTTCCTCAGCGAGAAGCAGTACGACGAGTTTGAGATCTTTGATGGTAAGCCGTCCAGTGCTCTCGGGTTCGCAGCCGAGGCGGCACGAAGTCGCTCCAGAGCCCCGGGGTCTGTGCTGCAGCCTCCTGCTAAGGGTCTGCTTGCAGCCCCGCGCAATGTCTTTCTCTGCTAAGAAATCCCTAGGCCGTGGGATCTGAGGGCTCAGGTGGCCCAGGTAACAGGGCTGCCTGCACTGCACCCTGGGCCTGCTACGTGGTCCTCTCCTGCTGTGGCCCCTCAGAGCGAGCACCCTTGAATGTCAGTCAGTAAAGGGATCATAGTCTGTTTCCAAGCCAAGAGTGTACACCCCTAAAACACAGAGGGCCACCAAACGCTGCGTTGTTTCCTTAGACAGAGGACGGAGGAGATATAACCATTTGCTCTGGAATTTGGAGGGAAGGCCTCAGCATGCCTCAGACCACTGGACCTGAAAAATGTCATGCAGCATTTGTGGGATTTCTCGCGTACCCTCTGGGCACATGAGTCTTGCAAAAGCATCTACATGATTGTCCCCTCAGGAATACGCTGCCGTGCTTCCACGCGAAGTCACGACGGCCCCATCCCTTAGTGCCGTGTCATGACACAGAGCGGGCGACGTAGCCCGGCCCTGGGCAGAGCCGCGAATGTGTGCTCTGTGCCTCATGTTCGTGCACACTGCTTCGGTCCTCCTGCTGAGGGGCGCGAGACTGCACTGCCAGGCCAGTGCTCGTGTTCTGTGTCCCCAAGCCTGTGCTGGCCTCTGCATTGGCACAGCGCCACGCGGATGTGACAGGGTGTGCTGGCCTCTGCACTGGCACAGCGCCACGCGGATGTGACAGGGTGTGCTGGCCTCTGCACTGGCACAGCGCCACGCGGATGTGACAGGGTGTGCTGGCCTCTGCACTGGCACAGCGCCACGCGGGTGTGACAGGGTTAAGGCTATACCACGCGGCAAACCTGGGCCAGGACGCCATTTCTTTTCTTTTTATTGTTTTTAAATTATTATTTATTTCATTTCATTTATTCATTCATTTATTTTAATTTGACCAGAGAGAGACACAGACACAGAGAGAGAGAGAGAAAGGGAGAAAGGAAGCTGCCAGGTCTGGGATTCGAACCGTGGCCAGCCATGTGGGAGTGTCCAGCACCTTAACCACCATGCCTCCTGCTGGCCCCTATTTATTTTCAACCCTAACCCTCACCACCCCCTTCTAAAGTTGCCACAATAGTGCTTTAAATTTCCAGGTATCAGCAGTAACTCACACCCTGTATCCAAAAGTCTTTCATACATTTAGACGTCCTTTTCTTGTACTTAATTTATTCTTTTACATTTGATTGCTGTGTATCTTTACAGCATACAAAATTAATTTTCCCAGTATGCTCACACTGTGTATTAGTCCAGTCAGAAACACTGCCATCCTCCTATTTTGTTTTTAATACAGAATTATTTATTTCATTTCATTTATTATTATATTTTTTAAACGTGCTATATTCATCAGAGAGAGGCAGACAGAGAGAGAGAGTGAGAAAGCAAGCACTCGGTCTGGGAATCTAGGGTGGTCAGCCACGTGGGTCCTTTTCCTCTGGATCCCAATCCCCTCCTTCAGGAGAGATGTTCCGGAATGGGAGTGAAACTAGGAGGGGTCTGCACACAGGGCCAGGGCCTTGCTCGCCCCCTGGTTATCTGCTTGTGATTGGCGCTGCTCACATACCGGTGCTCATTTCTCTGCGTTTTTGGCTGCCCGTCTGTCTTGCCTCGAGGAGGACCGTGGTCTATGAGCCAGCACCAAAGCTCCTGCAGGTCAGGCCCTCCCAGCCGCCATCCCAGCCGCCATCCCAGCCTTGCTGCCCGTTTTGGTCATTGTGCCAGCCTCCTGTCTGCCTGTTAAGAGCTCCCACTGGGACCAGCAGTTAGCATAATGGCTACGTCGCTGGACTCCCATGTAGTAGGCCACGGTTCGCGTCCTAGATCCAGTGGCTTAAAACTCACACTGGGTGCGTGTGCGTGCTTGCCCAAGATCCCGAGAGGAGAATAGAGGAGAAGGGATTGCAGCATGGCCATCCCCCCTGGGGGTGATTTCTAGCTGTCTGTCTCTCTCTCTCTGTCTGTCTGGTGAGCGCCGGCACCCTATAGCGAAAACCTCTCAAAAAAAAAAAGAGCTTTCACCTGCCCTCAGTGTTCCCGATCTTCTCTCCTCCATTAGTACCGGGAGCCAGGCTCTGAGACAGCGTCTTCCCCATCATCCAGCCTACGAAGGGCAGCCATTACAGCCCACCCCTCGGCGGCTCCTCGCCTCCTGGTGTCCTCCGGGCCCTGTTGGTACATGTGGTCCCCTAGTGGGCGCTGTGCTCTTACACGCAGGCGCGCTCTGGCGTGCCGCCTCTCGGGGCCCCGTGGTCCGCTAGTGGGCGCTGTGCTCTTACATGCAGGCGCGCTCTGGCGTGCCGCCTCTCGGGGCCTCGTGGCTCTGTCCTAGTTGGTCGTGGCAGCTCTGGTGACTCTGCTTTGTTTACCGTGGTCCTTGCCTCTAAGAGCCGTCTCAGCTGCATATTCGAACCATCGCTCAGGGCCATTCCAGGGTGTAAATCCCGCGTTATGAATCACCCAGCTTTATAGTCTGCCTCCCTTGGATCAGCCCACCCAGGACGCAATCCCAGGCCGTTAAGGTTGGAAAAAGCAAGAGGGAGAGGCCTTTCATAAAGAGCCTTGGACAGTAATATTGGGGAGTGTCTATTTATGACCCCAAGGTACAATGTCTTCCTCTAGCTTTATTGCTATATTTTTGTCCAATAAGTCTTTTTTACATGGCAGGCACTGAGCTGTTTTTAGTAGACACAGAGAAGTAGGGTGGCTGAGCGGAGGAAGTTCCCAGTTTGAAAACCAGCTCTTCACTAACCAGCTTCTTGACCTTGTTCAAGTCCCCAAATGGCAAATAGATTTCACCTCACCTGTCAGCTCCTCTGGGTGGGCAGGGACTTCTGGAGCACTGCTCTAGAGCTGGGCGCAGGAGGAAGGCACCCCTGAGCAACGCCCACGGGCGCAGAGAGAGCCGTGGGAGGGCAGATGATGGTGCTGACTGCACACGTTACCTGCCATGTACACCTGGTCTGCACTGCACCTCCAGCGCTAACGGTGACAGCCTGTAACCCCCTGTGCATCCCCCAGGTCCCTCAGGACAAAGTCCTCTGCTGAAAGCCCTCAGCGGGAATTACTCGGCTCCCCTGATTGTCACCAGCTCCAGCAACTCTGTGTACCTGCGCTGGTCCTCTGACCACGCCTACAACCGGAAGGGATTTAAGATCCGCTATTCAGGTGAGTACAACCTGGGGGCTCGGAGGAGGGCCACTGCCTGTGAGCCGCTCATCCAGAGCGCCCAAGTGAGCCAGGGCCATCTCTCCACTTCACCAGCAGAGGGCTGTGGTCACTGAGTAAGAGCAGAAGGCCTCGAAGGCCTCGCTGTGGGGAGGAGGCAGGGGTCAGGGGACCCTAATCCCGTCTGTCTTACCCACATCTGTCCAGGAAGCCCAGCAGGTGCTCCTAGGGCCAATGGAGGGGACGGTCTGTGTGGGGCTTTGGTCCTCCCGCCCACCCTGAGGAGCCCACGCAGGGTTTGCAACGCGACTTCTCTTGGGCCGAGATTTTTGTCTATCTTCTTCATCGTACTCCCAGCACTCCAGATGGCACTGGAAGATAACCATTTGTCAATAGCTATTTGTTGACTAAATAAATGAAACAAGTTGAAGCCACATGTTAGAGGAAATCAGACCGCAGGCCCATAACCAGGCCCACGCTGCAGTCACACCTTTCTGGACCACCCCCACAGGATGGTTCTACTTTCTAACTCCATTTGGGAGCTTAAGGGACTTAAGGGCTTGGCCTTTAGCTGCTTTCTGGCTGCAAAGAGGACCCAGCGGTGCTGACAGCATTTTTTGTTTCCTTTTCTTGTTCTTTTCTTTTACTCATGATAGAGCATGCTCGCATGCTTGGAGGGTGGGGGACACCCTCCCCAGGGCCCGCTCACCCTGCGATCCTGTCCTCCAGTCCTCAAGTCACTCAGATATTGTGTCCTCACATGGGCATGGCATGATTCCGGCTGACGGGGTTGGGGATTCGAACTCTGGTCACTATGTGGGATCCAGCCTCTCTTGAGGAGCTCAGTACCACTGCACCATGGGGCCAGCCCTTCTAGGTTTTTGTTTGTTTATTTTTCATTTTCATTTAGGTTTCGGGGTTTTGTTTTGGGTTTCTGTTCTTTGGCTTTACTAAACTGACTGGGTGCTGCGCTTGTCGGTATGACCACTCAGACCTTCCGAAATAGTGGAGAAGCTGGCAGTAGCGAAAACAAGGAAATGGGGGAGAAAACGGGGTGGGGCCTGCGTGAAAGCTGGAGCCTTCATCCTACTGGCGCCAGGTGCCCTGAGCCTCCTCTCGTTGTTCAGCTCCATACTGCAGCCTGCCCAGGGCTCCGCTCCACGGCTTCGTCCTAGGCCAGACCAGCACCCAGCCCGGCGGCTCCGTCCACTTCAGCTGCAATGCCGGCTACCGCTTGGTGGGACACAGCATGGCCATTTGTACCCGGCACCCCCAGGGCTACTACCTGTGGAGCGAGGCCATCCCTCTCTGTCAAGGTGAGACACGCGAAGGAAGGGGGTCATGGAAGGGGTCGGTCACAGAGTCACTTGGTTCCAACTCACATATGGGGTTTGTCCCAGGATCAGTCACTTCTCAGTGTGGGTTTACTTATTGATGACTCCTTCGCTCTTTCAGCAAACGTGTACGGAGGATCCACAACATCTCAGGCCCTAGGGATGGCACAGGCAGAGATCTCAGAGTCACGGGGGAGGGGGTAGGAGGCACGGAATGCGAAGTGATGGTCAGCAAAAGCTGGATCCACAGAAATACTGCAGTAGGATCTGGAACAGGAGGGGCCTTGGTCTCCTCCTCTGACAGCTGGAGGGGCCAGGGAGGGGCACGAGCTTGGGGTCCCAGAGCAAGCGGGTGATCAAACACGCAAAATGCACCAGTCTGTGTGCATGCAATACATTTATAATTTATGAGGGGTGTTTTGCTTAAAGTAATATTCACTGAGACTAGAAATCTGGAAGAAAAAAAAACTATAGATAACATAAAAGAAAAAAGTGAAAATCCTGTCTCCTGAGACCACATTTCAGCAGATTTTCTTTGTTTTTGCTTTTTCAATTAGAAAATAGGATCATGAGTCTGCAAAGTTCTTACTGTTTTGTGAACATTTTTTGTGGAATTAAGTACACTTCTTTGCTATTTTTGGTGGTCAAAAGCATAATGGAAAAACTCATTTATTCAAGTATCATCCTATTGTTGGTCATTTGAAATTTTGCGTCTTTTGCTACTGTAAACTTTTAATTTCATCTTCTTGAACATTCGTATTTATTTCCTGAAAATTAATTTCCAGAAACAAGATTGTTGCATCACACATGTATGTGCAATCCGCAGTTGGGTGCTACTTACTGCCACAAAGTCCGTCCACGTTTATACTCTGACCACAGCATGTGAATGTTTTTTCTCCCTCACTCTCCACACTATGCATTGCATTAAAAAAATAATAATAAAAAACTTTCCCCATTACATAGACAAAACCAGGGGACCACGTGTTCGCTTTTGTTTTTGATTTCCAGTATGATTTCCCGTGTGGTGAAGCACTTCCGCCGGCATCCTCACAACCCTGGTGCCTATGCCTCTTCTTTCTCCAAAAACAATAACCATGTGTTGCGAATGTTCTCTTTTATTATTTTCACTATAATATTCTATCCTAAGCCCTAAGCAAAGGTCACAGAGGACTGACTGTCCCCGATGGCAAACGTCACTTGGCTCCGTGTCTCTAACTGCATCACCACAGATAGCTTCTCCAGGGCTCCCGCCGGGACCTACCAAGCCTTTCCGCTCTGTGACGTCTGTCACTGCCCAGAATGACACCCGTTCATCCCCATCCTGGTCTCCCCACCTTCTCCCCATCACACCCGCCTTGTCAGGCTCCCCCCATGTTCTCTGGCATCCGAACTCTGTGGCCAGCAAGTGTACACCCTCCATCAGCACATTCACTTTCTTCTCCACGTGGGCTGGCTGCCCTGAGTGCTTATGCTGTGGCCTTTTCAAGTGGAGGCTGTTAATTTCCCACATCCCTCAGGGCCAGGAAGGGCCTGGCATTCCTCCATTCTCTGTGCTGCGTCCAAGCCATGGCTTCTCCATCAGAGCAGCTTTGCTGGCTCCTGTTTTCTCTCTCCTTCCCTGACTCCATTCTCTCTCTGCATAGCCTCTCTCCCAGAAGCCTTGTCCTGCCACAAGTTTCAAGTATGTCATGACTGGATCTCGTCTCCTGCCCCCAGGAGGGTCCCTCACCTCTGGGCGCGGGAGCTGTTCGGCACAGCAGTCATGAGACTCAGGCTATTACTCTCTGCACAGCTGCCTTCTGTCCTCTTAGTTAGCCACAAGAGCAGGGCTAGGCCAAGCCTGGTGAGAAGTGGCTGAGTTTGAGTCCCAGTCCCGGCAGCTCGAAAAACATGCTGGGCACTTTTTTTATTCTGAACTTGTGTCTCTTTTCAGCTCTGGGAGGTTTCTGTTCATGGTACCTCCTGCCCGTCTGCCTTCTCTGCTCTCAGTTGGACATTGGATCTCCTGAACTGAGCCTCTGTGTTCTGTCTTTTCTCTCATTTTCAGCCTCTGTCTTTTGATCTGTATTCTTTACATTTAATCTCTCACTCTTCTGTTTAATGCTTATCTTGGCAATCATCTTTTTAATTTAAAAGAACTCTTACTTTGTTTTTCCCCGCAAAGTATTTTGTGCTCATTTTAAGAGTACCATGTATCATGCGGACTTTTCAAGAAACTCTTGATAAGAAGTTTAAAGATGATGTATTTTCTGTTTTCTGAATTAGCAATATTTCCAAAAGGAACTTTTCCCTACTTTTACATTATGTCTTTGTTTATCTCATCCACGCTGCTGGTTTTCTCCACGTGCATGGTGATCCTTGACCATATTTCAGAAGTAAAGGCTACATGAACTTTTTTCAGGCACTAGATGTGAATTACCTTTCATGGTGGTGGATTGTTTGTTTGTGTAGTATAGGGCATGTGCATTTGAGGGGAGAAAGCGGGAAAGTGAGAAAGCACACCCCCTAGGGGAGGATGACTGTGCTGCAGTCGCTTCTCCTCCATTCTCGAGATTTGGGGCTTGCAGGCACTGTGTGTGATTTTCAAGCCTCCAGGTTAGAGGTGGGGTCCAGCCGCCTAAACCACCATGCCGCAGTGCTAGGGACCTCCCACGGCGGGAAGTTGAATCCAGTAGGTGGCAGAGGTATAGGGACGGGGGCAGCCTTCAGACCTTCAGAAGAGAGGCCTTCACCCCTAGAATTAGCAAAGCTTCCCTCTGGAAGCCGCTCCCACCGCAGAGCCCGACCCCTCCTCCCTTAAATGGGGTGTGCCCTTTAGGAAGGAGAGGCGCGAAGGCCTCCACACTGCGCACTGCGCTGTGGAAGGAGTGGAGGAGAGCCGCCCCGCCGCCTCACACCTCGCCGCCCCGCCGCCTCACCTCAGGCCCCTGTGCCTTTCGGGCTGTAGTTGTATCGCTTCTTTTCATCCATCACACACCACTGTCTTCACTCCGTCTTACGATTGTTCTGAAATCTCTGCTGAGGAGCCTTCCATTTTGTTTTTTATTGTGAGGTTTTCCCCTTCATGTAGTTTTCACTACAAGCTCATCAGGGGCTTGGACGGGGGTGGAGAGAGCAAAGATAAAAATAAGTCATCAGAATTTCATCTTGAGCCAGAATTGCCCGCAACCCTTTTTTCCTTTGCTAGCTCTTTCCTGCGGTCTTCCCGAGGCCCCCAAGAACGGGATGGTGTTCGGCAAAGAGTACACGGTGGGAACCAAGGCCATGTACAGTTGCAGCGAGGGCTACCACCTCCAGGCAGGCGCCGAGGCCATGGCAGAGTGTCTGGACACAGGCCTGTGGAGCAACCACAATGTCCCCCCGCAGTGTGTCCGTGAGTCCTGGGCAGGAGGGGCATAAGGGGCTGGGCCAGCAGCCGGAAAGATTTCTGCAAGGAGTGAGCTAAAGGCCCAGCAGTGAGGACAAAAGCTTTGCCATGGACTTGGAGGGCTGCGCAGGGTGGGTGGTCTGCACCAGGCTGGGCTCCCATTTGGAGCTGTTCTCAAAACATTGGTGGGCCGCTGTGCCTGAGACACGTCCACAAACCCACACCGGACTTGGGGCTGCCCGGGACCATCCCCTTCAGATGGGGGAGCTGTCGAAAAGTCTGCCCTGAGACCAGCAGATGGTGTAATGGTTACATCGCTGGACTCCCACAGAGCTGACCACGGTTTGAGGCCCGCACCTGGTGGCTTAACCCTCATGCTGGGCGTGTGCGTGCGTGTCCAAAATCGAGAATGGACGAGAAGGGATTTCAGCGTGGCCGTCCCCCCGGGGGCTGATCTTTTGCTCTCTATCTCTCTGTCTCTTGCTGTCTCTCCAGTGAGCACACGCATGTCCTATAGCAAAAATCTGTCTAAAAAAGGAAAAAAGTAAGCCTGCACCAGTGTTCCTGGGTCACAGACCTCGACTGTGACAGTTTGTCGGCCAGAGTCACAGACCAGCAGCCTAATGAGCCAGAGTCAGTCCAAACCTATAGGCTTTCACTTTGTTTTCTTTGGCCTGCACTGTGCTTTATTTTAAAAACTGAATTACCTCCCCAAATTTTTTTTTAATTTGCTAAAGGACATGTGTGATCACCTGAGACAGAAGTTGGGGTGAGAAATATGCCTGGGGGGATGGCCACACCACAGTCGCTTCTCCATTCTCCTCTCAGGATTCTGGGCATGCATGCACATGCACCAGCCATATATATATATATATATATATATTTGGAGAGGTCTTTACTATCGGGCGCGTGCGCTCTCCAGACAGACAGAGAGAGAAAGCGAGAAATCACCCCCCCCCCAGAGGGGATGGCCACGCTGCAATCTCTTCTCTTCCTTTCTCCTCTCCGGATCTTGGGCATGCACGCACACGCGCCCGGCGTGAGTTTAAGCCACCGGGTCTGGGACTCGAACCATGGTCAACTACGTGGGAGTCCAGCGACATAACCATTACGCTAACTGCTGGTCCCACCACCAGCCATATTTTTAAACCACCCAGTCCAGACTCAAACCAAGCAGTCTGCTGTGTTGGACTCAGCCACCGTAACCACCATGCCACCAGCTGGCCCAATCTGAAGTCTGAACATTTTACAGAAAAAGCCCAGATTTCTAGCTTCCCTTGAAAATTGAAGACCTGGCCAGGGGAGCGTCCAGTCTCACACATAACCACCCCCTTCCTGCCTCTCTGGCACATCCGCACCCCCCAGTTTGCCACATGCCCCACCCAACCCCCTTCGTTCATTTACCAAACCTGCCTGGGGACAGAGCTGCTTGGTCTCTATCAGTGCGTTGAGTCCTCCTGGCCCTGAGCTCTGGACTCCTGCAGGGCCTGCCGTAGGTAACCGGTGTCCTCCCTGCTCCTGTCCCCAGCCGTGACGTGCCCGGATGTCGGCAGCATCAGCGTGGAGCACGGTCGGTGGAGGCTCGTCTTCGAGACACAGTTCCAGTTCCAGGCCCAGCTGATGCTCATCTGCGACCCCGGCTACTACTACACGGGCCAGAGGGTCATCCGCTGTCAGGCCGACGGCAAGTGGAGCCTCGGAGACTCTCTACCCACCTGCCAAAGTAAGCCCAGGAGGGCGGCGGGCAGGTCTGGCACGGGCTCCCAGCTGAGCCACCTCCCACGTGGGGGAGCTGGGGCGGCAGAGCAGAAGGGTAGGGTCAGGGACGGCAGCACGCTCTTCCTAGACACACCCCAAGAATCGGCCTAGAATGCCAGTTCCTTTCCTGAAGTACATCTTAGCATCGCGCCATTATTCAAAGCCGTCTTTGTCCAGATAAGCTTGCATGAATCCACGTACCACCCTCCGTTAGCCCTGCCGCACAGGTACCATAGACGCAGGAAGACCGCAGTGGCTCTGCCCGCCAGGAGCTCAGTCTGCTGGGAGAGTGCACAAGGCGGCGACGGAATGCCGTGTGGTGTGAGACTCGTGAGGGGAGCGTGCACGGGGCAGCGGGAGAGCACGGGACAAGTGCCCTCCGCCTCTCCTTCTCCATTGTTAATTGATTTCCTTTGCTTTTTTGTGAGTTTTTTTCTTGAATTTCTAATTTACATATAATATTTAGTATAAATAAGTACAGTGTGGTTTTTCAGAACAGATATATACTGCATAATGATTAAATTAGGTTCTCTAACAATTCAAAGGTCAGGGTCCTTAACCTGACAGGTTCTTAGGGAGTGCTCTTCGGATCACCGCCTGCAGCAGGGAAGGGAAGGGCAGAGGCGGGGAGAGCAGGGGCCAAGGCTCGGCAGAGGGAGAAGCTGGGCTCTGGTGCAGTGTCTGTGAAAGCCTCAGCTGACCACCAGGAGCTCTTACAACCGGGATGACCCCTGAAACTTGTTACAAGTGGGGCACGGGGCCTCGGTATCTCCACCCTGGCCAGGTGCGGATGCAGGCTGGCCGAGGGAGCATGGTCTTGCCTGGAAGGACTCGTCAGGACGGTCTGAAGAGAGCTCACAGCCCACACTTGTTGGCCAGCAGCAGGGGAGACGAGTCCTCTGGCCCTGAAGGGGGCTCTAGGTGGCCCCCCAGAGACTCCACCACCATGGGGACAGACTCATGGCACTCACACAGTCAGTACGGCTGTCATGTAAGCGATGGTGAAAGGTGGAGAGAGACTAGCTTGTGGAGGAGCGGTGGGAGTCTGAGGCCGGGTAGAAGGAGTGGCACCTTCCAGTACCCGTGACCCTGTACGCTGTTGTCGCCCTTACACACTGTGGTGTAGACGCCACACTGGCATAAATCCATTGTGTGCTGGGGCAGAAGTCACACGCCTGTCAACAGCCTCACTACAATGCAGCCACTCACGTGTTGTGTGAGCCTAGGCTGTCAGGCCTCACCTCACGGTCCCCCAGAGGCCGTCGGCTGGGCTCTGCCGAGGACTGTGAGTCTGCCACTCGGCCCGGCAGAGCAGGCCGGTGAGACTGATCTGTAGGATGTGCTCTGGGCACTGAGGAGAGCACCAAGCATCGCCACCTCTTCCTCACCACGGTGCACATTTGAACCACTTGTGGGGTTTTTCAACATACCCACTGCTGGGCCTCACCTCTGCACATCGTGAGTCCTGGGTCTGGAAGGAGCCTGGGCATTTCACTACCTCCTCGGAGCTTCTGGAGACACCTCCAGTTGAGGTGTGTTCTCTGCTGCTCAGTAACAGAATACCAAATTCATAAAGAATGGAGGTTCATTCAGCTCGTGGTTTTAGAGGCCCAAGGTCAAAGCCCTGTGTCTGGTGAGGGTCTTCTCGCTGGTCAGAACTCTGCAGAGCCCAGGGCAGCTCAGGGCATCACGTGGTGAGAAGCCGAGAGACAGATCATGGCGAGAAGCCAAGAGAGAGATCATGGCGAGAAGCCAAGAGAGAGATCATGGCAAGAAGCCAAGAGACAGATCATGGCGAGAAGCCGAGAGATCATGGTGAGAAGCCGAGAGATAGATCATGGTGAGAAGCCGAGAGACAGATCATGGTGAGAAGCCGAGAGATCATGGTGAAAAGCCGAGAGATCATGGTGAGAAGCCGAGAGATCATGGTGAGAAGCCGAGCGAGAGGTCATGTCTGTGTCCGCGTGCCTGTGCCTCTGCTCTGGTTTCACTCTCTCCTTATAAACCCCCCTCTACTCAGTTATGGGGGCCCCACCCTGCCGACTTTATCTCCTCTTAATCGTCCACCAAGAGCTCCACCTCCTAATCCCATAGTTGGATTAAGTTTCTACCTTCTTAATGCTGTCATGACCAAACCAACACTTGAATTTGGGTCGAGAGCACATTCACACCATAGCAGAATGTCACACCACGCGAGCCAGCATGTGCCCCATAATCTGGTCATGAGAGGAAGGTTAAACAGGCCGTATGTGGGTCACTATTGTTGTTTATGAGAGACGCACGTATCTTTCCTCTCGGGGCCGGCTGACTGAGCATACTGTGATCCTTCCAGTCATCTCCTGTGGAGAGCTCCCGATCCCCCCCAACGGGCATCGCATCGGGACGTTGTCGGTCTATGGGGCAACCGCCATCTTCTCCTGCAATTCCGGATACACGCTGGTGGGCTCCAGGGTGCGCGAGTGCATGGCCAATGGGCTCTGGAGCGGCTCTGAAGTCCGCTGCCTTGGTAAGTGGCCTCTCCAGGCCTAACCGCCTTCCCTCACGCGGTGGGTCTTTCCAAACCAGGGACCTGGTCTTTGAACAGCAGCATTTAACTGATCACACAGCTCTTAACCCAGACACCTCCTGTTGGCCGTCTTCCCTGACTAAACTCGGCTGCCTTCTCCTGGGGCGTGGGAAAGAATGAGAAGAGCTTCAAGTCTGATGAGGCCAGCTTGGAGGGGTTCTCACTCGTGGGAAAGACAATCACTTATTGGCCCTCATGTGGTGGTGAAGCCCAAGTATCCACCTGTGGGAAGAGACACATTCCTTTAACACACCTCCGATACTTTTTATAGTATATATTACCAAATTTCACGTATAGCCATACATGTGCTGAGCAAATGACAGAAACGTGACCTGGCTTACGAAGGACAAAGTTATCATTTGCTCCACAGCTTGCCCACCCCCGCCTGTGCCTTATACTCTAAGGTTCCATCTCCTTGATCCTGCCTTTGACCCCTCAGTTCCTAAAGAGGGTCCCAGGCACACAAACTGGCAGATTGGATGGTCCGTCGGGGGGTGAACAGCACTGCCTCCCACTGAGGCCCGTGTTGGGACCGGTCCCAGCTTGTTTCACACAGAGCCCCTGACCTGACGGAAACGCCAGGAGTGCACGCTACCCAAACCCCGCTTAATGAAAATAGTTTGCCTAGGTACCACTCAAGGAGAAGGGAGGATGGGTTTAGCCAGACCATCTGTTTTGCATAGTTGTTTTCAGCACAGCTCGGCTTTGGCTGCCCCGGTGTAGACCGTGGTGTGGCCTCTGCAGCAGAAGTGCAGTAAATGATGGCTGATGAGAGGAAGAAGGGGGGGCTCTCAGAGCCGGGGTGTGAACCATGGTAACCTCCCACCACGTGCACAGAGACTCGCCCTCAGAGTGGATGGCCACTCGGGACACGTCCTGGGGACCCGGGGTTGCCGTGTGCTCAACACCATTCCGACCATGTTTAGGATTCCTGAAGTCAGTTCTGGATAGCTACTCAAGGGGAGGGTGGTCGGGTAAATTGCTCCTTTTCCCAACCATCCCTGGCTCTCCCTGCCCCGACCAAGCTCCACGTCGTCCTCCAGTAGCTCCTATTCGATCTGTTCTCTCCCAATCCCCACCAAAGCTGGACACTGTGGGACTCCCGAGCCCATCGTCAACGGACACATCAACGGGGAGAACTTCAGCTACCGGGGCAGCGTGGTGTACCAGTGCAACGCCGGCTTCCGCCTCCTCGGCATGTCTGTGCGCATCTGCCAGCAGGACCACCGCTGGTCGGGCAAGACCCCTTTCTGTGTGCGTAAGTATGTCATCGCTCTCCCCAGCCGTGGGCTCACAGTCAACTCGGGCTTTCTCCCTTCCTCTCCTGATTAGGCTAGCCGGAGGTTCCCATATTCATTTCCAAGATGTAATAATTACATCTCTCATTCTCGGTTCTCTGCATCGATTACTGCTCTCACCTTTATTATATCCTTTGTGATTTCTCCTGGTTTCTTTTCGTGCTCATTTTCTAGCTTTCTTCTTTTTTTTTTTCTTATTACATTTTTGCCGTAGTGCGTGTGCTCGCACTGTGATTTTCATTTTCTAGCTTGACTGTTACTTCTCATGATACTAGGCTTACAGTCCCTGCTTTCATCCTTCTACCTGGACGGCTGTGACCATCCATTTATCTTAGCTGTTCTGAATCTCGTGAATCAGATATGACTCTTAATGCAGCAAAAAGCTGAACGTTACCTTCTTTCATTTAGTAGGTTAGTTGAATTCATTCACATAGATTGATATGTCTAATATGTTTCCTCTTTTTTATTTTTCATTTGCCATAGGGCACGTTTTCTCACTGGAGAGAGAAAAAAAAAGTGATAAGCATTTCTCCAGAGGGGATGACCATGCCACAGTCCCTTCTCCTTCATTCTCCTCTTGGGATTTTGGGCATGCGTGCACACGTATCTGGTGTTTTTAAGCTGCAGGTTCAGGACTCAAACCATACAGCCAGCCAAGTGGGACCCAGCTGCCATAACCACCATGTCACTGGTTAGCCCTATGTTTGCCTTATCCTGTCAACTTTTATGTCATTGTCATGTGTAAAATATTTACCATATTTATCTGTTTGATGTATTTTCTCTGCTGTTTCTTATTTTCATTTCTTTCGGTATTTAGGAAAGTTTGTATCTTCATTTTGTTGTTTATTTTTGTACTTAATAACATTTTAATGCTGCTACCCACCTGTTTTCTTATTTAACCTTTATTATCCATTTAGAAATTGCGTGTGTGTGTGAGAGAGTTTCTTTCTAGAAACGGTTTCACAGTTCTCCAGCCTCACCCTTCCAAGTGGCTGGAAGCACAGCGTGTGCAGGTTGCGGGGGAGGCCAGGCCCACCGTGAACCCAGGCTCCCATGAGCCCTCACCCCGCCGTGTGGCAGCCTGCAGGGTGTGCTGCCTTGACGGGGCCTGGCTTCTCAGACTTCAGTGGCACGCTCTGACTCTCATCCACTGGCTCCCCACACCAAACGAGCCTCCCTCCCACCCTCTCCCCTCCTCCTCTCAGTTTCCGTAGCGCCATTTTCATGCTGTCTATTACTGTTCTACCCTCCTCTCCCACTTCGATTTCACTCCTCGAGCTACAGCTGAGCGCAGTAAACGCTCACTAGTGCTGCTGGGGCGCTTCCAGCTCCCCTCGGCGGGGGCAAGCCCAGTCTCTAGGAGGCGCCTCAGATCCTTTACAGACACTGTATCGTCCAAGCTCTCGCGCGTGCTTCTGCACCTCAGTCTCGGAGGACAGCGGGTTGGATGTAACCCTCCATCACCATTTATTCCTTTGACTTTCTTAGAAATGCCCCTCCATGTCATTTTGCTTTGCATGTTACCTTCTTTTCTCTCGTACTTCGCTTTTTTAAAAAATTGGGGGGCCAGCAGGTGGCGTGGTGATTGAGGCTCTGGATTCCCACATGGCTGACCACAGTTCGAGTCTTGGACCTGGCAGCTTACTTTCTCACTTTCCCGCTCTCTCTCTCTGCCTCTCTCGGGTGAGCACACATGCCATATAGCAAATATTTAAAAACAGTAATAATAAATAAAATTAAATAAACAATTTTTAAAATGTATTCATTTCTTCTATAAGAGAGACAGAGAGACACACAGAGACAGAGAGGCAGCCATATCAGATCAGGGGCACATGTGCACGTGCTCAGTGCACTCAAGGAGGTCCCAGGATGTGAACCTAGGACCTTTCCCTATGGGCCCAGTTGCATTACTGCTGTGCCTCTGCCTGCCCTCACCTTGCCCTTTTTATTGTGTGTATTTAAGACATAAACTTGCAGGGGGCAGGTAGAGCCTCGCAGGTGCAGGAGTTCACTGTAAAGGGGAAGCCCCGATACAGTCACGCTGGAGGGGAGACCTGAGGGTGTGGGGAAGGAGCTGAGGACTTTGGAGTGGCCGTGGCAGGCAGAGAACAGCGGGTGCAAGGCCCTGGGCAGGAGCTTGTCCCATGTGTTCAAGGAACCCCAGGAGGCCCGCAGCTGAGTGGGGCGACCTGCACCACCGGGAGCAAACGGGGAGAGTGGGACAGAAGAGGCAGCAGGCGCCACGTGGCCCAGGCCCTCCGCTTCCTGAACAAATCTGTAAACACAGCAGAGTGTGGGCTGAGGCTGAAACATCACCTCTGCTCTTAACAAAGACCGAGCTGGATAATGGGGCTCAGCGTGGGAGCCGCTGGGGCCTGCTACCTGAACCCCAGAGTGAACGGGATTCAGCCACCCCCTCAGAGGCAGCTCTGCCCCTGGGTAGGGGTCCCCAGTGTTGGGGGAGTGACGAGAACTGCTCCTGCAGCTTGCTGGGCCCTGAGGGAGGAGGCAGCTGGGCGGGTGTGCCGGCACCTTCTTCCCGGAGAGCACAGGTCACTCTCCCTCCCTGGGCAGCCCAAGTAAGATGGCGCAGAGAAGGGCCAGGAACTGTGGCCGCACGGCTTCCTGTGGGAGGGGTGGGCCGGGGCCGCCCCACAGCAGCCTGGCTCCCCGCAGTGGCCTGGGCCACGGGTCCAGTGTGGTGACGGAAACCACACCAGGCTTGGTTGTCACCTCTGACCCCACTAAGGCTGGCCAGGAGCGAGGAGGGGTCCGAGTCGGCCGGGGTGGGCCTCGGGATGCCCAGATATGAAGGCTGGAAATGGGGGGCCCCCGCCACCAAAGGCAGACGAAATGCAGAGGACTGGCCATCTGACCACACAGAACGCATCCTTGCCCCAGTGCCCCCTGGGAAGCCAGGATGATCTCTCTCGAGTCGTCCCCATGGCGGTTTCAGGAAATAAAGGTTTTACAGCAAAAGACACTAACGTTAGGCTAAGGGCTGAACCTTGCTGATGCGCGGAGCGTGCCAGGGAGACGAGGGTGGCTCGGGGTGTGGAATGAGAGGTGTTACCTGTCTTCTGTTTTGGTTACAGCAATTACCTGCGGGCACCCAGGCAACCCCATCAACGGCCTCACTCAGGGCAACCAGTTTAACCTCAACGACGTGGTCAAGTTTGTTTGCAACCCTGGGTTTGTGGCTGAGGGGGCTGCTAGGTCCCAGTGCCTGGCCAGCGGTCAGTGGAGTGGCGTGCTGCCCACCTGCAGAAGTGAGTAGCTTCTCCCCTCCCACACCGCTGCCTCTACCCTACCGTCCAGCTGTACTGTCACCCACCAGCAGGGCAGAGAAGGGTCGGGAGTGGGGACTTTCTCAACCCCGAGATACAGCTGTGTAAACTTTCATCATGGATTGTATAAGAAAGTGTAACTTAGTTTCATCCTTTAAGTATTTTTCTTTACATTTCCAAGAACGAGTAATTTATCATCATCCTATAAACCCCATTATTTAAAACAAATAGAAGTTTATTTTTCTCACCTAAACAAAAGATCTAGAAGTAGTGTTATTTCTGTAGCTGTTCAGCGAGGTCAAGAGCAACATCTTGGTTTTCCCTCATGACTGCAAAGTGGATGCTGCAGCTCCTTTATAATCACACTCAATAGCGCTCTATTCTTTTTTTTTTTTTTTTTTTTTTTGGAGAGGTTTTCACTATAGGGCGCGTGTGCTCGCCAGACAGAGAGAGAGAGAGAGAGAGAGAGAGAGAGAGACAGAAAGCGAGAAATCACCCCCCAGGGGAGATGGCCACACCGCAATCCCTTCTCCTCCATTCTCAGGATCTTCGGCACGCACGCACTCGCGCCCGGCGTGAGTTTTAAGCCACCGGGTCCGGGACATGAACCGCGGTCGACTACGTGGGAGTCCAGCAACATAGCCATTACGCTAACTGCTGGTCCCAATAGCGCTCTATTCTTGATGAAAAAAATTGTGAGACCACAAGGTTGGAATACAGATAAAAAGCCAAGAGTCTAAGGTTTGAAATGAATGGGGATGAGAAGGCAGAGAAAGGGACCACAGACTGAAGAGGAAAAAGGACAGAGAAAACTCGGACCCCCTTTGGACTATCTAGGAAAGAGTTTCCCAACTATCTTAAAGGCTTATCAAGATAAAGAATGCCTCCCCTGACTGCCTCATACGATGAGTACGAGCCTCGGGTGAAGTGATGGATGCGAAGGTATTTTGGAAGCAGAGGCCAAGACCACGGGTTATGAGTAATACTGTCATTTTTCTAAACCCTCACTCTGGAACTTTTCGGTGTAGCTGCTTTTGAAACACTTTAACATTTTAAAGTCAAATTGGTCCCCCAGGATATTAATGCCTCCCTGAAATACTCATAAAAATGATTAAAACAGTTTTCGAAAGAGCTCGCCCTGCTCAAGTCAGCTCAGCTGTGTGGGTTTACGACCGACAAGTTTTGCTATGGTGGACACATGGGGACAGGGACCGGGCACACAGAGGTGGGGCAGTCCCGCCCTCCAGGGACGCAGGTACCCAAACGAATCCCAGTCCAGCCTAGGTGTCAGCAGTAGAGGTTTGTACCAGGGGGCATTGGGGAGGAAGGGGAGCCAGCCTGGGAGGAGGTGGGAGCTTCTCTGAGGAGGTGCTGTCTCGCTGGACGCAGAGGGTCCACCTATGGCCCAAGTGCCCCAGGCTGGGCAGAAGCGCAGCAGCCCCAGGGCCAGCCCACCTCCCACACAGGATCTGCACCATTACCTAGTTTTGGTCAAGCGCTCGCTGCACTGGGACTCCTGAATCCTCGTGTAGGAATTTAAGGAAGCCCTCACACCCAGTCTCTGCCTCTAACCGTCCCGTCCCATTGCAGTCCTCAACTGTACGGACCCGGGGCACCAGGAGAACAGCGTCCGGCACGTCCACACCAGCGGCCCGCACAGGTTCAGCTTCGGCACCACCGTGTCTTACCAGTGCAACCACGGCTTCTACCTGCTGGGTACCCCGGTGCTCAGCTGCCAGGGGGACGGCACGTGGGACCGCCCCCGCCCCCAGTGCCTCTGTAAGTAGGTGTCACCTGCTCAGCGTGATTCACGGGGCAGTCCTCGTCAGAGAACAGGCCTCCCCTTTGCATGTGTGTGGTGTGCATGTGTGTGTGCGCCTGTGCGTGTCCTGCGTCACCGTGACAGTCACTTGGGCTGTCCCTGGCGATCAGAGCCCTTCTGAGCCTTGGGTGGACGCGCCCTCCTTGGCTAGAAGCCTGTCCCCTTCCTCTCTGGCCCTGCTGCCAGCCTCTCCGGCCTTCGGGCTCCCTTCCCTCGGGACGCCAGCTCCACTCACCCCGCCTCGCCTTTCCAGAAGCACAAACAGGAATCCCCTTCTCCTCTGAAAGACTGACACACACAGGCCCCAGACTTGGGCAGACCGGCCTGGATTGGAATTAAGCTGTGTGGGTTAGAAGACATCTACTAACCCCTCAGAGCCTCAGAGTCTTCATCCACAAAAATAATGCCACTCCCTACTCCACAGGGTGCTTGGAGAATAAAATGGGAAGATCCATAGAAAGTACCAGGACAGTACATGGCATGTCGTAGCCACTCCATGAACAATAGCTGCATTGATTATCAGGAGAAGCTGTGATGACATGTGAAAAGGGGACGCAGGGCTGTGCAAGTCGACCTCTGGCTGCCACCCTCACGTCCTGTGAGGAGAGCAGCCCCCTGTCTCTCGTTGGCGGGTTGTATACCTGCTGCAGGCCCTCCGGCCCAGGAGCTTCCTGACGCGCTCGTACCGCCAGGAACAGGGAAATGAGTACAGCCGCTCGCGCCCATGTCTCCCTGGCTCAGGGCCCAGCATGGCCGTCCCACCCCATCCGTGACTGACAGATTATTTGGGGCTGGAAATGGACAGCGACCTATGTACCCAAGGTGTCAGCTGAGGGTCAGAGCCCTGGCGCCTTCAAATCATTGTGTCTTCCAGTGACATGAAGCTTTTGTTTTAAAAAGTGACCCAATCTATATTATGTTTTTTCCCAAAACCTATTTTCTCTGATGCTAATATTGGCACTGAGGGGCCGGCAGGTGACCTGGAGGGTAAGGCGCCAGACTCCCATATGGCCGACCGTGGTTCAAGTCCCAGACCTCCCGTCTTGCTTTCTCACTTTCCCTCTCTCTTTCTCTGTCTCACTCTGGTGAGCATGCATGCCCTATAGCAAATTTTAAAATAATAATAAATTAATATTTTTAAAATATTGATGTTGATATAATTAACATATGATTACATTGATATTTTTATAACCAGCTTCCTTAACATTTGCATAATTTTTCTCTAAGCTTCTGTCATAGGGCACATTCACTCACCAGAGAGAGAGAAAGTGAAACATCGTCCCCCAGAAGGGAATGGCCACGCCGCAGTCCCCTTTCCTCCCAGGACTTTGTGCGTGCACACACATGTGCCTAGCATGATTTTTAAGCCACCAGGCCTGGGACTCCTACCACAGTCAGCCTGGTGGGAATCGAGTGCCTTAACCCCATGCCACTTGCAGGCCCCTGCGTGATGTATTTCTTATTATTTTACTTTAAACTGGTCTGTATGTAAAAAGCATATCATTTTGAAGGATCTTTCCTTTCAATTGGAAGTTTTTTGTTTGTTTTGGGCTTTTGCCATAGGGCATGTGCACTGCCAAAGACAGAGTGGGGGTGAGATCACCCCCGGGGGCTGGCCGCGCCGCAGTCCCTTCTTTTCTCGGGACTGCAGACACACACATGCACCAAGCATGCTTTCCAAGCAGCTGGGTGTGGGGCTCAAACTGCACAGTTGGCCGTGTGTGATCCAGCGTCCCAACCACCACGCCGTCTCCTGGTCCCCAACTGGAAGATACAGTGCATTTGCATTTTGCTTTTTTTTCTTAGTGAAATATAATTCACATACCACAAAATTCACTCTGAAGTATACAATTTTGTGAATTTAGTATATTCACAAAGTTTTACAACCACCTCTGCTATCTGCTTTCAGAACATTTTCATCACCCTAAAAGGAAACCCTTCAGCAATCACCCCCACTACTCCTACTCCCCCCAGCCCCTGAAACCTCAGGTCTCCGTCCTGTCCCTGCGGGTCTGCCCGTTGTAGTCCCCGTCCTGTCCCTGCGGGTCTGCCCGTTGTAGTCCCCATCCTGTCCCTGCGGGTCTGCCCGTTCTAGTCCCCGTCCTGTCCCTGTGGGTCTGCCCGTTCTGGACATTTCACGTAGACGGAGTCGTGACCTGGCAGCGGGCACTGTCTGCTGCTTCCGGGTAGCTGTTCCAGCAGAGACTGGGTTCAAGAGACACCGAGGGGCTTCCTTCTTCCCTGCCTCGTGCTGGAAGAATCCCAGGAGATGCCGTGGGATGACAACTCAGCCTGGGTGCAGCTGCCGAGGTGTTTGTCCCTCCCCACAGTGGTGTCCTGCGGCCACCCCGGCTCCCCGCCGCATGCCCAGATGTCCGGAGACAGCTTCACGGTGGGAGCTGTCGTGCGCTACAGCTGCACGGGCGAGCGGACTCTGGTGGGAAACGCCACGCGCATGTGTGGGCTGGACGGACACTGGACCGGTTCCCTCCCCCACTGCTCAGGTAAGGAGCAGGGCACCAGGGCAGGGGCCCCTCGGGAACGCGCGGCCAGTGGGAGGTGGACAGGCTCCATGGGCGGGAGGGAACCCGACCTTCGAGCCCCTAGCCCTCCCCTCCCACACAGAGAGCTCAGCGAGAAGAGGGCCCGGCCGGACCCGACCGAGCCCTGCCGGTCGGAGCCCAGCTTCCTCTCCAGGCAGCTCTGGCTGAGCCCGCACAGCCAAGGCCCTGCAAAGCGAGGAAGGCTCGACTCTGAGGGGCACCTGTAGGCAGAGTCCCGTCAAGACACCCGCTGCCCGAATTCCTGGGAGCAGCCCGAACCTTCCCGTTGATCAGCTCAGCCCAGATCCCTGCCGGTTCTTGTCTGGTGTCGGACGCCCAGCCCTAGCCCGCGTGGCTTTCTCTATCATTGCCGTCCCTCATTGCCCTATGTCCCGGCTGCCTGGTGGGCTCAGTCTTCCCTACGGCCCTGAAACACCAGCCCCCGGCTTCCCAGTAATAAATTCATCTACTGCCGGTCTCTCTGAGGGCACTAGCGAATGTGACTGCCGAGCCTGTCGTGTCCCTAGTATCCAAGACAGAAACTCATTCCTCAGATCATAAAGCAGACACCGCGTCGGAAAGTGAACTGTCCACCCACGATAGAAACCACCAAGCTAAGGAAATGAGCGTCCAGGGGCCAGCAGGTGGCATGGTAGTGGGCTCCTACGTGGCCGACCGTGATTCGAGTCTCGGACTTGGCAGCTTCAAATGCATGCGGGACACGTGTGCGTGCGCGCCCAAAATCCCGGGAGGAGAATGGAGGAGAAGGGATTGTGGCGTGGCTATGCCCCCTGGGGGGGGGAGTAATTTCTCACTACCCCCGCCCCCATCTCTCTCCAGCAAACATACACACACACACTATGGCAAAAACCTAAAAAAAAAAAAAAAAAGTTAGCACCCTGCAGCTTTATCTTCTCCGGGGTGAGCCTGCCTGGCTGGCCCTAAGAAGGGGTCCCACATAGGACCTCGCCCTCAGGCTGCGTGAGCAGCTTCATGTTCCTCGGGGACCCCCCCTTGGCTTTGAAATGAACCCCCGGCCTTTCCCATGCCTGATCCCTCCTAGAAGTGGAATCTCGGCCTCCCCCAGCACGGAAGGGGACGTCTTCTCCTTGATGTAGATCTCACCCATAGCGTGTGCGGCCGTTCTTGCCGTCTGAGGTTCCCCGGTGCACCTGTCTCCCCAGAATCTCGAACAGGGCCAGAATGTTGAGCCAGATATTTGTTAGGTCTCCCTGGAGGAGGGTTCTAAAACCACGGTTCAAAGGGCTGTCGGCTGCCCAGGACAAGCCGGACACTTCGCCAGGTCTGTGTGACCACCCGGAGCTTCGGCCCGTGCCCGTTACTCTCGTTCATCACCTGATTCATGGGCAGGGCAGGACTCACATGAGCCGTGAGGACTCAGTAGCCCAGACTAGAGGAAGGCGCGCCACCTGGGCCTGCCCGCTTTCTGTTTGGAGCCTGGGTGGAAGGGCGTTGGGGAGGACAGCCGGGGTCCTGGGTACCAACAAGCAAGCCCAGCAGGCAGAGGCGTTCAGAGAGGGCGGGCCAGGCACGCAGCCCCCATCCCTTTGGTGGTAATCCCATGCACGAAGCGTTTGTGTTTGGTGCAATCCCATTCGTCCCTTTTGGGTTTTCTCGTCCGTGCTTTTGAGCTCTTGTTTAAAAACATCTTTGCCCGGACCGATGTCCTAATGCATTTCCACTGTGCTTTCTCCAAGTAATTTCATGGTTTCAGGACTTACACAAAGGTCTTTAGTCCGTTTTGAGTTAATTCTTGTACATGGTGAGAGATAGGAGTCTAGTTTCTTTCTTTGCATATGGACATCCAATTTTCTTAGTATCATTTATTAAAGAGACTTTTTCCCTGATGAATGTCCTTGGGACCTTTGTCAAAAAAAAAAAAAAAAAAAAAAAAGTTACCTATGTTTATCTGGGAAAAAAAAAAAAAAAAAAAACAGTTACCCATGTGCACGTGGACTCATTTCTGGGTGTTCTGTTCCATTGGCCCATGTGTCTGTCTTTGTGCCAATACCATGCAGTTTGGGTTATTATAGCTTCATAGTATATTTTGAAGTCATGTTGTATAATGCCTCCAGTTTTGTTGTTTTGTTTTGTTTTGTTTTTCTCAAGAAACTTATACCAACAAATGAACCAGGCACTAAAAGACAAGTATGTTCTCACTTGTAAGTAAACACTAAAAGATTGATCTCGTAGAAGTAGACAGTGAAACGGTAGCTACCAGAAGCTGGGGAGGAAAGGGCTTGAGGAAGAGGGAGAACCTGACTGACAGATACGAGAGCACAAGTCGCAGGTGGTCGGGTTCTAGCAGCCCATGGCTCAGGACTGACTGTAGTTGGGGATAAGTCAATGTGTAGTTCAAAATAGCTAGAGGATAGGATTTCGAATGTTCATGAAGTAACGATGACTGAGACAGTAGATAGGTTTATGGCCCGGATTTGATCATTACTGTGTTCACGTATTAAAGAAAAAACAGCACTGTACCCCATAAATACATACTATTATATGTCAATTACAAATAATAATAATAATTTTTGAGAGATTTTTGCTGTAAGGCCAGATAAATGCAGGGTCGTAGTAAGAGACAGAACGAAGCAAGAGTGATGTAAGAGGGCCTGAGACATTTCTCCAGGGCACATGCGTTTGGCATAACCCGTGAGCAGGGAATTCTCACTGAAAGCCCCAGGTTGAATCACCTCAAATACTTAGCATTTATTTCTAAGTAAGAACATGTAAAATCTTCTCAGCTATTTTAAAATACATGTATCAAGAGATATAATGCCCCAGAAATATATGCAATTGTTATTTGTTAATTTAAAATAACAGGGCTGGCCCTGCAGTGTCATGGTTAAGCATTATGGGAGCCGGTCCCTCATGACCCACCATGGTTTGAATCCCAACCCAGCAGCTTGAAAACCACGCAGGACATGTGTGCAGGTGTACCCTGAATCCCGGCAGGAATGAGAAATAGAGGAAAAGGAATGGTGGTGTGAGCCATGCCCAAGAGGCTTTTTGTCCTCTCTCTGATGAGAGAAATAAAATATAAATCAATGAAAGTATAAAACAGATATTTACTTTTGTAAATATAAAGGCCCAGGATCAAGCTCGAAGCTGGGCTGTCCAGAAAGCAAAGGCTGGCCGAGCAGTTTGAGCTTTATCCTGTAGGCACGGGGAGGCCAGCAGAGAGGCTTCCCCCGCGCAGAAAGGAGGTCAGATGACCAGAGACTCATCGCCAAGTAGGAGGGGTGAGAGGGAGCGCTCGGGAGGAAGGAGCTCTTACTGGGAGGCTCTTGCAGTAACTCAGGCAGAAGGGTATTGAATATTGAACGTCGGAGCTAAGACAGTGGCATCGAGAATGGAGCGGGCACTGTGGAAGCAGCAGGACGTACTCGTGACCTCAGACCTGTGTGTTCTTTGATGGTTGTGTCAATAGAACGTGACAGGAGCTGTCCAGGCCACGGGCTGGACACATCCGTCTATTGTCACCGTCCTCTTTCGTGGGGACCCACTGCTCCCCCTAGTGGTGGCTCAATGTCGTTCTCTCTCCAGCTCCACTCCCTTTCTTCCGTGCAAAACCACAGGGTTTGTTTGGTTCTGGTCCATAGGAACCAGTGTGGGAGTTTGTGGTGACCCTGGGATCCCGGCCCATGGCATCCGTCTGGGGGACAGCTTTGCCCCCGGCAGTCTGATGCGCTTCAGCTGTGAAGCTGGCCACGCGCTGCGGGGATCGTCGGAGCGGACCTGCCAGGCCGACGGCGCGTGGAGCGGCACACAGCCTGAGTGTGGAGGTAACCGTGTGACCCTTCTGCTTCTCCCCTGCCCGCCCCGTTCTCCCACCCTCTGCTCCCGGCACCTGCCCTCACAGAGAAAGCCCTCTGGCTCGCGCGAACCCTTGGCCTGGCACCCCGCAGACGTCCACAGCAGCTCGTGTTCGGGTGTGCCCGCAGTCCACGGCCAAACGTCGTCCCGTCCTTGTGTCCACAGAGAAGACTAAAGTTAGCCCATTCGTTCATTCTCTCCCCGTACGGTTCGGCAGTTATGGGCCAAGCTCTGCGGTATTGCTGGGGACACGTAGCGACAGACAGACAGCCTGCCGTGGTCTGAGTGCTTGTGCTCCCCAGCCCCCACGTGTATGTGGTGAAGCCAAACATCAGTAGATAGCGCTGGGGCTCTGGGGGTTCCTAGGTCACGTGGGCAGAGCCCTCCTGAATGGGCTTAGTGCCCTTCTAAGAGAGCTCCCCAGGGAGCTCCTTGTCCCTGCTGCCCTATGAGAACACAGTAAAAGGGGGCCATCCGTGAACCAGAGGCAGGCCCCACCAGACAGCGAATCTGCCAGTGCCTGGACCGGGGACTTCCCAGCCTCCAGAACTGTGGGAAGTAAGTCCCTATTGTTGGTAAGCCTCCAGCCCAGTCTGTGGCTCTTGGGTACCGTAGTCCAAGTGCACCGAGACAGATGCCTCACGGCCTCAGAGCTCATAGTCTAGGGGAAGAGGCTGTTCCAAACGTCCGAAGTGCCAAAAGAAATACAAATTCAGTTTAAGGAAAGCCTTTCAAAGGGCCAGCAGGTGGCATAGTGGTTAAGGTGCTGGATTCCCACGCAGCCAACCACCATTTGAGTCCCAGACCCAGCGGTGTGTAGTTTTTCATAATACACATTTTCCACGAGCTTTCTGGTGACCCAGTATTGTCATGCTTTAGTTAATTCACCTGCTTATGGTTAGGTTTCTTCAGATTGGCTGAGAGGACAGTTTGCTTATTGTTGTGTCCTAGGCTGCACAAAGAGCTGTTGAATGAGTGGGCAGCACGGCCTAGCTGTGGTGTTGTTGTGTATGAGTCATGGGCAGCATGGCCTAGCTGTGGCGGTGTTGTTGTGTATGAGTCATGGGCAGCATGGCCTAGCTGTGGTGGTGTTGTTGTGTATGAGTCATGGGCAGCACGGCCTAGCTGTGGCAATGGTGTGTGTGAGTCATGGGCAGCACGACCTAGCTGTGGTGGTGTTGCTGTGTATGAGTCATGGGCAGCACGGCCTAGCTGTGGTGGTGTTGTGTATGAGTCATGGGCAGCACGGCCTAGCTGTGTTGTTGTGTATGAGTCATGGGCAGCACGGCCTAGCTGTGGTGGTGCTATGTATGAGTCATGGGCAGCACGACCTAGCTGTGGTGGTGTTGCTGTGTATGAGTCATGGGCAGCACGACCTAGCTGTGGCGGTGGTGTGTGTGAGTCATGGGCAGCACAGCCCAGCTATGGCGGTGTTGTTATGTATGAGTCATGGGCAGCACGGCCTAGCTGTGGTGGTGTTGCTGTGTATGAGTCATGGGCAGCACGGCCTAGCTGTGGCGGTGGTGTGTGTGAGTCATGGGCAGCACGGCCTAGCTGTGTTATTGTGTATGAGTCATGGGCAGCACAGCCCAGCTATGGCGGTGTTGTTGTGTATGAGTCATGGGCAGCACAGCCTAGCTGTGGCAGTAGTGTGTATGAGTCATGGGCAGCACGGCCTAGCTGTGGTGGTGTTGCTGTGTATGAGTTATGGGCAGCACAACCTAGCTGTGGCGGTGGTGTGTGTGAGTCATGAGCAGCATGGCCTAGCTGTGGTGGTGTTGCTGTGTATGAGTCATGGGCAGCACAGCCTAATATGGCGGTGATGTGGTGTATGAGTCATGGGCAGTACGGCCTAGCTGTGGTGGTGCTATGTATGAGTCATGGACAGCACGGCCTAGCTGTGCCGGTGTTGTGTATGAGTCATGGGCAGCATGGCCTAACTGTGGTGGTGCTATGTATGGGTCATGGGCAGCACGGCCTAGCTGTGTTGTTGTGTATGAGTCATGGGCAGCACGGCCTAGCTGTGGTGGTGTTGCTGTGTATGAGTCATGGGCAGCACGGCCTAGCTGTGGCGGTGGTGTGTGTGAGTCATGGGCAGCATGGCCTGGCTGTGGTGGTGTTGTTGTGTATGAGTCATGGGCAGCACGGCCTAGCTGTGGTGGTGGTGTGTGTGAGTCATGGGCAGCACGGCCTAGCTGTGTTATTGTGTATGAGTCATGGGCAGCACAGCCCAGCTATGGCGGTGTTGTTGTGTATGAGTCATGGGCAGCACAGCCTAGCTGTGGCGGTGGTGTGTGTGAGTCATGGGCAGCACGGCCTAGCTGTGGTGGTGTTGCTGTGTATGAGTCATGGGCAGCACGGCCTAGCTGTGGCGGTGGTGTGTGTGAGTCATGAGCAGCATGGCCTAGCTGTGGTGGTGTTGCTGTGTATGAGTCATGGGCAGCACGGCCTAGCTGTGGCGGTGGTGTGTGTGAGTCATGAGCAGCATGGCCTAGCTGTGGTGGTGTTGCTGTGTATGAGTCATGGGCAGCACGGCCTAGCTGTGGCGGTGGTGTATGTGAGTCATGGGCAGTACGGCCTAGCTGTGTTATTGTGTATGAGTCATGGGCAGCACAGCCCAGCTATGGCGGTGTTGTTGTGTATGAGTCATGGGCAGCACAGCCTAGCTCTGGTGTTGTTGTGTATGAGTAATGGGCAGCACGGCCTAGCTGTGGCGGTGGTGTGTGTGAGTCATGGTCAGCATGGCCTAGCTGTGGTGGTGTTGCTGTGTATGAGTCATGGGCAGCACGACCTAGCTGTGTTGTTGTGTATGAGTCATGGGCAGCACAGCCTAGCTGTGGTGTTGCTGTGTATGAGTCATGGGCAGCACGGCCTAGCTGTGGTGTTGCTGTGTATGAGTCATGGGCAGCACGGCCTAGCTGTGTTGTTGTGTATGAGTCATGGGCAGCATGGCCTACTTGTGGTGGTGATGTGTATGAGTCATGGGCAGCACGGCCTAGCTGTGGTGGTGTTGTGTATGAGTCATGGGCAGCACGGCCTAGCTGTGGTGTTGCTGTGTATGAGTCATGGGCAGCACGGCCTAGCTGTGTTGTTGTGTATGAGTCATGGGCAGCATGGCCTAGCTGTGGCGGTGCTATGTATGAGTCATGGGCAGCACGGCCTAGCTGTGGTGGTGTTGCTGTGTATGAGTCATAGGCAGCATGGCCTAGCTGTGGTGTTGTACATGAATCACTGGGTGGATCTTTGTGTTGGGACTATGTAAATGTTGCACATCCTAACAAAATCAAATTAAATCAAAGATAAGCACCATGCAGTCTCTAAAACCAAAGCTCTCATGGACAGATGAACCTGTGTGTCAAGATGTTGATTCAATAACCCAAGAAATTATTTCAAATGACTGGAAAAGAAATAGAATGTGCTGTGGTATGCCTCCTAAGGACAAAGAGAACTGCGAAGAAATCTTCGATGGTTTTCAACAGTCATATTATGGGTAATAAAATTGGCATTGGTATTTGAAACTATAAAATATGTAGTGCCATAATGTATGGATAAAATAAATAAAATTTATCATCATTAAGAACTAAGACTTTTGAGCATAAAAGGTATAAAAGTAAAACTTAAGGAAAATCCCTTAATCCTACATTTGAGTTGGTAATATCAGTACAAACTCATAGTATTTTCCATTTTAAAAAGTTGTTTTTCCAGCTTTTTTTTTTTTTTTTTTTTTTTTTTTTTTTTTTTTTTTTTGAGAGAGAGATTTTTCCTAGCGCACTTGCTAAAGAGACAGACAGAAAGCGAGAACTCATCCCCAGGAGGGACAGCCACACCGCAATCCCTTCTTCACTCACCTCTTGAGAGTTTGGGCACACACATACACTCCTGGTGTGAGTTTTTTTTGTTTTGTTTTGTTTTTGGAGAGGTTTTCGTTATAGGGCGCGTGTGCTTGCCAGATAGACAGACAGAGACAGAGAGACAGAAAGCGAGAAATCACCCCCCAGGGGGGATGGCCATGCCACAATCCCGTCTCCTCCACTCTCCTCTCAGGATCTTGGGCATACACGCACATGCACCTGGCGTGAGTTTTAAGCCACCGGATCCGGGACATGAACCACGTTCGACTACATGGATGTCCAGTGACATAGCCATTATGCTAACTGCTGGTTCCCAGCAGTCTGTTTGGCAAGCACACGCGCCCTATAGCCTATAGCGAAAACCTCTCCAAAAAATAAATAAATAAAACATCATCATTTCCAACCCCTAATGAAATAATAATTCTCTTCAGTGATCACCAGTTACTGCTATAAGCCACTCAGGGTAAAACTGAGTCAGCCTCGGCCTCATGAGCAGAGACAGACGACGTTCTGAGCCTCCTGACCTAGTGCAGGAGGAAAGACCCACCACCCATGACGTCCGGCGCCAAAGGTGGAGCTTGGTTACAGGAACCCCAGGGGACAGGGGACATTACATGAGATTGCCCTGGTGCCATTGGCAAAATTCAGGAAGCAGGAAATTCTACGGGACAAACGAATTACAGGACTCGAAGAGTCTTAGAGCTCTTCTAACTGAATGTCAGGCATGGGCTTTATTTGGTTCTCGATTCAAATAAATCAATTGTAATTAAACACGCACACACCAGGCGCATGTGTGTGCCTGCATGAAATCCCAAGAGAATGGAGGAGACAGGATTGTGGTATGGCCATCCCCCCAGGGGGTGATTTCTCACTTTCCCTCTCTCTTTCTCTGTCTCTGGTGAGCACACACGCCCTATGGCAAAAACTAAAAAAAAAAAAAAAAAAAAAAAAAAAAAAAAAAGTGAGAAACTACTGAGGATAATTAAGTAGTGATTGGATATTTGATGATAGTAAGAAATTAATTGCTTAAAATTTCAGGTAGTTAAGACGAATATGATCTTTTTGCTTTCAATATAAATGTTTTTTAGAAGTGTTTTTTTTAATTTTATACAGCTCTTTCCTTCCCTCCTAGGGGTGAGATGACCAGGCATAAAAGCAGCAGGAGACTGTCTCCACCCGCAGGGTCCCGGTGCAGCATGGGGTCTCCTGTGGGCAGAGCCGTCCCCAGGGGCACCTGCCATGGCCCGGGGGAATAATGTGCTCGTTTGGCTTCCTAGTGATCTCCTGCGGGAACCCCGGGACACCGAGCAATGCCCGCGTCTTGTTCAGTGACGGCCTGGTGTTCTCCAGCTCCATCGTCTACGAGTGCCGGGAAGGCCACTACGCCACAGGCCTGCTCAGCCGGCACTGCTCCGTCAACGGCACCTGGACAGGCAGTGACCCCGAGTGCACAGGTGAGAGCCCAGGCCACTGGGCTCCGTGGCACATGGTGGCCCCAGAGGAAGAAGAAGGCTGCCTGTGGGGGACTGGGAGGGCCGCTGGATTGGTGAGCCTTGACCTTGAGCGAGGGTCCCACGGACGGCTCCGTTTACCGCGCATGTACCGGGTGACAGCCGTGGGGCTCGAGCCCTGTGTTACGTGCACGTGCCATTTGAGTCTCACCCCAACTCCTGAAGTAGCTACTCTTAGCCACATCTTATATACGAGAGTATGTATCGGCCACTTCTCGGGCGTTCCCGTTCTCTGAGAGCAAAGCCCCAGGCCTGTCTGTTCCCGCACTCCACTCCACAGCGGCCGCCGGCCGGCATCTTGGTTATTTCCCCCCTTCTTTGGATCTGTCCCCACCCTCGCCTGTTTGAGCACGGCATTGCCTCACTGCCCCCTCTCTGGCTCCTCTCCAGGGTAGCCTCAGGCCCTCTTCCTTGGAAAGTCAGTCACTATGGGACCAGATGGAGGGAAGAGAAAGCATAAGGAATCTAATGACATTCTTCCTTTCAAAGTCACAGTCCGTGCTATCACCCCGTCTGAAAGCCCTCGCCAAGTTCATTCTCACTCTGAAGCCAGAGCTCACTAACCATCCCGGTTCCATAACACAGGTCCGACTGTCACGTGGGTCATGAGACCCTTCTCGAGTGATCGGCCTGCGGAGAAGGCTGTGTAGGCAGGACAGGGAGTAAGATGCACCTCTCGGCAGACAGGCGGTCTCCTGTGGCCATTTAAGGCATGCTAGGTTCTTCCATCTGGAAACCCTCTCCCCTGGGGCCCAGCCTCAGTGAGGAGCAGGCTGCTCTGGGCACGCCCTCTCAGAGCATGGTGTTCATAGCCCAGCTGCCAGGGTGTGTAAGGACGGCGTGGGCGAGGAGATTTGACTGCACAGACCTCGGGATGGTCCGTGCACCTGCGAGTCTGTGAGGAGACAGGGTGTTGGTAATGTGCCGTGTTCTCGGAGGTGTGCAGGGAGAGGCGGGGTGGTCCGGGATGCCGGGGAGAAAGGGGGTCTGGCTGGGAGCCAGCTAGGCTGCATCTCTCTTATCCTAGTCATAAACTGTGGCGACCCTGGCGTTCCCGCCAACGGCCTCCGGTTGGGTGACGACTTCAGGTACAACAAAACCGTGACGTATCAGTGTGTCCCTGGCCACACGATGGAGTCACACAGGGGGTCTGTGCTGAGCTGCACCAAGGACCGGACGTGGAATGGCACCAAGCCTGTCTGCAAAGGTGCGTGTGAGGGCTGCGGAGCGCGCAGAGGGCCGAGGGAGACCCGCAGGGAGACGTGGGCCTTGAACCTCTGGGAAGCAGCAGGGAGGGGCCTGAGCGTCTTGTTGGGAAGTGTACAGGGTGAGAGCTGTTCCTGAGAGGAACCAGGAAGGAAGTCACCAGGGCGAGCCCAGCCCTTGAACATGGAGGGCCGGGTTGTCACTCCTGAGAGAGGCCCTCGTGAGATGCAGAAAGGTCGGCACTCCCGCAGTAAGGGGGGTCCTTCCAGGTTCTCCCGGCAGGTGCGGCCAGCCGTAGCGTCAGTGGGGCGCCTGGGGCTGGCTTCCCCGGACAGCACAGCGCTCACTGCCCTGTCTCCCCAGCTATCATGTGCAAGCCGCCTCCGCTCATCCCCAACGGGAAGGTGGTGGGCTCCGACTTCACGTGGGGCTCGAGCGTGACTTACGCCTGCCTGGAGGGCTACCGGCTGTCCCTGCCCGCGATGCTCACCTGCGAGGGAAACGGATCCTGGACCGGAGAGCTGCCCCAGTGTTTCCGTAAGTCGCTCCTGAGGCCTTTGGTCACATCCTCTGCAGTGACACCTCCCTGCCCTCCCTGCTGCGAGGCCAAGGGTTGGTGGACTCCGCCCCAAGCCAGGGGGTACCTGGTCAAAGACCCTACTGGAGAGGAAAGGCAGAGCAAAGAGGGAAAACAAAAATATCTTAACAGAGCCGGCTACCAACACTGGCGTCTCAGCAGAAGAACATTAAGCCAGAGTTAGGCGTGGGGTTTCTTGACCTGAGGCATTAACTGGGTGGGTCGGTAGTCAGGACATGAGGGCAGTCATGCTGGAAACTCGCCTGTCTGTAGAAAATGCCAGGTGTGGAGGAGATTGTGGGCCCCAGAAGTTTCTGGTGACAGATTTCACTACCTACCTACCTGGCCCCGGGGTGTCCTGAAGTCCATTCCAGGGTGTGCTCCTCACTGAGCCTCGGGAGCAGGCAGGTCACGTGCTCTTGTCACACCCGTCAGCCGGTTCAGGATGGTTTCTGTTTGCCCATGCCTTGTCAAATAGTGGAGCCCGTTTTTCTTCCTACATGGCATTATCTGCTAATAATTCTGCAGAAAATATCCGGTTCTCATCATATTGTTTGGGTGACTCTGGAAACTTGCTTCAGTTTGGGAGTCTGAGCAGAGCCTCGGTCACAGCCCAGCAGCGGACACCGGGCCAGCAGCTTCTAGAGCAGCGTTAAGCTCGGGTCTTCACAGGCCCCAGGGGAACATTCAAAGGTACTGCGTCCCTGGGTTGAGGCTGGACCCAGTAACCTGCGTTTCCTCTTGAGAAATACCTGGATTGCTTTTTAATGATGGATTACGGTCACTGAAAAGCAAAACAAAACAAAAAACCACTTGTACTACTCGGGAAATGCAAAAGAGAAAGTAAAACTCATCTGGATTCTCACTTCTCAGGGAGAACCACAGCTAGCTCCTGACTATAGATCGTAATCGGATCAGCGATGGATTCTGGGGTCACGCGCGTTTGCATACACAGCACTATGTGTAGAATCGCCTATCACTGGCGCTGGATCGTGCTGGCCGTACTTCTGATAACGCGTGTTCATTGAGAGCCCACCAGAGCCTTCACATTCACACCTTCCCTACCAATGCCTGCTGGTGCACATGTGGTTTTAAACTGGCCAGAGGGTGCCTGTGCTCACCAGAGAGAGACACGGGCCATGGGGGGAGGGCGGGGGACAAAGCACCCATGGGACACCGTTACTTGGTCATCCCTTCTCCTCCATCTATTCCTCTTTTCAGGATGTTGGGCACACATGTACACGTGCCCAGCATGTATCTCACACCCATGGCATCCAGGACTCAAAGCACAGAGTCTGCCGTTGGGATCCAGCCGCCCTACCCGCCACGCCACAGGCTGGCCTCACGTCATCCTTTTTTTTTTCCCAAGATTTTTTGCCTTGCAGCATGTGCACTTCCTGAAAATAGCCTTTCTCTGCTCTTCCTCCTGCGATCCTGGGAGTCAGAATTCTGGGCCAATAGGCAGGTGCATCCTTAGCCCATGTGGCCAAAGTGTCTTCTCAAGAGAGTGTCCCAGCCGATGTCCTCTCCAGCCATTTATGGTCATGTCTCTTACGCTATGCCCTCCTCAACAGTGCACATTTCTAAACTTTTTAGGTAATGGTTTTTTAAAGTTGACCCAGTTCTGTGACACAGCAGTAATACCCTGCTCAAGATAAGCTGAACCTCAGATGGTGGCCATGGTTCAGATCCCCGGCCTGCCCAGCCTGATATGCCGGGCACTCGTGTGAGTGCCCAGATGCACGAGCAGAGGACTGGAGGAAGGAGGCCTGGCGTGACCAGCCCAGTGGAGAATGCTCCCCCCCCCCTCTCTATTTCTCTCACTTTCCTCTCGCTTTCATGTGCACATGCACACACTCTGTCATTAATTTTTTTTAAATTTTAAATTAAAAAAACACACTTTAATAAAAGTTTATTTATTCACTTCTTCCATGAGAGAAAAGGAGCAAGCCACCCCAGCAGGACCGTCATGCGACAGTCCACCCAGCCTCAGCCAGCCCAGGGCGTGAGCCCAGCTTGTACAGGGAGGCCAAGGGACACGGCCAGGGACCTCCGAGTGGGTCCAGTTGTGGTACTGCCTCACCACCAGCATCTGGCCCTGCCGCAGTGGATTTTGCCATTATCTTTAAGTAGTCACCACCCGAGGGAGTTTTAAATGCCCTCTCATTACTGGGCACCACGTTGCTTGTAAGGAAGGCAGGACTGCTCTTTCTTCACTTGTCGGCCACATTTTCGTCTCGTTTTTTTTTTAGTTTTCTTTTTTTAGATACAGTAATTTGTGGCCAACTCAACTTCTTTTTTTTTTTTTTTTTTTGCTATAGGACACGTGCATCCCAGAGAGATAGAAAGAAAGTGAGAAATCACCCCCAGGGGGGATGGCCATGCCACAATCCCTTCTCCTCCATTCTCCTCTTGGGACTTGGGCATGCATGCACATGCACCCGGCGTGAGTTTTAAGCTGCTGGGTCCAGCACTTGAGCCATGGTCAACTATGTGGGGATCCAGCAACGTAACCATTACACCATCTGCTGGTCCTGGCCAACTTGACTTCCAAGTTCTGATTGCCCTGTCCCAGGGCATAGGCTTAATTAAGGTCCAGTATCCACAAAATTTTACATATACTTTTGAACCTCACGACTCTATACACACACACACACACACACACACACACCACAAAGTGAGGCTTGGAGTGAAGTCAAGGGGAGCTTGGCCCTTGCCACTCTTCCATGATACTCCGACGTTAACCGAGGACAGAGGGCGGGCTCATGAACCACTTCTCACCACGTGAACGCATAGCCCTTGGGGAGAACTTGGCAGTGCACACTGAGTCACAAATACTGTTCAAACCTTTAAAGACAGTACTTCTAGGAGATTTTCCGAAGAAACTAATACATGTGGAAGAAACATATAACTAGAAAGTACTGACTATGAGGGATATGTTAAATGTAACTACGGTGTGAGTAGCTGTTGCAACTTGGTGTCGCCCACAAGCAATAATGATGCCAAAGACGAGGACGAGGCGCAGGGTACCACTGAGTGGACGAGTCTCGAAGCCATGCCTGTTAATGTAGAAGCCAGCCAAGGCCCGTCTGCGTACCAGCACGTAGAAGGAAAGGGGCCTGTCAGTGGAAAACAGACCACGGGAGTGTGATGGCGGCTTATCTGTCCCCATCGTGGCACGCATCCTGCAAGCCACCCCACCCGTCCTGTAAGCCCCTGTGGAAAAGCAGCAAAAACACGCACAGCAGCACGGAGCAGGCGGAAGCACTCACCCTGGGGCCACCCAGTTCTCAAAGTTCAAGTGCAGCTGGGAGGGAACCCGTGCAGAGAACAAGGACAGGCCAGGGCGGCAGAGCAGGCTCGCGGAAGCGACTTAGCAGCCGGACGGGGGCGGTGGGAAGGCAGCACTCAGCAAAGCGGAGTCACCGGACGGGTTCCCAGCACACACACGGAGACCTCCCTGAGCACCAGGCGTGCCCCTGCCCGTGATCATGGCATCGTGACTGTCGGGTGCTGTCTCTCTCTCCCTCTCTCTTTCTCTCTCAAAAGAGGCAAAGAAAGAAAACTTTAAAACGAAATGTAAAAGCAGGCGACTCAGCCTTGCCTTCGCCCTTTGTCTTGCCAGCGGTGTTCTGCGGAGATCCCGGCGTCCCACCCCGCGGGAGGAGAGAGGACCGAGGCTTCTCCTACAGGTCGTCCGTCTCCTACTCCTGCCATCCCCCTCTGGTGCTGGTGGGCTCTCCACGGAGATTTTGCCAGTCGGATGGGACGTGGAGTGGCACGCAGCCCAGTTGTATAGGTGAGAGGTCTGCAACGGAGAGGGTCCCAGCCGGCCCGAGATGTGGACATTGTTCCTTGACTCCGGTGGGTCCCATCTGCAAAGAGGAACAGGCCCTCCTCCTCTCCGCATCGCAGAGGGGATGCGGGGTAGCCAGAGCCTGTGTGCTCCAGGGACCCGGGAGGCAGCCAGGGGTGTGACAGATGGCCGGCTCAGAAGGCGGGGGGTCAGGACGTGGCTCCCTTTTCTTCCCTGCGTCTGCCCCCAGTGAGCTGACACCGTGCGCGCATCAGTGACGGCGTGGTCTGTTCTTTGTTTTGGCAATCCAGACCCGACTCTGACCACGTGCGCAGACCCTGGCGTGCCGCAGTTCGGGATACAGAACAGTTCCCAGGGCTACCAGGTAATGCGGTCACACAGGACCGGGCCTGTACGCATTCGGCAAATGTTTACAGCCAGGAACTGGTCTCAGTGCTAGGAATGCAGCCGGCACAGGACAGGTTAGGTGCCTGCTCTAGCCGAGCTGCCGGGCTGGTGACAGTGACCAGGCAAGCCAACCAGGTCACCTCCGCGAGCTCTCAGCACCACACGGTATGTGGACAGGGATTGCCATTTTAGGAAGGGTGGTTAGGGAAGAGCCCTCCTCAGTCTCCACGATGAAACGGCCCGCCCGGTCTGGAGCTGGGTGACGTGCCTGGAAGGAGGTGGCCGGCGCGAAGGCACCGAGGCAGGGAAGTCCTTCGCAGGTGGGAGTCCAGAGGGCAGAGCTGCCAGCAGGCCCACAGCACGCGGGGGTGCGGTCAGAGAGAGGCTAAGTTCTCGCTCGCTCGCTCGCTTTTCCTTAATAGATTTTTTTTTATAATTTTTTATTTACATTTAATTGTTGTACATCTTTATGGCATAAATACAGTTTTTCTTACCGTTAAGAAGAGCTAGGCTAAGTTTGAAGACACCCCGACACTGGCTCGTAAAGGTAAACATCCCCACACCCTCAGACCAAAAGCCCCACTGCGGGTGACACAGCCCAGAGACACACACGTTACCAAGTGATGAAAAATATACATGGTATAGGGAACCAGCAGTTAGCGTAATGGCTATGTCGCTGGACTCCCACGTAGTCGACCGCGGTTCGCGTCTCGGACCCGGTGGCTTACAACTCACGCCGGGCGCGTATGCGTGCGTGCCCAAGATCCCGAGAGGAAAATGGAGGAGAAGGGATTGCGGCGTGGCCATTCCCCCTGGGGGGTGGTTTCTCGCTTTCTGTCTCTCTGTCTCTCTCTCTCTGTCTGGCGAGCGCACGCGCCCTATAGCGAAAAACCTCTCCAAAAAAAAAAATATATATATATACATGGTATCATCACAGGGCAGATTATTAGACACAGTGAGAATGACTGAACTGCACCTCTACGTGACGAGAACGAATCTCAGAAACACACCATTGAATGACCAAGGTCATATGACACTATTTTTACGAAGGTTAAAGCCAGTAAAAAAAATGTATTGAATTGTTTGGAGACATATTTGTACACGTGTTACAGAACTTTTTTTTTTGAGAGGTTTTTGCTATAGGGTGCGTGCTCTCGCAAGACAGACAGAGAGAGGCAGAGAGACAGAAAGCGAGAAATCACACCCCGGGGAGATGGCCACGCCACAATCCCTTCTCCTCCATTCTCCTCTTGGGATCTTGGGCACGCACACACACACGCCCGGCATGAGTTTAAGCCACTGGGTCCGGGACGCGAACCACGGTTGACTACATGGGAGTTCAGCGACATAGTCATTATGCCAGCTGCTGGTCCCACAGAATTGTTTTTTAACAGGACAAAGAAACTAAAAACATTAAATTGCCACTGAGAAGAGCTGAGAAATAGAATAGGGAAGGGGCACCCAGACTCAGGTGGTTACAAATGTGTCCAGAATGTTCTAGCTATTGGGTTCCATGGTAGCCCTATTTAAGATGTCTGCTTTATTATTAAGTACACTTTCTTTTTTTTTCGAGAGAGAGAGCTTTTTGCTATAGGGCGTGTGCGCTCCCCAGAAAGACAGAGAGAGACAGAGATAGAAAGCGAGAAATCACCCCTCAGGAGGGATGGTCATGCCGCAATCCCTTCTCCTCCATTCTCCTCTTGGGATCTTGGGCACACACACAAATGCACCTGGCATGAGTTTAAGCCCCCGGGTATGGGACTCAAACTGCGGTCAACTACATGGGAGTCCAGTGACATAGCCTTTATGCTAACTGCTGGTCCCTATTAAGTACACTTTTTACTTGTATTTGGTCTGTATATTTTGTAGACATCAAAATTTTAGATTAGGTTCAACATCCCTAATCTGAAAATCTGAACTCTGAAATGCTCCAAAATCTAAAACTTTGAGAGCACCACCACGATGCCACAAGTGAAAAATTCCACACCTGACCTCACGTGACTGGTATAGTCAAAATGCTGCAGTACAGAAATATGGTGTAAAATTACCTTCAGGCTACATGGACAAGGTATCTATGAAACATAAATAAATTCTGTATTTAGTCTTGGGTTCTTTCCCCAAGAGATCTCATTATGTAGATGCAAATATTCTGAAATTCAAAAAATCCAAGATCGAAACACTTCCACTCTCAAACATTTCAGATAAGGGATACTCAACCTGTAATAATTTTTGCAAAGAAAAAGTCATGGGCCAGATCATACAGGACCTCAAGGCCATAAGTATTTGGGATTTCATTCTAACAGTCATTTGTAGGTGACTCAATCAGATTCATCGTTTGAAAAGTCACTCAGGCTGCTCAGTAGAGAGTGAATAGCAGGAGCGTACGAATAGAAGCCCTTCGACAGGTGAAACTGACTGTGGAGTGGAGCTCGGGATACAGTTTGTGGGTAGAACCAGGACTTGTGAGTGGTTGGATGGAAGGAGTCAAAGCAAGCAACATGACTTGGGGTTTTTTGTTTTTGTTTTTGTTTTTTTGTTTGTTTGTTTTGTTTTTGTTTTGTTTTTTGGAGAGGTTTTTGCTATAGGGCGCGTGCGCTCACCAGACAGACAGAGAGAGACAGAGAGACAGAAAGCGAGAAATCACCCCCCAGGGGGGATGGTCACGCTGCAATCCCTTCTCCTCCATTCTCCTCTCGGGATCTTGGGCACACACGCACACGCACCCGGCATGAGTTTTAAGCCACCGGGTCCGGGACGCGAACCACGGTCGACTACGTGGGAGTCCAGCGACATAGCCATTACGCTAACTGCTGGTTCCCGACTTGGGATTTTTAATGCATGCAACTTGGGTGGATAAAAGGACCATTTGCTGAATCAAATGATGAATTCGAAGAGAGGAACAGGTTGGGCGTGAACAAAGAGAATAGAAGCTAAGTATTTCCCATTGCCCTTGAATTTGCTCCAGGAGGTAAGAGGGGCACGGGAGCGCTGGGCTGGGGAGTAGCACAGTAGGAGCTGCAATGCAGGAAACTGATCTGGTTGTGGTACACCAAGTCAGTCGGAAATGGAGAGATGGAGTTGGTGGCTGCAGGGTTTTGAGTCGGGTGGTGAGGGCCTATCGGAGGGTAGAGATGGAGAACACAGCTGAGCAGAGGGACAGACAGCGGGAGGGTGGCAGTTCTGGTCAGCAGGATTTACCAAGCCCAGTGCTGATTCTATGGGGCCACGTCCGTAGAGAAGACAAGTCTTCCATCCCTAAGGAATGTATGGTTTCATAGAAGAAAGGGTCACATGCTCAAGTAACAATTTTCTTTTGCACTATTCTTCACATTTTGCACAATGCCGTCAAGCCCACCATCACAGCCGAGTGCCACGCGTTCCAGTGTAGCTGTGGCAGGGATGGTCATCCCCACTTAAACACTAAGGTTCAGAGAGTTCCACGTGGCCTGTTCCTCGGTGGGTAAATGAGGAAGCCAGAACTCAGGCCCATGGTCTGCTTCTGAATCAGGTGCTCTGGCTACACAGCAGTGTAGGTGTCCAAAGAGCGTCCATCTGGCTCCAGGGGCTGGATGAGGCCAGTGGGAGAGTCAGGACATCAGCTTCCCCAGAGGGTAAACAGGACGTCAACGGGCAGAGAAGCAGGAGACGGCATCGCAGACACGGGCAGAGCGTAGGTGGGCACTGGGTCATAGGAAAGCAGGCGTCGAGGAACAGGTGCAGGAAGCATGGCTGGTGGGAGGGGGTGATGGGACCTTCTGTTCTTGCCACAGGTGGGAAGCACCGTGCTCTTCCGTTGTCAGAAGGGTTACCTGCTTCAGGGCTCCACCACCAGGACCTGCCTGCCCAACCTGACGTGGAGCGGGACCCCGCCTGACTGTGTCCGTGAGTGCTGGCTTCCCCCGCAGCCCCAGAGAACTCCTCCGGGCACCACGCTGTCTCCCAGCAGGCAGCTGGAGCATGCCTGAGTGCTGTCAGGGACCTCACCCTGTCCTTTGGCCTGGTATTGGTCTCTTCGTAGTCCTTATCCTTTGGCCTCACAGAAGACATGTCTACATGAAAAACCTTTCTGATACTTGAAGATAAGCTCTGTCTTAGAAAAACTTCCCAGTGGCAGCAAAAACTAACAAGGCCAGGCCTCAGATGGAGATATCAGACTTTGAACCATAATTACTCCTTCTTCCCTCGGGAAAAGTGCTGCAGGCCTAGGTTCCCCCAGGCTGACCAAGCCAGGAGTCACATGATCTCCATCTTGGCCACTTCTGTAGCCATGGAGCCTGGGGCTGGGCCAGGCCGTTAGGGAGGAGGATGCTGGGCACGAACGGGTCTCAAAGGGAGAATGGTTTAAAGGCTCCCTGAAGACCCCAGTCTCCTCAGATCCAACAAAGCCTTTCCTCTCATCCAGCCCACCACTGCAAGCAGCCAGAGACGCCCACCCATGCCAACGTTGGGGCCCTGGACTTGCCCTCCATGGGCTACACGCTCATCTACTCCTGCCAGGAGGGCTTCTCCCTCAAGGGTGGCTCCGAGCACCGCACCTGCAAAGCAGATGGCAGCTGGACAGGCAAGCCACCCATCTGCCTGGGTGAGTGTGCCCGTTGGCAAACCCCTCCAGGGTGGGAGGCCAGCAGTGACGGCTGAGCTGGGGCCAGAATGGGGCAAAGGAACAGAAAAATATGATTCCCAGGGGCAGGACCCTGCTGCTGTCCCTGAGGCTTTTAGTCTCTAGAGCAGTCCAAAGAGGCACATATTGAACACATCCCAAATTTTATTTTGCTACCTTTTGCCTGAGCTTAAACATCTTTTTCATGGGTCTAAATTTAATCAGCGGACAAAGAAAAATTCTTCCACCAAACTGGAGTTAACACATTATGCGTATTTTAATCTTGATAAACAGCACCCACACAGAGATCCCTCCAAGTTGTCCCAGACCTCTGCCCCCCATTTCTTCATTTATTCATTCTCTATTTATAAAATATATATTAAAAAACACATTTATGTATAAGACATGTGTGTGTGTGTGTGTGTGTGTGTGTGTGTAGTATTAGGTTGTTGGAAAAGTCATAATGTATTCTTGCATAGAAAAACAAAAAAATACATCATGACTTTCCTGACAATCTAATATATGTGTGCACACATATATGTATATGTAAAATTACATTTTCTTTTTAATTTTTTTTAATTTATTTATTTTTAAATTTTTCCACAAACATTTACTTTACATATCAAAAAATTTTAGCTCATACTCCATAGTTCTTGACAGTTAATAGACAACTTTCAAAATTTCTAAATACTGAATTTTAAAGATAATTTTCAAAATATTTCTTATAATTTTGTATAATTTTGTTTGTGACTCTATAACAACAGAGACAGTATGGTTTTAAATATTTTTGAGAAAATATTTATATGTCAACTACTCAAATTGTTGAAAAGCAAAAGTCCACCACCCAAGTCACACATAACCTTCTCAGTTCAGCCCTGCCTACCAAGTATTCTGTGATATACCATCTGCTAGCAAAACTCAGTCTCTTTTTCTTCCTTCAAAGTCTTTCTCAAGATAATTTTCTGGTGTGGTTGCTCTTTTGCTGTCTCTGCTGAATACAATGCTGGGCTGGAAAAGTCCAGGTTATTTTATGTTATAAATTCTTTCATATGGCTTCTCTAATCCTCTCTGCCAGGCAGAACTATTTATGGCGCCAGGCCATTTTTCTAAGAGTTTCTGTTGGCTTACTTGAGATCCACCTTAGTTCTATAGTTTTCTGATTAATCTTCAGATATGACCTTCCAGTCAAAGCCCTGTCCAATAATGAGAATTTCCAATTTCTGACTCAATGGAACAAGCATTACGGAACTTAGCAAATAACCCTTCTGCCACAGAGTAAGAGTACTCCCAAATATTTCCAATTCCAGAGGGGTCAGAAAGAAAGAAAAGAAACAAACAAGAAAAATATTTAACAAATTGCTGAACCTATCAACAACTCAAAAGAAAATAAAATACTTAAATTGGGAAAACAAGGCATAGTTTTAAAAAAATCAGTAATGTTTCACTCAAAAGTCATAAAATTCTCTTTCACCAGTTCATTCTTATGTTCAAACTTTCTTCTATTGAATACACAGTGTTTCTGTGGCTCAATCTTTCCATTTAAATCCTGGAAGTTAACATTCAACATTATTATTGATATTTCTTGTCCATAGCATTACATTGGTCATTTTTTGGTTGCCTTTTGTTCTCTTATTTCTGTATGTGTCTTTAGTTTTCCTAGTAGAGCACTCCTTTCAGAACTTCTTGAAGAGTGGATATGCTATTGGCAAATTCTTTCAGGTCTTGTTTATCTGAGAATGTTTTTATCCTTTCTTTCCATATAAAAGATAATCTTGCTGGGTATAGTATTCTTGGTTGAAATTGTTTTTCACTTAACGCTTTGAATATATTTTCCCATTATTTCCTTGCTCGCATTGTTTCTGATGAGAGGTCCGAGGCTAGCCTGATTGGATATTCTTTATAAGTAACCTGACGTTTCTCTCTTGCCAATTTTAGTATCTTGTCTTTGTAGATTTGGCCAGTCTTGCTATGATATGCCTTGGAGAAAATCTTCTTGGGTTGATTCTATTAGGGATCCTTTGTATTTCTTGAATCTGGATATTTTAATGCCTCTCTAGATTTGGAAAGTTTTCTTCCAAGATTTCATGGAATAGATTATCAATGCCCTTATTAGTTTCCTCACCTTCAGGGTTACCAGTTATCCAGATGTTTGGGTGCTTAATGCTGTCTAGAATTCCTTGTATAGTATTCTCATTTTGGGGGGTTATTTTCTCCATTTTTTTTTTTGGTTGTTTTTTCTAGATGAGAGGTTTTGCCTTCAACATCCGAGATTCAATTTTCTGCATGGACTAATCTGCTTTTAATACTTTCAAGGGAGGTTTTGATTTCCTGAGTGGCAGCCTTCATTGCTAATAGTTCCATTTTTTTTTATGGTGTGTATTTCCTCTTTCAAGTCATGGAAGAACTTCAACACCTCCTGGAACTCGTTTCTCCTGCATCTTCTGGAGTTCATTATCTCTCAGCTCTTGCATCTCATTTAGTTTTGTCACTATGAATACTCTGAATTCTCTATCAGACATTTCCAAGAGTTCAATTGTACTGTCTGTGGATGATGAGGAATTGTTCTTTTCCCTTAGGGGAGAGATATTTTCTCGGTTTCTCATGTTTCTTGTGCCTCTGCAGTGGTTTCTAGTCATTCTGTGACAAAAATCTCTCCTCCTGCTTGTCTGAATATTTCAAGAGTCTAGAAGGTGGAGTTTACAGCATAGCTTCCCTGAATGGTCCAGGACACACCTCAGCTTTAAAATTACTTCTTATCTGAATATTTCAAGAGTCTTGGGGGCTGGCAGGTGGCCACACACACACACATGCCCAACATGATTTTCAAGCAGCCAGGTCCAGGATTTGAGCCACAAGCAGCCATGTGGGAGTCCACCATCTTAACCACCACACCACCTGCTCATCCTCTTTTGTACATTTTTTAATTGGGTTACTTGTTTTCTTGTTATTGAGTTATTTGTATATCCTATATATCTTGGATATTAACTTTATTGAGTGTATACTTTGCAAATGTTTTCTTTCATTCCATAAGTTGTCTTCTTACTCTGTTTATTGTTTTCTTTGTTGTTTAGAAGCTTATTAGTTTGATGTAATCATATTTGTCTGTTTTTGTTTGGCTATGTCGTTTTGGTTTTTATTTATGTATCCTCAGTTGCTAGTGATCCTGAGCATTTTTTCATGTGTTTGTTTGCCATTGTATATCCTCTTTGAAGAAATATCAATTCAAGTTCTCTGTCCATTTTTAATTCTTTTTTTTCAATTTCCCAGAAGGCACATGTATTTTGCCAGAAAGACAGAGAGAAAGATATAGAGAGAGAAGGAAAGGGATAAAGCAACCTCGATGGGACATCTCCAATTCTGCATTGTGCCAGGATTTGGGGCAAGCATGCACACGTACCTGGTGTGATTGATCAGAATTCTAACTATGGTCAATCATGTTGGATCTAGCTTTCTTAACCATTAGGTCATGTGACCAGCCCTTGATTTATCTTTTTATTATTGTGTTGTACGAGTTTTTAATACCTCTATTAGGTTGTTGGAAAGTCATGACATATTTTTCTATGTAAAAATGCATCATGACTTTCTGGACAACCCAATAGAATACAAGGCCTTATAAGATCATAATTTGCAATTTTTCTTCCATTTTGTGGGTTGTCTTTTCACTTTCACTTTTTCTGTCCTTTGAAGCACAAAAGTTTTTTAACTTTTATGAAATCAAACTTGTCTATTTTTTTGGTTGTTTATGCTTTTGCTATCATATCTAAGAAACTTTGCCAAAAGCAAGGATATAAAAGAGTAATGCCTGTTTTCCTCTAAGAGTTTTTAGTTTTAGCTCTTTAATGTATGCCTCTGATCCATTTTTTTTTTAATAAAAATATTGTTGGGACCAGCAGTTGGCATAATGGCTGTGTTGCTGGTCTTCCATGTAGTCGACTGCAGTTTGAGTCCCAGATCCAGCACCTTAAACTCACACCGGACACGTGTGAATGCATGCCCAAGATCCCGAGAGAAGAATGGAAGAGAAGGGATTGCAGCATGGCCATCCCCCCCAGGGGGTGAATTCTTGCTTTCTGTCTCTCTGTCTCTCTCTAGTCTTTCTGGCAAGTGCATGTGCCCTATAGAAAAAAGCTCTCAAAAAAATTGTATTTACTTAGAAGCATTCAGACTGTCTATGAAACAGCTGCAACTTTTTTTGTTGCAATTACAGAGTGGTATTCGGTTAATAGAACAACAAGTATTTCATATAGGCTGCATCGGAGACCACTGAAGATAAAAAACCTACCATCTCCATATATAACTAATTTGTGCTGTGCACCAACAAGAACCTACTTTAAATTTCCATGCCAATTTACAACCCCCATACTGTACCAGGCAAGGTTAATGGCTATCAAAAATATCACCAGGACAGGGCTATTAAGGATACATTCAGTAGTATGTTAACTATACAAAAAAAAAAGACACTGTACAGTTTAAAAACAAATCTTACACAGCCTTACATTTCAATTTTTTTTAAAGGAATGAGTTGTGTACAGGGGGATGTTAAATGCTTTATAGACAAGGAAAAAAACTGTGCTAGAACCAACTTACTCATCATCATCTTCTTCATCTTCATCCTCTTCATCTTCCTCTTCTTCCTCATCTTCTTCATCTTCCTCATCTTCCTCCTCCTCCTTCTTTTTCTTGCTCTTTCAGCCTTGACAACTCCCTTTTTGCTGCAACAGTCTTTCCTGTAGCTCGGTATGCAGCGATATCCTTGTCGTATTTTTCCTTCATTTTAGCAGCCTTCTTTTCATAAGGCTGTTTACCATCTGCAGCAGTGTTATTCTACATCTCTCCCAGTTCCTTTGCAACATCACCAATATATTGGCCAGGATGTTCTCCTTTGTTTTGGGTCCATATTCAGAACAGAACAAGAAAAAGGCCGAAGGAGGCCTCTTGGGTGCGTTGGGATCCTTGAACTACTTTTTTGTTTCCCCTTTAGGAGGGATATAGGTTTTCATTTCTCCTTCATAACGGGCCTTGTCTGCCTTTGCCATATCTTCAAACTTTCCTTTCTCTTTAGCAGACATGGTCTTCCACTTCTCTGAGCACTTCTTAGAAATCTCTGAGAAGTTGACCAAAGCATCTGGGTGCTGCTTCTTGTGCTCCTCCTGGCAAGTTTGCACAAAGAATGCATGTGATATTTTGCCTCTCGGCCTCTTAGGATCTCCTTTGCCCGTGTTTAGTTATTTTTCTTCTGTGAGGCACAGTCGCCCAGTGCCCGTCCGGCTCTCACTTGGCCCGGCGCTATCTCTGTGGAGCTCAATGTACTGCAATGGCTGTCCATTTTGGTTTAATATTTTAATGATGTTAGATTGGAACCCAAATTCATTCTTTTTTTTTTTTTTTTTTTTTTTTTTTTTTTTTTTTTGCTATAGGGCGCGTGCGCTCGCCAGACAGACAGAGAGAGACATAGAGACAGAAAGCGAGAAATCACCCCCCAGGGGGGATGGTCACGCCGCAATCCCTTCTCCTCCATTCTCCTCTCGGGGTCTTGGGCACGCACGCACATGCGCCCGGCGTGAGTTGTAAGCCACCGGGTCCGAGACGCGAACCGCGGTCGACTACGTGGGAGTCCAGCGACATAGTCATTACGCTAACTGCTGGTTCCCCCAAATTCATTCTTTTATATGTGGTATCTAGTTGTCCCAGTACCATTGGTTGAAAAGACTATTACTTTCCCTTTGACTTATCTTGGCACTCTTTGTAAAAAATCATTTGACCATAAATATGTAAGGTTTTATCTGGATTCTCTAGTCTATTCTAATAATCTATGATCATCCTTATGCCATTACCACATATACCTAATTTCTGTAACTTTGCAGTAAGTTTTAAAATTGAAAAGTGTCGGGAACCAGTTAGCGTAATGGCTCCAACTAGTCTATTTACTACTTCGTGCGTTTTTGCGGCGTGGAGGATGTCTCTCTCTGTCTGTCTGGGAGGCACGCGCCCTTTTTTGACTATATTCTACTTCTTTTTTTGGAGGAGGTGGGGAGGTTTTTACTATAGGGCACGTATGCTCACCAGAAAGACAGAGAGAGACAGAGAGACAGAAAGCAAGAAATCACGTCCCCCCCCGCCTCCCCCCAGGGTGGATGGCCATGCCACAGTCCCTTCTCCTCCATTCTCTTCTCTGGATCTTGGGCACACACACACACATGCACCCAGCGTGAGTTTAAGCCGCCAGGTCCAGGACTCGAACCACAGTCAACTACATGGAAGTTCAGAGACATAGCCATTATACCATCTGCTGGTCCCAACTTTGTTCTACTTCTTAAAGATTGTTTTGACTGGGGCCAGCAAGAGGAGTGGTGGTTAAGAGCGCTGAACTCCCACATGGCTGACCATGGTTCAAGTCCTGGACCTGGCGGCTTGCTTGCTTTCTCTCGCTCACTCTCTCTCTCTCTCCCCCTCTCTGGTCAAATTAAAAATCAAACAAATAAATAAATAAAGTTAAATAAAATAACTCTTTTTTTTTTAAAGATTGTTTTGGCAATTCTAAGTCCCCTTTATCTCTATATGAATTTTAATATTGGCTTGTCAATGTCTCTGAAATAGAGAGGGAAATTTTAACAGGGATTGTGTTGAATCTATAGATCAATTTGGGGAATATTGCCACCTGAACAATATTAAGATTTCCAATCCATGAACATGGGATGTCTTCCTTTTATCTAAACCTTTAATTTCTTTCTGCAGCTGTTTTTACCATTTTGAGTGTACAAGGCTTACACTTCTTTGGTTATCTTTATTCTTAAGTATTTTTTTCTTTTTGATGGTATTATAGATACTTGTGTTTTAAAATATAAAATGTTTTAGCTGCAGTTGAATCCCAACCAATCCCTTAATGTACGTTCTTGAGTAAGCCTCTTTGCCTCTCTACCTCTCAGTAAGTTGCTCTTCTGCAACAATAATCTCTACATCAAAGTTAGCATGGTGATTGAGGTGACTGGATCCCACATGGCCAACTGTACAGTTTAAATCCCAGACCTAACAAATTGGGAAAAACACTGGGTACATGAGCAAACATGCCCAAAATCTTGAGAGGAGAGTGGAGGAAAGGGGATCGTAGTGTGGTTATTTCCCCTGGAGATTGCTTCCTCACTTACCTTCTCTCTCCCTCCCTCCCTCTCTCCCTCTCTACCTCTCTCCCTCCCTCCCTTTCTCTCTCTCTCTCTCTCTCTCTCTCTCTCTCTCTCTCTCTCTCTCTCTCTCTCCCTGTCTCCAGTGAGCACACATGCCCTATAGTCAATTTTTTTAATTAAAAAAAATAATATACCATCATTGAGTCATTGTGGAAAATGTCCCCACAGCCTCCTGTATACTTAGGCATAAGCTGACTTTCAGAGTTGGAGGGAGTTGTGAAGGCTCTGTGCACCCCACACCAGGAAACATGGGAAGTCTGTCATTACTTGGTGACAAGACAGAGTTTCTGTTGTTTCTCTGCAAAAGAAGAAAAGACATTCATATTTACTCACCATGACTTTCATGTTCACAGCCTCATTTACTCAGCACAGAGCCATTTAGTATTTTTCCTTGTTTCAGATGGGGAGACAAAGACTCAGCGTGCTAAAGCAATTAGCTGAGTTCACATAATCAGTAAATGGCAAAAGCTCAGGCCCAAAGCTTTTGCCTGTACATTTGCCTCAGAGGGCTTCTCAGCCTTCGTACTATCACTCCAAGGGAGGGACACTCTTCACTGAAGCCCTCATCAGGGCTCAAGGAGTTCAACTTTGATCGTTAGAAAGATTTCCTTCTTCCAAAGCATTTGAAAGGAAAACAGAGTCAAAGACAGGGCTTTTTAGCCCAAAGTCCCAATAAAGACATCCAAGGAATCTGTGCACTAAGAAAAATATACATCTTCATTTTCCTTTACCCCCTACTGAAATTGAGCATTTCCTTTCACTTCATATGTAAACAACAATACAAATAGTAGTGTTAACAATACCTATGAATCTGTCACCAGTAGAAATTGCAGAGACTTTTATTTTATATGAAACTCATAACCAATATTGTGAAATATTGTTTATGCTCCTAACTATATCAAGATCGTGGTAGATAACTAGACTAACTGCTAAATCCTATTATTTAATGCAGTAATAAAGAATCGATCTAGCGGCCAGCAAGTGGCATGGTGGCTAAAGCACTGGACTTCCAGATGGCCAACTATGGTTCAAGTCCAGACCTGGTGGCTTGCTTTTCTCACTTTCTCTCTCCATGTGTGTCTCTCTGGTGAGCACACGTGCTCTATGCAAACTTAAATAATAATCTTAATTAATAAAATAAAGTTAAATAAATGAATATTTTTTTAAAAATCAATATAAAACTATCCTAATGCCTTAATATTTCAATAACTGTTAACTAATATAGTTGCTTTCCTTCCTAATTCTTTGTACTTTATTTATTTTTATTTTTTTCCAGCGGGCATGTACACTTGTCAGAGAGTACTAGAAAGAGGAGGAAAGTGAGAAGTCACCCCCATGGGGGATGGCCATCCTGCAATCCCTTCTCCATCATTCTCCTCTTGGGATTTTGGGCACCCAAGCACACATGCCCAGCGTACTTTTCACATTGTGGGATCTAGGACTCGAACTAAACAGTCAACCAAGTGGGATTAACCACCACACCATGGCTGACCTGTATTTCATTATTCTGAGACTCATCCATAGTATCACCAGACCGTCAAAGCAGTCTACCTTCCTGGCCTAAGATGATAAGCACAAAGCAAGATCTCAAAGAACCCACTGACCTAATGTCAGAAGGGTAGCCATGATTTACCAATACTATACAAACCAAGGTCTGACCCTGTTTCCTCCCATTCTCTTTCCCCAGCAGAGGTTCGGCCCAGTGGAAGACCCATCAACACTGCCCGGGAGCCACCACTCACCCACGTCTCTGGTATGTATGGCCCAGGTCATTGCTCAGGAAACCGATGTCGCTGCCTTCACTTCGTTAGCCAGAAACACAGATAGAAGTTGCTGAGTGCCTAGGAAGGGCGCGAAAACCATCCATAGACCCGGGAAGATTTCCCCAATTCCCCCCAACCCCAGGCAGACTTCAGGGGGAAATGAGAGCCTGAGGAGTAGAACTCTCAACCAGAAGAGAGAGCCAGGGCCTTCCAGAAGCACGATCAGAGCTTTGAAGTCTGGAGCCATCGGTTTCTGTGGCTTCCTGACATGGGACCGGCCAGTGTTCCTACAGACACACAGACTCAGGTCCTGCCCGGGAGTTTCCCGGACATGCTTACAGTTTTAAGGCAGGTACTGTGTCTTCCGTGTCACATCCAGAAGTGGACATGGAACAACACCTGCAGCCAAACCAATGCAAAATTATTACAGACTATCACATGGTTTTTCAAACCTTATATTTACCTTAATGGGATATGTATTATACAGAAACCAAGATTAGATTGAGTGCTAAAAACTCAGTTCAAGTGCCATCCTGGTCACTCAGTAGTTGTGTCCTTGGACAAATGAACTCCGTCTCTGATGCTTCAGTTTGCTCTTTGGCAAAATAGGGATCTTAATACTTGACTTAGAGAATTATTGCAAGGATAACAGTTTTAGTAGACCACTCAGTGGGTACTTGCAGGGGCTGGGTATTGTGTAACATCAGCTCATTCAGCCCCTATAGTGACCCTGCTAAGGTAGGTGATGGCCTCCTTACGGAACCACAGGTGTGGCCTGTGCCGGCTGGGACTGGAGGCTCTTGCACATTATCAGACAACAACAGGTGACAGCTAAGCTCAGCACCCAGAGCTGTCCGACTTCGTAGCCCGTGTGTCTGTCCACCACACTGTGCCGACACATCTGCTCCCTTCATCTTTTTTTTTTTTCATTTTTTTAATTTCATTTTCTCTTTTACATTCAATCACATTATTGAGCTTACAAACTGAATATTTCAACATGTGAACATTTCTCCCTAGTCCAGTTGATAAAAGTATGAAAGTATCTTCAACAGATGATACATGTCTTTGTCCCATTAATGCTTTGCCTCTAATTTTCTTCTAAATGTTTCCTCAGACTCTTCTTTCACACACACTATATCTGGTATTTACAGTTATTTCCTCTTCATCTTTTAAAGCCCTTCCTTTTCTCTTTCCCTCCTTCCTTTTATTTTTTCTCTCTTTTGGTTCCCTCACTTCCCTTTTTTTATATTTTCTTTTTAATTGACAAATAATATATGTGTATCTTTATGAGGTACAATGTGATGTTACGGTATGTATATGGTATGTATACGCTTATCATGGAATGATTCGATCAAGGTAGTTAACATACCATGCCCACCTACGTACCCTTTTTCAGCACTGAGAACATGTAAATCCTACTCTTTGGGACCAGCAGGAGGTGTGATAGTCAGGTGCATTACCCAAACTCACACTTCCTGTCTGACTGGAACTTCGTGCCCCTTGACCAATATCTGTCCACCCCCTGCCTCGCCCCCTCCCCCAGCCTCACCTCTGGTACCCACCATTCTGCTCTCTCTCTCTGTCTGAGTTCAACATTTTTTAGATTCATCTGTAAATGAGATCATGCAGTGTGAGAGCCTGGCTTATCCCACTTAACATAGTGACCTCAGGTTCACCCATATTGCCACAAGCAAGAGTCTCCTTCTTTTTAAAAACTCTGTGGTTAGGGCCAGCAGATGTCGTAGAGGTCACATCACTAGACTCCCACATGGCTGACCATGGTTCGAGTCCCAGACCCAGTGGCTTGAAAATCATGCCAGACGCATGTGCGTGGGTGCCCAAGAGCCCAGGAGGAGAATGTAAGAGAAGGGATTGCAGCATAGCCATCCCTGAGGGGTGATTTCTTACTTCCCGTCTCCCTGTCTCTGTCTATCTCAAGTGAGCACATATGCCCTAAGGCAAAAACCTCTAAAACCAACCAACCAACCAACCTATGGTATTCCATTGTGTATGCAACGCCATATTTTCTTTATCCATTGGAGAAAGTATCCATTGATGGCTTCTTGAGTCATTCCATGTCTTGGCTATCATGGATAATCTTTGATAGCGTGGGTGTGCTCTCCCCAGATATCACTCCCCAGCATCCCGACTTCATTCCCTTCACCCCTCCACTCTGAGCCACAAGAGTATTACCAGACAGCCAGAGCACACTTACCACCCTCCCCACGTGTTGGACCAGAAGAGGAGGGGACAGTCACAATGAGTGAACTGGGATCAGTCATGGGGGAGCCCCAGTTCGATCAGCACACACCAAGTCCCTCTTACAGGGTCTGTTTCTCAACTCCTCTAGTTCCTGGGGATGTTTTTGCCAAGAATTCACTGTGGAAAGGGGCCTATGAGTACCAGGGGAAGAAGCAGCCCGCCATGCTCAGAGTGACTGACTTCCAGGTGGCCAACAGCAAGGTCAACGCCACCATGATCGACCACAGCGGCGTGGAGGTGCACCTGGCTGGTAAGGAGCAGGCCGCCCCCACGAACCAGAGCAGATGGTGAGGGGCGTGGGCACAAGGCCCTGTAAGGGTGAGTCTGTCACTGCACTGCGCTATCCTGAGAGGCCTGGACTCGTCTGGTTGTGGGGGAAGAAGTGTCTATTCTCATTTGTTTGCAAGACAAAAGCTAGCTGACAAACCTTAAAAACTCTGGTGAATGGGACCAGCAGATGGTATAATGGTTACATGGTTGGACTCCCACGTAGTCGACCACAGTTTGAGTCCTCACTCAGGGCATATGTGTGTGCGTGCGTGCCCAAGATCCCACAAGGAAAATGGAAAAGAAGGAATTGTGGAATGGCCATCCCCCCAGGGGGTGATTTCTTGCTTTCTGTCTCTCTGTCTCTCCAGTGAGTGCACACACTCTATAGCAAAAATCACTCTTAAAGAAATAACTCTTGGGACTAGCAGTTGGCGTAATGGCTATGTCGCTGGACTCTCATGTAGTTGACCACAGTTCAAGTCCCGGACCCAATGGCTTAAACTCAAGCTGGGTGCGTGTACGTGCATGCCCAAGATCCCGAGAGGAGAATGGAGGAGAAAGGAGGGATTGCGGCATGGCCGTCCCCCCGGGGGGTGATTTCTTGCTTTCTGTCTCTCTGTCTCTCTCTGTCTTTCCGGCAAGCGCACACACCCTATAGCAAAAATCTCTTTAAAAAAGAAGAAAGAAAGAAAGAAAGAAAGAAAGAAAGAAAGAAAGAAAGAAAGAAAGAAAGAAAGAAAGAAAGAAGAAAGAAAGAAAGAAAGAAAGAAAGAAAGAAAGAAAGAAAGAAAGAAAGAAAGAAACTCTTGTGAACAAACAAAAAAGACTGATATTTCTGAAACTGAACCAAAATAAGGAACAGAAAATTCCCAGAAGCCAAAGTATTCTTCTCTCCTTTTTTCCTCTTCTTTCTTTTTCCCTGTCTTCCTTCTAGTTCTTCTCTCTGACTTTCTTATTTTATCATATACTTTATTTCTAATTTGCAATAATTATATACATTTGTGGGGTCCAATGTGACATGATGTACATATACATTGTAGGATGATTAAATTAAGCTAATGAACATCTGTCACCTCACCGAATTATCATTCTTGGTGGTGAGAACATTTAAAATCAACTCTTCAATACTCTTCAGCCAATATACAAGAGAACTTTGTAGCAACAATTCCAAAAATATATAGATACTTCTTGGCTTGGTTACCTGTGTTTTAGGCTTATTTACATCTTCCTGGAGAGAGACACGAACCAGTCCACCTCCACCCAGCCAGCCGTGATCACGAGCACACACGTGTGCACAGCGTGTGCAGAGAGACCTTGACATACAAACGCCAGACTCCGGTCTAGCATCGGCATCTCAGAGTTTTTTGAAGTGATGAAACTTAGTGCTGATTAGATTTTGCAGTGACAGTCAAAGAATAAAATAGTACAGTTTTAGAAAATAATTTGACAATTTGTATCAAGATCCTTGACAATGATTGGGCTCATTAATTACATTTCTGGCCATTTTTATCCTAAGAAATTGATACGGAGAGAGTCAGGCATTAACAAATGAGCGACATTCACCTCTGGCTATTGGTATTACATACTGACTAGAAACGGGTGCAGGAAGTGGAGCAGCGTGAAGCCCACACCACGAGCCAGCCCACAGGCGAGGACCCGGGGCTGGTGTCCACGGAACCGCCCTGCAGGTGCCTGTGAGCCAAGGCTCGCTGGGGCTGGGGTGGGTCACAGCATCAGGGCCCTCTCAAAGTGCTGTCTCTCTCTCTCTCACTCACTCATGGAAAAATAAACTATTGTTTTAAAAAAACTGGAGGCCCAGCCCCCTAGCCTGTAGTTAAGGGACCAGATACCACATGGCGGGCCACACAGTTGAAATTCTGGCCCCAGCAGCTGGGCCCACGTGCGTGCCCAAAATCCCAACAGAATAGAGAAATGGAGAAGGGATTTCCATGTGACTTACACTCCGCTGGGGGGCACTTTCTCCCTCGCCCTCTCTCTGTCTCTCTGTCTCTCTCTCATGGAAGAAAGAAATAAAATAAGTCCCATGGTCTCTGGCAAAAATAATTTTTTTAATTTAATTTAAAGAAACTGGGTATAAACAAGTTTCTCCAAAATAAGTGTGAATTTTTATTATAGTATATCTGCTAGATAAAATATTATGCTAATTTTGGGGAAAACATACCATTATTTAAATGCATTAAAAATGATTAGTTTTTTTAAAGGAAAAACTTATGTTCATAAGAATGAAAACTGGAAGTATTTACACCAAAATATTAACCATGGCTGTTTCTCAGTAGTGAGATCAGGAGAGATTTTGTTTTCTTCATGGATCTGCATTTCCCAAAAATTTCCCCAATTTTCTATCTTTCTATAATTAGAAAAAGTAAATATCTTAGAAAACAAGTGTTTATTGACTAGATGGATAAATGAATACATGTGTAAGTAAATGAATCCGGGAATATACAACCCCACAATCACAGCCACTCACTCTCGCGTACACGTGCACACCCCGTTCTCTCGTTTGCCTTGGCACGGAGTCATAGACCCACGTGTCCGTGTACACCCCTTACATACCCCTGTCCAGCTGGATTGCAGACATGCCCACGTGTCAGTGGGCAGTCTAAATTACAAAAAAGCATGTTCTCATACATGCGTGTGTAGACAGGATCGCATCACGAGCCCGTTAGTCCGGCTGTCAGCGTGTGCACACGCAGTCTCACACAGATGCACGTTCAGCCCAGACAGACACACTCAACACCTTTCCTACCTTCAGACAGGTGCATGGGATACTCTGTCAGCAGCCACGTGTGACCCCGTAAATTTGGACTTTGAAACTTTCCGAGATCTTTCAAGCATGCCCCTGTACTTTCTGTTCCCAGGAATTTACAAGAAAGAAGATTTCCACCTCCTCCTCCAGGTTTACCAGATTACAGGGCCTGTGGAGATCTTTGTGAATAAGTTCAGAGATGATCACTGGGCGTTAGACGGACATGTAAGTCTGGCCAACTGACTTCCCCGTACCCTGCCCAGCCCTCAGTTCCCAGATGTTGGCAGGAAGAGGAGGACAGAAAGACGTGGGAACTCCTAGGATCAACAGGGAACTTGGAAGGAGGTTTCCTGTGGGGCCAGGACTCAGAACAAGGTGGCCGAAATTTATAGAGGGCCGGGAGGCTCAGTGTCCACAGGGCCACCACACTGAGGGAGGGGTCAGTTCTGCTGTTAGAGTAGGATGCGAGGGCCTGGAGATGGGCTGACGAGCAAACTGGGCGAGTGGAAGAAGGCAGCATGCCACGGTGGGAGCCAGGAGAAGGCGCTGAGCCCCGCCTGGGACATCTGGAAGGTCTACTCCTAGCTGAGGATGCAGACGGTGGGAAACCAGCACAGCTCAAGAGACCAGGACGGGTGCGAGGGGGCTCTTCTGTGACCCATGGGGAAGAGGATTAGCACCCCAGGGCATTCTCGGGCTGAAGCAGGGTCCCCAGGGAAGCCCCTCTGCCCAGCCCTTCCTATCGCACAGTGGGTCGAGCACAGGGTCCTGCCACACCCTCGGCTCCCAGTCTGGCCTTGTTGGTTGGAGGAGGAAGGACAGGAGGGAGTGAGGTCAGGCTGGCCTGCACAGCAGTGGGGAGTCACAGTGCATCCCCAAGGACAGGCCAAGCTGGGAGGACTGTGGCTGCGGTGCTTTGTGAACACGTAGGGGAACCAGGCGGCTTCTCAGGCCTGGCCAGTCTGGCTGGATCTTACGGATCCTCTGGGCTGTCAAGGTTCCAGCCAGCTTCGGCAGTAGCTACTCCAGCAGCCGTCAGCTGTGCAGGACGGGAGAGAACAAGGGTCAGAGCCAGGTGGTGCCAGGAGGCGGGCCAGAGGCGAGAGAGGTCTAGCCGGCCAGGGGCAGCTAAGCCCTCGCCAGCCAAGGGGGCGTCCATGGGAGGCCAGCCCACAGCATGCAGGCAGGGGGGACCTGGACGGAACACAGGGGAGGTCACACACGCGACCTCGAAGCACACCCTCAGCCGGAGAGGCAGAGACTGCACAGGAGTGTCTGTTACAAGAGCACTCTGGGGCATGGTGGCAGAGGGCGCCCCAGAAAGTACCAGCTCTGTGGTGAACCCACAAAATCGAATCTGAAGCCCTTGTAGCCACGGGCCTGCTTGCCCCATCACGGTAACCTTGCTCACCTGTGCCTCGAGCCCGTGAAGTGTGCGCAGCGTTTCGGCCTGTGAACTCACTTCATCCCCGCACGCCCTGTGACGCCCTGTGCGCTGTTACCCCCAGCGCACAAGTGAGAAACAGGCACGGAGTGCTTGGGTCGGTGGAGAATAAAACCCCTAGGCCACCACGGCATGAAGGTTAAGGCACCTTGGTCCCATGGAGCCAACGGCACAGTTCAAGTCCCGGACCTGGTGGCCTGACAAACATCTGGGTGCATGTACATGCCCAGATCCTGAGAGGAGAATGGGGGAGAGGAGACTGTGGCATGGCCACCCCCTGACGGGGGAGGGATTTCTCACTTTCCCTCCCTCTCTCTGTCTCTCTACACTGAGCACACGTGCCCTGTAGCAAAACTAAAAAATAAGAAGAATAAAAATAAATTTAAAAAAAAGAAAGAAGGAAAGAGAAAAGAAAATCCCCTCCCTACCTACACAAATGGCTGGGCCCTGCCCCTCCCCCAGCACGCCAGTTGTGTTCTCCTGGCCTGGGTGAGAACAGGTCGTCGAGCACGTGTGTGTCGGAGCACAGGCTGGTGGGTGCCGCAGGCCTGTCTGGCAGCTCTACCTGTGGGTGTGGCCAGCCAGAGCTGTGGTCCATGCAGCCCACCTCCCAGCCTGCTCTCTGCACCCCACCCCTGCAGGTCTCCTCGGAGTCTTCTGGAGGAACCTTCGTCTACCAAGGCTCTGTCAAGGGCCAAGGCTTCGGGCAGTTCGGATTTCAGAGACTTGGTAACTAACCGGTCCTGGGAGTGTGAGCTCGTGGAAGGGAGGTGGCCTGCATGCTGGGCGGGGCTGTGACATTCAGCACTGGAGACAGGAGCGCTAAGATCCCTTCGGACCAGGGACACCGCTGAGATTCTGACCATGCTATAGAAGATCCAAACACCTAATACTCGACTTGGCCAGTTTCACGCTCGGTCCTTGAGTTGGAAGTGCACAAGTTAAGGGACCTCGGGTCTCAGATACAGCCCTGGCAGCACCGCGTGGCCAGCCCTGCGGCCTGACCTCTGTCTCAAGGAGCAAGGCCCCTTAGGTGTCCCAGCTGGGGGACTCAGGCCTGGGCGCCTTTACATGTGATGTCGCTTTCTCGTTAGCATGGTCCTGGAAGGTGGGCACTGTCCCCACTCCACGGACGAGAAGGCCGAGTGCAGGAGCCCCCCTTCATACTCCTGCCATCCTTACCCGGCACATTCCACGCCCGTGGGCCGTGAAGGCTGACCTGACGCAGAGGCGCGGGTGTCCCGCCTCACACCCTGCAGTGCGGGGAGATGCCCTGGTTTCTCAGAAGCAGTGTGGGGGTAGAGAGGAGGCAGTTGGTCGCCGGGGTCCACAGAGCCAGCCCTGTGCCCAGGCTCTGACGCCTCCCATCCCCAGGGTCAGCGTCTCCGTATAAAGCGGAAGTCTGCCCCTGTCCTTCCTGCTCCCCAGCCTCAGCGCTGCCTCGAGCTGCAAGAACAAAGCCACCACCCTTCCACACAGCAGCCTCGGGACCCTGGAGACACCTCCAGGCCCCACAGCCCCAGCAGTGGCAGGGCTTCAGGCCATGGGGGCTCTCTGTAGGGCTCTGCAGCCACCTCCCTGTCCCCCGGGGCAGACTGGGCCTGAGCTGCAGTCAGCTGTGCCTCAGCCAGGCCGGTTGGGGGTTGGGGCTGAGGAAGGGGAGAGGAGCAGAGGCTTCAGCCTCGCCCTCCTGCTGCAGCCCCAGCAGCCTCCTCCCTCATCCCTGTGCACCCCCAGCCCAGAGGCCTCTGCCCACTGAGCCGGGGTAGGTCCAGGCCACAGCCGCGCCTGCCAACAGCGTGCGGTGGGTAGGTGGCCAACGAGGACCACAGCTTCCCGCTATGCCTCTGTGACTCGAGTTTTGTGCTTTGGAACCTCACAGACCTCAGGCTGCTGGAGTCGGACCCCGAGGCCATCGGCCGCCACTTTGCCTCCAACAGCAGCTCGGTGGCTGCTGCCATCCTGGTGCCTTTCATCGCCCTCATCATCGCAGGCTTCGTGCTCTATCTCTACAAGCACAGGTACAGCCGAGGTGACCAGGAGGCCCAGGCCTGTCCCGACCACACCCACCCAGAGCCCCAGGGCTCAGGAGAGCTGGAGCCCTGCAAAGGAAGAGCCTCCTGCCCCTCCCCCTCCCTGCGGCCCAGTCTCTGCCTCCCTTTACCTCGCGCCCCGCTCCCTCTCATTCCAGGAGAAGACCCAAAGTTCCCTTCAATGGCTATGCCGGCCACGAGAACACAAACGTGCGAGCCACGTTTGAGAACCCGATGTATGACCGCAACATCCCGCCCACGGACATCATGGCCAGCGAGGCGGAGTTCACGGTCAGCACGGTGTGCACCGCGGTATAGCCGCTGGCCGCCGCCGCCACAGCCCCGCCTCCAGCAGCCGGTAAGCGGGTGAGGGCCGCTCGGGCCGGGCGGGCAGTACAGGAGGGCTACGCAGGGGCCACCACTGCGTGGCACCCCGGTGCCTGGCAGATCTACCACCGCCCGGGAGGTGGGTGCCGGGATGGTTCCCAGCCTGGGTGAGAAAACCAGACACATATGAGTTAATACCTCGACCTAGAACCCACGGCCCCAAACTCCTGGGTCAGAAGCCAGTCCCCAGGGGGCGCCGACTCCAGAGACTGCGCGCTTAACCCCTGGGCTGGTGAAATGTCCGAGTGGGCTACCCAGGGCCTTCCCGAGACAGCACCAACCGGGGACGTGTGTTCATCATGCATGTTCACGTGTAGTCACGTATGTGCACACCCTAAATGCATCTCTATATGAACACACAGAGCCACCTGTGCACGCACTTCGGCGTGGACACACGCAGGGGAGGTCCCTGTGGGTCTGCGTATATGTCACATACACAGGGACAGCTACAGGTGAAGGGTCTTCAAAAGTTCATGGAAATGCCTATTAAGAAATAACGATTCAAAATATTTTGCACCAAAACAAACTCATATTTAATTCCACGTGTCCAGAAAATGTTGAAGTCTCCTGAGCAGAGAGGGGCAGACCTAGGGAACTGGCGCACAGCCGTGGGGTTCATGAGGCTCGAGTCTATGGGAAGGCGGGGAGGCTGGCAGGCTGGACATGCCAACGGGATTCGATGTCATCTCGAGGCCGAAGGCCGGCTGGGACAACACGCCTCTCTCTCTCGGGACCTCAGTCTTAAGGCTTTCAGCAGAGTGGATGGGCCCCACACATTATGGAGAGTGGTCTTACTCCAAGTCTGATTTAAATATTAATCATATCTAAAAGCAAATCTCCATAGCAACATCTAGTCTGGTGTTGGACCAAACCTGGGCACAAAAGCCTGAGCAAGCTGACACGACACTGACCTGTGGGGAGTAACCGGCAGACGCAGTCCCAGCCCCTGGGCTCAGAGGAGAAGGCCCCGTTATGTGACCGGGGGAAGGGGGGTGCCGACACTCACAAAGGCATCGACAGGCCCACTGGGAGGGCCTGGCGCCTCTCAAAGGCACCGCTCGTCCTCGCTGTGTCCTTCCTCATGGAATCCTCTTCCTCTGGAACCTGGGGACTCGGGGAACTGCCCTGACAGGACGTCCTGGTCGCACCCCTCTAAAAACTGTGCCTCTTCCTGTATATCCCACTTTCCAGAAATAGACGTGCTCTTTCCAGACATCTCTTCCTGCCATAGAGAGCCTAGCCAGGGCAGGAGGGCTCTGGAGAGAAAGGCCCAGGCCAGAAAGTGAGGGTTCCAGAAAGGCAAAGGCAGACCTGTCAGCTGGTCGTCGATCAGACCTGCAGCTAGTTAGAACTCTCCCTTCGCATCTGCTGCTCACGGCGGCCCAGGTGATGGGAATTCCTGCACAGGTGCACAGGGTGCTTGAGAGGGTGCGGCTGTGCGAGCGAGGGCAGCAGCTGGCTGACCGGGGAGTGAGGAACAGAACCAGGGCCATCGTGAAAGTCTCCACCTGCAGGCGTTGGTGGCCCATCCCTGACACCCTTCCTTCCTCCCATCCACACAACCCCGGGAGGTTCAGAACTTCGGCCGAGTTCAAAATCACACAGGATGGCGGCATGGCAGCTCGCAACACCGCTGCTTCTGCACGCCCGCGCTCCTCTCCACTCTCCCACCACTGTGAACCCAGATTCCCCTCTTGGTCATTTCTATTCCTTGAGCCGAAGCTGAACATTGTAAATGTTAAGATACTTTATACACAAGGAGATAAAGAATCCTATCGAACAGTTCACTGCCGGAGATTTTCCCCACCTGTTCACAAGTCTCCAAATCAAAGTAAGTAAAGGGGAAGAGGATTCCAGTGGCCTCATTTTGATATGCTGAAATTGTTGCTGAGGTTTCAACTTTATGCTCAATCTTCACTTTTCCTACACTTCTTTTAACTCAGATTTTACCAATAGAAAGCAAAAAAGAAAAGAAAATCCCCTCTAAGACAGTGGCTCAGGCCTGAGCGGTGGGGGGTGATGAGCTCGAGTCACTGCCGAGGTACCGGAGCGTATCAGGGACAGGGACGCCCCAGCCCCTGCCCTCCTGCCCACCCGGGCTCTGTGGGGACTCGGGTGTCAGCATGCACAGCGCACAGTCTGGGCCATCAGGGGTGGTGACCTCAGGTCTAGGCGTCCTCGATTGCCCTCGTGCCAGCGGCCGTGGCCTCCAAAGCTGCCACCCTCAGCAGGGCCTGTCCAGCCACCCTCCCCACCCCACCCCTGGAGCTGGAGCACAGAGAACACGTCACCTGGCCCAGAGGAGGGGACACAGCATCCACCTGAGTGCACAATGAATGATTAGGGCCAAGTTCAAGTGACGCCCCACGAGAGCAGCTGAAGTTAAGGCTATTGGGCAGGGCAGAAACTGCGGCCCGCGGCACCGGGATGGCCAGGAGCAGGGCAGCCCTGTGTGCTTTTATGGGCCCCTTCTGCCATCAAAGAAAAAAAATAAAAGTGATACTTCATGGGGCCAGCAGGTGGTGTAATGGTTAAGGTGCTGGACTCCCACGGGGCCGACCGCGGTTCGCATGTCAGACCCAACACCTTGAAAGTCATTCCAGGTGTGTGTGTGCCCGAAATCCCAAGAGGAGAAGGGGTTGCAGCGTGGCCATCTCCCGTGGGGGGTGATTTCTCATTTTCCTTCTCTCTGTCTGTCTCTCCAGTGAGCACACGTGCCCTAATGCAAAACGTAAAAAAAGGAGAGGGGATACTTCACAATTCTGTTGTTCTAAACATGGAAGTGATCCAGGCTGGGTTCATTATTGTATATCCATTATTATTCTTTTTTTTACTTTCTGGACTTTGAAAGAAACTAAAAACCATTTGCCTGGCCCCTGGAAGCACGGTAGCCCTAGGCATGGGGCCTGCGGCATGCGGAAAAGACAGTTAGAAACACGTGTGTTCTGCGTGGCGTTCCCCACCTGGCCTCACCCCAGTGCGGGAAGAGTCGAGGGCCAAGGTGAAGGTGGAGACTCCTTCCCTTCGGTGCTCTCCCCCACACCGCCTTCCCTGGCAAAGTCAGACGTGCTCTGTGTGTTCCCAGTTCCCAGGGGCAGGACCCAGCCCGGAGCGCAGTGCCCTTCCTCGTCCGTCTCTCCGCCTGTGTCTGCTACTGCTGGGACCCGGGCCCTCGCCCTGCCACCATCGCGCGCCAGCCTGGAGAAGACTCCTGCGAAGCCCTGCCCTGGGACAGTGAAGGAAGAGGGGCTGCAGGGGAGGAAGAGATCATGGATTCCGAACGGCAGCGTGCGGAGGAGGGCGGTGTGCACCCCGAGCACACGCACACACTCCTTCGTTTGCCTCCTGGGAGAGGAACCATAAAGGCGTAAAAGAGGATAGTGCGTGTGACAGACGCCCCATGCGCTCTGCCCCACAGACACGGAGGAGAGACGGCGGAGGAGGCAACTCGGCTTTCAGACCAGCAGCCCCGCCCGTCCTGTGTGCGGGCCCCGGGCTGCACCAGTAAAACGCACCCCCACTGTGGTCGAAAGGCAGGACCCGGCTGTCTGCAGAAGGGCCGTCCCCTCAGCACAGTGACAGCAAGGGCTGCTCCAAGGGCAGGAGAAACCTCAGAAGTAGTTTGGAGATCAGTTTACTTTTGCAAACATCATTTAATTGAGTCGTAAGCCCAGTGAATTAAAAAGTCATGGTGTCTGGGCAGCAGAAGGGACGAGTCAGGGATCTGGCCAGGAGCCTGAGCCCAGAGAAGCCAGGTCTGGAGACAGCAGGAAGGTGCTGGACAGGGCAAGGGAGCAGGCCTGCGCGGCACCCAGGAAACCACAGCTACCGCACCCCAAGTTGCTTCTCTGTGCCTGCCACTCCGTGGCTGTTATTTCTAGACCCATCTTACAAAAGCAGACAGAGGCCTGGCAAAGGGAAGAGCCACGCGCTGCAGAGTTCGTAGGAGTAGTCAGGATGCAAACCGGATTAGTCCCACCCTGAAGTCCACTGCACCCGCTGCCAGACACGCAGGGCTCGGGAGGCGAAGACAAGGTGGAGCGGGCATATCTCTGCTGTGCCGCGGTGGCTGGTCTGCCTGCCGGGCACCGCGCCTGTGTCCACAGGCCACGTCATGGAAAGGCCTGTCCCCCAGGCTTCTTGTGGTTGGTGCTGGCCCTTGGCTGCCAGCAGCCCCTGAGCAGCAGACAAGGACTGGCAGTGCTCAAATCAAATAATGGAGGGGGTGAAAGCCAGTCTCTCCAGCTCCTTGCAGGTGGGTTTGGTTTATGTTGAGTGTCGCTGTGCATGGGTCATTAGTGAGTTCGTGTGAGTACTGTTGGGAAGCTGGAGAGTTTAGGACTCAGAGACAGCATTTAGAACCTTCTCTGTCCTCGGGAGGTGGGAAGCGCCTGTGCCCGTGTGACGTGCTGGCCTCTGACATTCATGCAAGATACTGAAATAACGGACAGCACCCGGTGGGAGCAGAGGCAGGGCCGCCTAGTTCTTAAGCAAACACTGGACTGGAACAATGAACAGACTTGACTGACATTGAGACTGGCTAGCAGGAAGTGAGAGGTGTCCCTTCCCAGCAGACACGGAGACTAGCGATGGCAGGAGCTCAGCTCTGCTCACACCTCCTCTGGGACGTGGCATCTCTGGGCATGGCGGAGAGGTCCAGTCCTGACAAACACACTCACAAGCTCATCGCCTTCTTTCCCCGGAAACAAAAGCAGAAAGCTCTTCGGCTGCTCCTTCCCCCCGTACTCCTCTCAGACCACCCAAGGACTCCTCCTCTAGGCCGGTCTTCACTCCCGCCCCGTGTCTTCTTGTAAGTCTCACAAGATACCCGAGGGATGCCTGCTGTGGGGCACCCAGCGCTCTGCTGTAATCGCCTGCTCCCACCTCTGGCTTTTTCTCTCCACTTGCAGAGGCCTGGAAGGGAATGGGGCAGATTAGGCCCTTCACCCACCATTCACATCATACACCCACCGCCATCCCATGAGGGGGAAAAAAAAAGTAAAACAAAAACAAAAAAAAAATCTTTTGTACAGAGATATATTTTTATTATACAAAGTTTGTACAGTACCAAAAAAAGAAAGAAAAAAAAAAGGTGTAAATTTTTTTTCATTATTGTAGGTAAATGGTAGTGGAAGCCTTTTTTGTAAATGTAATAAAATGTATAAATATGGTTTTCAGCAAACATCATGTGCTGTAAATATGTAATCTACACACCTTGGCTTGTCTGCAGTATATACATCTAATTTATCTGTCTCTGTATATGAGGCTTCCCCCGGGGCCCTGCATTATGGTACTTTCCTGAATTTGAAAGCAATTTTAAATTTTTTGAATTCAAATAAAATATAAATTTTTGCATTGGTTTTCTTACATTTTTATGGCCTCTTTCATGGCTAGGGAAGTATTAGTTGGAGAAACAGAGGAAAGACATATTTGGGGCTGAAAATCCAAGGGGGGGGAATGTTAGATTCTGTTTCTTAAGTGCAACTTATTTGCACTTCTACACATTGGGAACATGCAGCAAAAATTACAAAAGATACACTGTATACAAAAAATGAACTCAAATGGATCAAATACCTAATCATAAGACCTAAAACTATTATAACACTTTTAAAAGAAAACATAGGGGATAAGCCATATGACAGATGTGCCAACGATCTTCTTAACATGACACCAAAAGTACAAGCAGCAAAAGGAAAAAATAGATAAACATAAAAATTTAGAAGTTCTGTGCACCACAGCACACAATTAACAGAGTGAAAAGGCAACCTATGGAACAGAAGAATATATTGGCAAATCATGCATCTGATAAGGGACTAACATCCAGAGTATATAAAGAATACAAAGTATCTGTAATATACATAAAGAACATCTATAAAACACTTAAGTCATTTCAACAAAATACATAAATGACCAAGAACACATGAAAACACACTCAACACCACAAATTATTAGGAAAATGCAAATTAAAACCACAATGAAATACCACCTCACATCCATTAGGATAGCTACTATCAAAAAAAGGGGGACAGGACTAGCAGTTGGCATAATGTTTTATGTTTATCTATTTTTTCTTTAAGAATGGCTATGTCGCTGGACTCCATGTATTCAGCCACAGTTCAAGTCCTGGACCCGGTGGCTTAAACTCATGCCAGGTGCATGTGCGTGCGCGCCCGAGATCCTGAGAGGAAAATGGAGGAGAAGGGATTGTGACATGGCCATTCCCCCTGGGGAGTGATTTCTTGCTTTCTGTCTCTCTGTCTCTCTCTGTCTTTCTGGCAAGAGCATGCACCCTGTAGCAAAAACCTCTCAAAAAAAAAAAAAAAAAAAGAAAAGGGAGGTTGTGGAGGGAGAAGAGGAACAAAAAATAACAAGTGTTGAAGGATGGGAAGAAATTGAAACTTTTGTGCTGTTGGTGGGAATATAAAATGGTGTAGCCACTATGGAAAACAGAATAGTGGCTCCTTAAAAATTTTAAATAGATTTACCACATTATCCAAGAATTCATTTCTGTGTATACACCCTAAAGAATTTAAAATAGGGTCATGAAAAGATATTTTTAGCAGCATTATTCACAATAGCCAAAAGGCAGAAGCAACCTCAGGGCCAGCAGATGATGAAGTGGTTAAGGCACTGGGCTCTCACATGTCACCTGGCCAACTCTGCTTTGATTCCTGGACCTGGCAGCTTGAAAATCATGCTAGGTACATGTGAATGTGTGCCCAAAATCCCAGGAAGGGAATGGGGGAGAAGGGACTGTGGCTTAGCCATCCCTCCGGAGGGAGTGGGGGGGTGATTTCTCACTTTCCCTCTCACTGTCTCGCTCTGTCTCTCTCCAGGGAATGCATATGCCCTACGGCTAAAACCTTAAAAAAATTAAACTAAAAACGATTTTTAAGTGTGGAAACAACCTAAATGTCCATGAATGGAAGAACAGGTAAACAAAGTATGGTACATATGTACCATGGAATATTATCCCGGCATTGATCATCAATAACAACTAATAGAACCAAAAGAAGGCAACTAGATATTACGCGCCTTCTGACAGAAGTACACACCGCCGTCTACAAATTATTCTTGAAATCCAAGTAAAATTGGAATATGATGAGTCATCTAGTTGTAAACGCTAGCTTACGGGAAATACAGTGATACAGAACAAGTTTCTGTGCATCACAGGTGTAACTGGTAACATACAGCTTCCTCAGCAGGATTGAATCGTAAATCCTGTCGCCATGTATGACCTCATCTGAATCCAGAGTCAAACCAATTTTGAGACAATCTGTGAAATATGAGCACTAACTAAACATTTGATAATATTAATAATTTTTAACTTCTAGGTGTGGTAAAGACATTATAGATGCATTTGTTAAGGGTGGCATTATCTTTTGGAGATACATACTGAAATGTTTGAGGATCAGATGATGTGATGTCTGGGATTTGCTTCCTAGTAGTTTTTGGAAGGGGTATGATAATATACATAAAACAAAAATAGCCATGAGTTGACAGCTGCACACTCAAAAGTCTCTACTTTTGTGTATGTTTGAAAATTTTTTATAATAAAACGTTTTCCTTTTTTTTTCTTAAGAGAGATTTCTATAAGGCATGTGCATTCACCAAAGAGACAGAGAGACAGAAAGTGGGAAAACCCCCTCAGGGAGGATGGCCATGCCACAATCCTTTCTCCTTCATTCTCCTCTCGGGATCTTGGGCACACATGCACACACACTGACTTTTAATCCACCAGATTTGGGACTCAAACTGTGGTCAACTATGTGGCAGTCCAGTGACATAACCATTATGCCATCTGCTGGTCCCTATAATAAAAAGTTGAAAAAATAATAATAAAGGCAGAGCTGACTCCATAGTGCAGTAGTTAAGGAAGCTGGATCTCATGTGGCTGACCATGGTTTGAATACCAACTGTGGTAGCTTGAAAAACATGCCAAGGGCATGTGCATGCATCCCCATGATCCCAATAGGATAGAGAAATGGAGGAGAAGGGATGTGGTATGACTACATCCCACCAAGAATTCTCTCTCCCCTCTCTCTCTCTCCCTCTCTCTCTCTCTCTCATGCCCTCTGGCAAAAGGAAGGAAGGAGGGGAGGATAAAAGGAAAGAGGGGAGGAAGGAAGAAAAGAAGGAGAGAAGAAAGGAAGACAGACAGAAACCAAGGCAGGAAAATAGTAATTTAAATGTATATTTGCTCTTCTTGTCAAAACTGCAAGAAGGATTAACTACCAATATCTCTAGACAATAGCTGGGAATAGAATGAAAGGTTAGGAATGGAAACAAAACCTTGAGTACATCTCACAGTTTTTAACTTTTATATCAAGTCAACTAATAAATGTAAACATTTTAAAATTAAAAGCTTCTATTATCATTATTACCTTTATTACACATAACTACATATTTATGAGGCACAGTCTGTTTTTTTGAGTATATGAATACGATGTATAATCTTTTTTTTTTTTTTTTGAGAGATTTTCACTTTAGGGCGCGTGCGCTCGCCAGACAGACAGAGAGAGACACAGAGACAGAAAGCGAGAAATCACCCCCCAGGGGGGATGGTCATGCTGCAATCCCTTCTCCTCCATTCTCCTCTTGGGATCTTAGGCATGCACGCACATGCGCCCGGCGTGAGTTTTAAGCCACTGGGTCCAGGACGCGAACCGCGGTCGACTACATGGGAGTCCAGCGACACAGCCATTACGCTAACTGCTGGTTCCCTACGATGTATAATCGAAGTGGGGTAAGTAGCACACTGATCCTCTCAAGTACTTATTACTTTGTGTCAAGAATCTTCAAAATTCTCTCTTCTGGCTATTTTCGTATTTACAGTCAATTCCTGTGAGCTCTGGTTACCCCACTTTGCTCTAGAGAACACCAGGGCTTCTTCCTCTTACCTGTTACAGTTTTGTATCCGCTAACCATCTCTCTGTCCTCTGGCCCCCCTCTCCCCTCCCACCCCACAGCAACCACAATCTCTCTACTTCTCCTAGGACGACTTTTAAGTTTCCAAATATGAGTGAAAATAGAACTTTTCTCTTTCGGTGCCTGATTTATTTCATTTAACATAATGCCCTCCATGAACCTGACAGGATTTCACCCTCATTAATGCTAAATTGTATGCCATTGTCTTTATATAGCACTTTTTGTTTTTGGGGGGTTTTGTTTTGTTTTGTTTTTGTTTCTTTGGTTGGTTGGTTTTTTTTTTTTTAGGTTTTTGCCATAGGGCACATGTGCTCTCCAGAGAGAGACAGAGAGAGAGGGAAAGTAAGAAAACACTTCCGGGGGGGGGGGGGGGGGCACTGGTCACACTGCAATCCCTTCTCCTCTGTTCTCTCAGGACTGTGGGTACACACGCATGCACCTAGCATGATTTTCAACCCTCCAGGTCTGGGACTTGAACTGCAGTGGGCCTCGTGGGAATCCAGCACCTTAATCACCATGACACTTGCTGCCCTGACACTTTTTTTTAATCCATTCACCTGTTGATAACCACGTAGGTTAATTTTACGTCTTGGTGACTGAGACGAGGCTGCGATAGCCACGGGAGTGCGGCTGTCTCTAAGTGTGATTTCCCTTGTACGTGGGATTGCTGGAGCACATGGCAGTTCTGTTCTTAATTTTCCAAGAACTCTCAGAGCGTTCTCCACAATGGCAATACCAATCTACTTGTCCACCAAAAGTGCTGAGTTACCTTTCCTCCTCATCCTACACTGACTACAAAGAGCAACAAATGGCCTAAAAACATATCAACTTAACAACATAGCCACAAAGAAAAAATAATAATCTTAGGTCAGTTTTGAGCACAGTACTGACATAATGGTATATATTCCCAGCACAAGATAGACTGCAAAGGCACCTTAAATATTACTTAGGCTATTGGTAAAAGTAATATTGACATTATAACTTGGAACGATTTTATGTATTTGCAAAGCAAATACTAGATAATGTTCATTAGTATCACAATATTCTCTATAAAAGACATAGAAATACATAGTAAGTTAGTAAAAATCATATAGTATTAAATGTGAATTGCAAATATTAACATAAACTCAGTAAGTGGAAAATGTCTATGTATTTCCTCTTTCTGTCCAGGAAAAGGTCAGATGCAGCGACATGCAGCGGTAACAAGCACCCGCGTGCAGCCCTTGGATTCTAAGTGTCATTCCCCACTAAGGGGACCCAGCGCTCCTTAGGGAAACGGTAGATTCCACATCTAGGGCAAGGTAAGCACAGGTGGGCCTGGGACATCTTATGACAGAAAGCACAGGAAGACTGTGGGGTATCAGGTAAAGCCATGACTAACCCCCTCAATGAACTGTTAGAAACTGCAGAATTAAAACATGGGGGAAAAATTAGACCTACGCTAGTTTAAAAAATTATTTTTTGAAAGACAAAGAGAAGAAACATTTAATAGACAAAATAATGTGAAGTTGATTGCTGTAAAAAAAATCACGTTCTGTAAAAACAAAATTAAAAATATATTTTTGAAAGTATTTTATTTAGTAATATATTTTGGAATTATTTTCTCTTACAGGTGATTTCTTCTTTTTATTTTTATTTATTTATTTATTTATTTTTTGGAGAGGTTTTCGCTATAGGGCGCATGCGCTCACCAGACAGACAGAGAGAGACATAGAGACAGAAAGCGAGAAATCACCCCCCAGGGGGGATGGTCACGCCGCAATCCCTTCTCCTCCATTCTCCTCTCGGGATCTTGGGCACGCACGCACACGCGCCCGGCGTGAGTTTTAAGCCACCGGGTCCGGGACGCGAGCCGCGGTCGACTACGTGGCCATTACCCTAACTGCTGGTTCCCTATTTTTTTTGAGAGAGAGATTTTTGCCATAGGGCATGTGCTCTTACCAGAGAGACAGAGACAGAAAGTGAGAAATCACCTCCCAAGGGAGATGGCCACACAGCAATCCCTTCTTCTCTATTCTCCTCTCGGGATTTGGGGCACACACACACGCGCGCACCCAGTGTGAGTTTTAAGCTACCGAATCTAGGACTCAAACTGCTGTCGACTACATGCAGGGAGTCCAGCAACATACCATTACACCATCTGCTAGTCCCTCTTTATATTTTTTTAACTGGTAAATAAAAATTTTATTTATGGGGAACAGCAGATGGCATAGCAGTTATGCCACTAGACTCCTCCATGGCTGATTGACCATGGTTCGAATCCAGGATCCAATGGCTTAAAATTCACACCGGGCATGTTTGCATGCCCAAAATTCTTAGAGGAGAATGAAGAAGGAATTGTGGCATGGCGACCTCCCCTGGGGAGTGATTTCTGTTTTTTTGTCTGTCTCTCTGTCTCTCCCACGAGCACATGTGCCTTATAGCAAAAATCTCTCTAAAAAAATTATATTTATGGTATACAACATGATTATTTAAAATACATATGCACTGTGGAATGGCTAAATTAAGATAATTAATATGTGGATTACCTCACATGCTTATCATTTATTTGTGGTGAGAACAATGGCCTCTCCAGGCCAGCAGATGGCATGGTGGTCACGGCACTGGATTCCACGTGGCCAACTCCATGGTTTGAGCCTCGGACCCAGCAGCTCGACACGCCAGGTGTGTGTGCGCATGTGTACCCAAAATCCCAAGAGGAGAACAGAGGAGAATATATTGTGAGGGTGATTTCTCCATTTCTCTCTCTCTCTGTCTCTCTCTCTCTCTCTCTCTCTCTCTCTCTTTCTCCCTCTCTCTCCCTCTCTCTCTCTCTCACCACCCCCTCCCCACCCCAGTGAGTGCACCTGCTCTATGGCAGAAATCTAAAAGAAAATCTAAAACATCTCTTCAAACAATTTTCAAGTACGCAATACATTGTTATTTATTACAATCACCATGATGTACAATCGGTCTCTTGAACTTATTCCTCCTGTCTAACTGAAACTTTGTTGTTTTTTGACCAACATCAGTCCAATCTCCCCTACTCCCTTGCCCCCAGTAACCACCATTCTGCTTTCTTTCTGGTTAAACTTTCATAGATTCTGCATGTAAGTGAGAGCATGCAGTATTTGTCCTGTGCCTGGCTTATTTCACTTGATGTCATATCAGCCAGGTTCGTCCGTATGGGTGCAAATGACAGGATTTGTTCCTTTCTTAAAGTTGAATAGTATTGAACTGTGCAAACCTAACACATTTTCTTTATACACTTAGATTGATTCCCTATCTTGGCTATTATAAATGGGGCTGCGACGAATGTGGAGTGAGCTCGCTCTTAAACGCACGGACTTCATTTCCCTGAACATGTCCCCGGCAGTGGGATTGCTAGGGCGCATGGAAGTCCGCTGCAAATGTCTGAGGAGCCTCCACGCTGTCTTCCATAAACCTGCTTTCCATCTCCATCAGCCTCGTCCTGGCGTTCTCCCTCCTGCACATCCTTGCCAACACTTGTTATCTTTCATTTTACTGATCGTGGCTGTTCTAACAGCTGGAGGTGACATCTCATGGTTTTAACTTGCACGTCTCTGATGAACTGTGATGTTCAGCGTTTTTTATACCTTTTAGGCCTGTGCTGTTTTACAAACCTTCAAAGAATATCGAATCCCAGCCTTATGCCAATTATTCTATACAACAAAGAAAGAAACCTCCCCAAACTCGTAAGTGTGAAGCAATAAAGCAATCCCCCAGATCGAAAACCCCATGAAATAAACGAACCTAATAACATAGAAAATTAGTAATTATTTCAAATGGCTTTTGACACAGTACCCTGTCTGTACAGCTCTAGTAGGATGTCAAGAGAACTTCAAAAATTGTGTAAAAAAATGGAATTAAAGTACAAGCTTATTTTGTCAAGAACATGTTAAAATCCATGTCAACTATTTTCGTAATGTATGTTTTCCATTGATTTTTTGAAGCTTATGAACCTAAAGGAGAGAGGGTGACCTTAGAAACCTAGAAGAGACTCTAGACCACCTTTGGCCCCTGCTTTTATTTCATAGCCACATAAATAACTTTAAATTGGATGGTAAATTAATTCTAACCATCATATAAAAATCACAAAAGAATAAACATTACCCTGTGGTTGCTACAGTAACATTTTGCTATAAATCTTTTTAGAGGGTTTTGTGACCAACGCATTTTTGGAATATTACTTTTCTCAGCTAACAATTTGGGGGCATTTTTACATGCCGTTGTTTACACGTATTCTTCCACATTTTAAACGGCTGCCTAGTTTGCCATTGCCTCTTGGTCATTTGTATCACAATCCCCTTTATTGTAAATGTGGATCATAAAATTGCCATCATATTGCTGCTTTGAACAACCTCATGGAATTGTCGGACACAGTTTAGGGCTTAATTGATCATACATTTATTATGGTGCCAATCTTTCCCATTACATTTTTTCTTCAAACAAAATTCAATTGCATCAATGCCAGAAATAGGATGTATTATTGGAGTCTTATGCCAGGGAGATGTAAAAAAGAAGGAAAAAATGCAGTAATAAGTGCAAAGATCTTGGTAAGAATGGTTCAAAGTCTGAATTACGGTGCGTGGGCCACATCGGAAGGGACATGGAGGCAGGAAGGAAGTGATTCATCCAGAGGAACAGAAGGGTCTAGAGACCAAAGGCCTTTAGGTGTATTTCTCTCAGCTGCAATGAAGAAACTGAACCCAGACTAACTTGGCAAGGAAACGTACCGGCTCACACCACCAGTCCAGCAGCGAGGGCTTGGGGATGGCGAGCCAGTGTCACGGGCTCCGCTGCTCTGGGATTGTGGTTTCGACCCCCCGCAGGATTGCTCCAGGGCTGTCAAGTGAGGACCCTGAGTTTTCCACCCTGCCCTTCCACAGGCTGCTGCATCTCATTGGCATAAACTGGGCTGTTCACTCCGAATCAATCCCTGCCGCCATGGAAACGTGTTACTGACTAGCTCACTGTGTTCCTAGCTAGAGAAGGGCCGAGAAGAATGGGATATTACCTCTGAACAAAGCATGCCCAGGTCTGGAACAGGGACCGGGACGAGGGAGCACACGGACCCTATGGGTGAAGTCAGTTACCTAAATAAAAATGGCGCAGGCCGGCCCCCTAGTGCAGTGGTTAGGCACTGTGCACAGCCAGCCAGATCCTATGGCCGACCATAGTTCAAAGCCCAGCGCCAGTGGCTTGAAAAACAAGCTGGATGCAGAGTGTGTGTACCCAAAGTCCTGATGAGAGGGAGAGGTGGAGGGGAAGGGCTTGAGGCATGGCCCACCCACTGAGGAGTGCGTGAGCTCCCCCTGACGAACACCAATGCCCAGTGGCAATTAAAAAAAATCGCAGTAGGACGTCCCCATTGTGTAGTTTCGCTTTCCATGGTTTCAGTACTTCAGCCTTTGGCCTCCTTTCCATGCCTCCATGAGGCCGAAATCCTCAGCCTTTGCACACGCAGCTCGGAATGCCCTCCTCACATTCATGGCCTGGCTGGTGCCCACTCGCCCTTCGGGTCTCCGTGGAAGTCCCAAATAGGCTGTCCCTAGCAGTTGCGCCAACCTAGATGACCGACTCCTCCCACCCCACTGCTTTTTCCTTTCCGGTCTGCTATGAGGTGTCTATCCTTAGGGTAGGGAAGGAGGGCACGTGTGACCGGAAGCCTGTGCAGACTCGGGCCGTGACAGGAAGCCACCTGATGTGACTGATTCGCTGTGTGAGAAAACACTGGGCTGGTCGGAGCGTGGCTTGAAGCGCACCAAGAGAAGAAGCGGAACGCTGGTTAGGCAGTGTAGACGGCCAGCTGGGGCCAGGGCCACAGGATGGAGCCGGTAGCCAAGGGGACGGAGAGAAATGGGCGCCTTCGAGGCATCTCTTAGCTTATTCCACGTGACATGGTGACTGACCGGACACAGCAAGGAAGAGAGAAGGTTCACGATGTCTGGCTTGAGCAAGTGGGTAGCTTGTCGAAGAAACTCTTCCCAGGACTGAAAAGAAAGGCACGCGCGCTATGGAGCAGGCCGCGGGGGAGCACGCACTGCCGCGAGGTGGCGGAGATGCCACGTCTGCAGATGCGCTGCTCAGGAGAGAGGGGCGTCTGACCTCAGGGAGGGGGTGCGAGGACGCGGCGGGGCTGAGCTGGAACGGGGAAGCGGCTGTGAACTCAAGGACGGCCATCCACGTGGCTCTCACGCATGTGTGACTGTCACCCCGGGTGGTGGCAACAGGAAGCCCGCCAGCCAGGGAGGAGTCTTACGCGAGTACAGAATAGCAGGAGGAGGGGCTGCCAGGGACAAGGACTCCGGATGACGCAGGCAAAAGGCAGTGGCATGAGAGGCGCAGAGGCTTTCAGCGGGCCTCCCGGTAGAGCAGGAGCAAAGAGCTCCCTGTGGAAGTCTGGGCAGCCGTGGGCAAGGGACACGAGAACTGAGTCGGGTCACTGAGCACTCCGGCCCCGGGTCAGAACACAGGTAGACAAGGATGGGAGTTACTGACCTGTTCTGGGGCAGACGATGGAGTTCACCTTCTATACCCTAGACTCCCACAGAGCCCAACGGCACCCCAACACTGGGAAGCCCTGGGGGACAGAAAGGTGCCCGCCAGGAGTCAGCGCGGCCTTTCTTTCAAACCTCTCTACAGTAGGCGAGTGAGTGGGCAAAGCATGGAGCTAGCAGCCAGGAAGCCTCGCTCGGGGGCTCTGCAATTCCAGCTCTTGGGGTGTGGGCTTCTGGGCAGGTGCACGGTCTGAGCTCCCATGTCTTACCTGGAACGAGGCGTGATGTCTTCCCTTACAAACTTCACAGTAGGGAGGTCCGTGAAGGATTGCAAGATGGCTGGGCGGAAACTTGCCCTAGAAACTATTGACCGGGTAGCTTTTGGGGAAATAATACCCCCAAACCAAAAGGCTATCGCTAACTCCCTGAACACTCGGAACAAGATCCTCACCTCCAGGCTGGCTGCTACCCGAGAACATGCCAGCTCTCGCCCGGGCTCACTCCAAGGCCAGCGTGGCCGAGGCGGGCGTGGTGGACGACTGAGAAGTTCAATGCACTGAAGGTTCATGTGCCGGAGGGTGAATACGCCGTCCAGGTGGACGCTGAAGAACAGGAAGACGTGGAAAGGTGTGCTGAGTGTGTGTCCCTCTCGAAGGCCAGGATTGGGGAATATCAGAGGCAGCTGGAGAGATGAAGAACATAATTCCATTTGATCAGATGACCGTCGAGGACTTGAATGAAGCCTTCCCAGAAACCGCATTAGGCAAGGTGTACCCCTATTGGCCTCACCAGCCAATTGAGAATGTATAAAGTTTGAAGGAAGCTCTGCCCTGTCTTACAAACTCTGGATGTTAAAAATAAATGTAATGACATAGGAAAAAAAACCTCACTTGAGCAGGTTTCATCGAGACGAACTCTGGGCAGGTTTGGAAAACAGAGATGTGACATGACATGTAGATTGAGACTGTGATTTGGATGCTCCTCCTCAGTTCCTAACACCTGACTCCGTTCCTGGATGGACTGTCACCCTCTGAAGAGGTCAGGGGTGCTGTTGGCACCCAGTGCTCACGACCCATCGCCCGATGGCTATCCCAGGAAGAACAATAACAGGCAGGTAAGGCCTCACAGGCCGAGCTGGGGCAGCAGGTGTTCCTCCTGTACCTCTCGTGATTCCGGGGGCGGCCTCTCGCACATGCACACACAGACTGGTCTGGCCTGCTCCTGCGCTTAATGCCCTGTGCGGGCAGGACCAGCAGACCTGGCCCTGGGCCGAGCGCTGCTAGTGAACACGCACAAGGCCCCGGGCTGAACTGTCAGCTGTGAGACCAGGCTCTCGGGCCTCTCCTAGAGCAGACGCCCTGCACCAGTGCTAAGAGCAGACACACGTGCAAGCCACAAACGTGAGCAGCATCTGTGATTTACGCTTTTCTAGTAGGTTATAACAGTAAAAAGAAACAGGTGAGATTCGTTTACTAATCTATTCTATTTAACCTAATATAGCCAAAATATTATCATTTCAACATATAACCAATATAAAAAATATTGAGATCTGCTTTTTTTTCACATCTTCAAAATCCGGTGTATACTTTACATTTAGAACACGTCCCAACTCAGACTGGCCATGTTTAGAGGGCTCAGCAGGCCCGTGGCCAGTGGCTTCCACCCTGGACGATGCAGCCCAGGACATGCTGGTCTCGGTTCCTGGCGAGTCTGCCTCACTGGAGAATGGAACAGCGGAAGGATCCAGATACGGCGCCAAGCGCCCTCCGTTTCTCACTGAAGCCATAAAGAAGCTGCCTCCTGATTTTCCTGCTTCACTCGCCCTCCACCGCTCCAGGCCCTGCTAGTTCCTGTTCATTCTGCCTGCCCTACCTCCCACCTGTGCTGGTGGCTGCCTGCCCCTTTCACCAGACACTCAGGACAGCTGGGCCTGCCACCTCTTACCCTCCCACCTCCTGATCTCGGCCGCCCCTCCCTTCTCTTACCCTCCCACCTCCTGATCTCGGCCGCCCCTCCCTTCTCTTACCCTCCCACCTCCTGATCTCGGCCGCCCCTCCCACCTCTTACCCTCTCACCTCTTACCCTCCCACCTCCTAATCCCTGCTGCCCCTCCCACCTCTTACCCTCCCACCTCCTAATCCCTGCTGCCCCTCCCACCTCTTACCCTCCCACCTCCTGATCTCGGCTGCCCCTCCCTTCTCTTACCCTCCCACCTCCTAATCTCGGCTGCCCCTCCCACCTTTTACCCTCCCACCTCTTACCCTCCCACCTCCTAATCCCTGCTGCCCCTCCCACCTTTTACCCTCCCACCTCTTACCCTCCCACCTCCTAATCTCTGCTGCCCCTCCCACCTCTTACCCTCCCACCTCCTAATCCCTGCTGCCCCTCCCACCTTTTACCCTCCCACCTCTTACCCTCCCACCTCCTGATCTCGGCTGCCCCTCCCACCTCTTACCCTCCCACCTCCTAATCCCTGCTGCCCCTCCCACCTTTTACCCTCCCACCTCTTACCCTCCCACCTCCTAATCCCTGCTGCCCCTCCCACCTCTTACCCTCCCACCTCCTGATCTCGGCTGCCCCTCCCTTCTCTTACCCTCCCACCTCCTGATCTTGGCTGCCCCTCCCCTGCCTGTCCCTTTGCTCTTTCTCTTCCCTTTTCTGTTTCTCTCCCCTCCTCTCCTACCCACCTCCATTTCAGAGCTTTTCTACTCTGTTCTCTCAGCCCTTCCTTTGCCCCTGTCCTGGCCCCTCCTAGATCTGCTGAGCTCTGCGACTCTCGGGTCCCTCACTTCCTCCCCAGAACTCAGCCCCAGAGGTGCCCTATCTCACGTGGTGAGTCCCTCTACCCGAGGACCAGGCACCCTCTCCACCAGTTGGATTCCTGGTTTGGCCCAGAACCTCTGACAATGTCTGCAACCACCAGCTTCCTGACATGGGGGCCCCCGACCAGCGCCGGTCCAGTGGCATCTCCCGGGGTGGGGACTGTTCTAGTATTACACGCCTAGTCCTACCGGTCGTGCTAGCCCTCCGGCTTTCTAGATTGACAGATGACAGAGTCCTAGTTCCCGCCTGGACTGGCTGGGCAGGCTAGTGGAGCCCGGCATTGATGACCGAGCTCTGTGCCCTGCGGTATTCGTGGTCAGCCACGGCCAACAGCGAGAGTGGACGAGTCTGCAGCCTCCATCCCGTCTCCCAGGGAGCTAAGCCTGTGGGTCTGGTCGGTACTGGAGCAACTGCTAGGAAGAAGTCACATGGAAATCTGCACACACGCCCCCAGAGCTTGCTCCTCAGGGGGCTCATTCCTCCCGGCCTCGCCTCCTCAGCCCTGCCAGTATCTGTGCACTCCAGCATGACCGCCACGGGCACGGAGGTACAGGCTTCCCGTGGGCTCTGCACAAAGCCACGCCCAGCTCTGAAACGCCGCTCTTTTCTCTTCCAACTCACTATTGCAATGGGTGGGTAGCCGGGTCTAAAAGGCAGAGCTGCCTTCGTCCATCCAACAAGGATGAGACAGTGAAGGTCCATCAGGAAACTTCAACCTTCAGCCTCAAAGTCTTCTGTTAGCAGAAGGAAAGGGAGTGGGGGAAGCAGGGGAAGGAAATCCCTGATGAATCCCCAGCTCGCCCTCGTCCACGCGAAGTCTGTCAGCCCGGCCCTGCACCGGAAGATGTCAGGAAAGCCAGGTTGGCTTCAGGCCTCCAGGGCGCCCTCCGTCCCTCCTGCTGGTCCTTAGTCACCCACATAGCTCAGGCTTCCCAGCAGAGACGTCGGGGTCCTATGGGAGCAGGCGTGCGGAGACGGCCAGCAGGCCAGGAGCCAGGATGAGCGGGAGGCCATGGCCCGAGGGCGTGTCCGCCCACCCGGTCCGAGACCCACAGCTCACACTGAAGGGCAGACACAGGGCTAGAGCGCGGCCCGAGCTCCCAGACAGCCTTCCTGCGTCTCGTTGATGTCCTCCCTCTGCTCCTCCATGCTTTTGCTGTAACTGGGAAAATGCCAGAAGGATCCAAAACAAGTTTCTCTTTTTGGGGGGTGGAGGTGGCGGAGGTGGGCAGCAGTTTAATACCATTTGCTAACTTACAGAGCCACTCCATCCCCAAGTAAAATCTGACTAGCTTGAAGATATGTGTGTAGTGCCACGGGGAAAAGAAAATGACCAGGCCAGGGGAAGGAAACAGCCGCACACAGTGAGGCCGGGAGCGGTGCACAGACAACGGAAAGGCCTGTTCTCTTCCAGGTCAGACCTGGGGTCCCTCGGCCGCCTGGGGTCAAACTCAACCCATTTCACCTTCACAGCCAACAAGGGGAAACCAAAATCAGCCCCCAGCCTCGCTTCCGGAGGACATGCTTTGGTGGAGAAAGCTCCCTAGAGGCAACACCTGCTTCCAGTTTCCCAGGACACGCCACTCGGGTTCAGCGCCGGCTCCTGCCCCTCTGCTGATGCTGGGGCTCCGGTCCACCTATTTCTGGGGCATTTCTAGGAGGGCTATGGACGAGCCCTTTTCTCACCAGGCGCTGCGCACAGATTCACTCCTGCCCTGGGCCCCAGTGACGTTCGCCATGGAGGGTTTTCCACACGGCTCCTCACCACCACCTCCAGGGCACCCTTGAGCCATCTCGTGCTGGCCTCTGCTGCTCTACATGGTCCACGAATGTCCCAAGCCCCTCCTTCTGTGTCACAGTTGTCACCTGCCACCAGTCAGGGCTCCTTGAGTCCCAGCCATTCTCAGACTTTAGTGACAACAGCTCTGTCAGCCCCGGCCTGTGGCTCCCCTCCTGCTGGGGCTCAGACGAACCCCTCATGCAGCTCAACGACCAGCCTTAGAGACAGACTTTTTCTGATTTCATCGTCTCGTTCTGTGGTGTCATCATGGGGTATTTTCTTACAATGAAAATGTGACATAAATGTGACTTTGAAAATGTTATTAATAAGTATCTCTAATGACAGGCACGGTTGGAATCACCGTTGCATTCTCTGATCAGTGCCGGTTAGAAAACCAGTGTCTGCAAATCCCTAGCCCACCTGGACAGCGTGTCTGGGAAGCTCGTCACTGGCTTCCGGGCTCGCCGGCTCATGCTCTTAGCCACCGGGCTCTTCAAGCACAGATGTGGGAGCACTGACCGCCCGGGCTCCCTGCCTCCTACCCGGGCAGCACCGCATGGGATCACGGCACACAGGCTCCTGCTCGTGTCCGGCAGGGACCAGGTGAAAGATGTGACTGGGGAAAACGCAGGGCAGAGGTTGCCACTGTGCTGCGGGGTCGAGGAGACACAGGGCAGAGGCTGCCACTGTGCTGCGACAATGCAGGGCAGAGGTTGCCACTGTGCTGCGGGGTGGGGGACACAGGGCAGAGGTTGCCACTGTGCTACAGCGGCGGGTGGGGGGCATCATAACGAGGGGAGGAGGGAACATGCCAAAAAAGCACTATTGTGGGTAATTCCAGGTTTGCCAAAAATCAGGTGGGGACAAGGACACTAGAAAGTTTTTAGTGGTAAAGCGGAGGGGAGTTAGAGAGGTGACCAGCCCAGAGTGGAGCAGGGGGATACGGGGTTCTCATCCCACTGCCCCCGCCTCTCCCGCAGCCCGGCTGAGTCCCCGGTGCACACTGGAGAGCTGGGAAAGGGCGTGCTCTAACTGGAGGGGGCTGGGGCCCCAAAGGGAGGAGACCACCGGGGTAGGGCGGCTGCATGAGGGTCCGGACGTGGGGCCTGCTTCCGTGGGGGCCACTAGGCAGGCCCCGGGCAGCCCCAGGCCCATCAGAGACGCCCGTAGAAGAGAGAACGTGTGGCAGGACCGAGTGTGAGACAAGCCTGAGTGTGGGGAGCTCCCCGGAAGTGTGCGGTGGTGTTGGGAGGCGCCACGTGTATGGCAAACGTGTGCACTGCGGGCAGGCGAAGAGGCTGAACATGGCTGCAGCGGACAGGGGCTCTGGAGGGGCCCAGAGTTCTGCAAGTAGGGCTGGTCAGCTACCCGTGCTGGGATCCTGAGAGGAGAGGCCAGGCCAGACAGATCTGACGTCTTCAGCATCTGCTTTAACTTTTCTTTTTTCTAAAGGCGCCTGGAACTGAGTGAATGGAGAAGAAAGGCCAGGCCAGGACTGGGAGCATCAAGACTGGGGCCAGGCAAGGCGAGGAAGGGGCTGTGGGGGCCCGTTCTGTGCAGAGATCTCCCCACCACTTCCTCCTGTGACGGGAGAGCTCCACTCTGCAAGGCTCCACCACATCCATCATCTGACAGGTAATTCCCAAGTCCATGAAATGCCAGTTTTCCTCTAAAGCCCTCGGAAACCACAGTAAGTCCTTAGTAAATCTTTTGAAAGCTTTTTAAGGAGAAACTCTAGAGGCCAAAGTGCTGCAAGGAAGCCATCCTGTAGGAATGCGCCTTTCCGGTCGGGCCCCTCGGGGAGCCTGGCCTGAACGGCCAACGGCAACGTTCAGAAAGCACCGGGTCGGCCTGGGACAAGGTGGCTCGTAAAATCAGGCTGTGAACCTGGAAGAGGCCACATGCACCAATTCCCACCACCCAGGCCTTGGCATCACGAGCAGGACCGAAGCTTTACCACAGCGAAAGGGAAAGGGCCAGGGGTGTGGTGCTGGCGTGAGCGTCGGGGAGGAGCCCGGTTTCTGGAAGGTTTAACCGGGGACCAGTCACGTGGAACAGGACTGGCCTCTGACGGGCACACTCTTCAATCCTATTTCCCCGTTCAAAGCAGCATCTCACCGGAACCCATTCTGGCCACGTATTTTGCTCCATCTCAACACACCCCTCTCCCCGCCATCTCGTAAAGATGGAGACTCGTGTGGGTGCTTTGACAGTGGCTCGGCTTTGCCCAAAGGACTTTACAAATCCTGAACAGCCCAGGTTCTTTGATCTTTAGGGATTGCTGGTTTCCCCATTTGTTCAAAGGAGAATGCATAGAAATTCCCCTACGGCTCCTGAAAACTAGTGATTTCAGGGAAAAAAGAGAAATGAAGATTTTCTGAGAGTTCAGCCTCCAGCCCACAAACTCAAGTGGTAGGGAGCCCCTCAAGCCTTCTCCATGTGCTCGATGGAGCCAATACACAGTGCATTCTGGAAGGAAAATCTCATTTTGTATGCTGTAATGATGTACAGTGAATGAATGTAAATAAATAAATTTTAATTAAAAAGAAAGAAAAAAAAAAGAATTCATAAAGTAATTAGAACAGCGAATGTGGGCTACAATGTGCTTGGGGATCCCGGCACCAGCGTGACCTGCCCAGTGTTGGGGGATTTCAGCAGGGGTGCAGGAGCACCTGACCCTCAGACAGCCGGATCAGGCCGAAGCCCGTCGCTCCCATTGTAAGAACTGTGGCCAATACGAGTTCCGGAACACTCCCAAGCCTGGGTTTTCCCCTCTGGGAACTGGGAAGAAAACGAGAACCTCTCTCCTGGAGCTGTCGTGAGGGTTAAATGAGATGATGTATATGAAGAGCGTAGCGCAGAGCCTGCCGAGCTCACTACATACTGGCCCTGTCTGTATTAGTAAGAACTGTCATCACTGAGACGACCTTCCTAGTTCTATTAGCAATCATCGCTGTTCTGTCAACGTTCCCGGTCTGCTGAGCTCTTGGGGGCCTGCTCTAAAGCCAGCTTTTCTCTCCCCGAAGTTTCAAAGTCCTCCTGTGAAGAAAGGCCCCAAGTGAAAACTGCCCCTCAAGAACCACTGCCGACGGTGGGTATACAGTGGCCGGTGAGGGTACACGGAGAGCTGAGACCACTGCTCAGGCCCCCAACTTAACGCTCACCCCCAGACTATGAGTTTAGCTCACGTGTGACGTAACAACAAACACAAGGGCAGCCTGAGAACTGTGTGTGGATTTGTGGCAGGAAAAAACAAATCACACTTGAGAACAGTGCCTTCGATTCTGGGTCCCTGGTATTTGTAATTCCTTTCCCAGTTACCCAGATCATACCAAGCTAACGTCCCTGGGTACACAGCAAGTCTAAAACCTGAAGTTTCTTCCTAGGCGCATCCTATGCTCACATGGGACGTAAAGAGACATCTGTCACTCTTTTTGTCGTCTCCAAGGCCGCCTTCACCCCTGCATGGGTTCTCCGGTGGGCGCTGAAGTGGGAGCTGTTATTGAAGTCTTTGCCGCACTCCGAGCACTTGTAGGGTTTCTCCCCAGTGTGGGTCCTCTGATGAATGATGAGACTGGAGCTCTGGTTAAAGCACTTCCCGCACTCCCGGCACCTGTAGGGCTTCTCTCCCGTGTGGATCCTCTGGTGGGTGATGAGGTTAGAGCGGTCACGGAAGAACTTCCCACACTCCAGGCACCTGTAGGGCTTCTCTCCCGTGTGCACCCTCTGGTGTGTGAGGAGCTTGGAGCGCTCGCTGAAGCTCTTCCCACAGTCCGCACACTGGTACGGCTTCTCCCCGGTGTGGGTTCGCTGGTGGTTGGCCAGGGTGGAGCTCTTGCTGAAGCTCTTCCCGCACTCGGCACACTCGTACGGCCTCTCCCCCGTGTGGATTCTTTGGTGGCTAATGAGGGCAGAGCTCTTCGAGAAGCTTCTTCCACAGTCAGAACAGTGATAAAGCTTCACCCCCGAGCTGGTGCTGTGCGGCCCAGGGGAAGCCGAGTTCTTACTGACACGTGGGGGTTGTTCAGGAGAGGTCCCCTGTGTGGAATTCCTCCAGGGGATGCAAAAGTTTCCCCCAGGCTCAGCACACTGGACTGGATTTCCTCCCGCGTGGGTTCTCTGGTGTTTCAGAAGGTTTGAGCTCTGGTTGAAGCTTTTCCAACACTCCCCACACTTATAGGGCTTCTCCCCCGTGTGGATCCGCTGGTGGGTGACGAGGTTGGAGTGGTCGCGAAAGCTTTCCCCACACTCGAGGCATCTGTAGGGCTTCTTCCCCCTGTGGGTTCTCTGGTGGGTGACGAGATTGGAGCGAACAGTAAAGCTTTCCCCACACTCGAGGCATCTGTAGGGCCTCTCGCCGGTGTGGATCCGCTGGTGGGCGACGCAGTGGGAGCTCCGGCCAAAGCTCCTCACGCAGGTGTCACACCGGCAGGGTTTCTCCACGAGGTACAGGCCTTGCTGGTCTATCAGTTTCTCAAAGTCCTCTTCAGAAGAACATTCTTCCCAACGTTCCTGTGGGGAATTTCCCCACTGCCCCTCACCCACGTTTTCATTTTCACTATCTTGTCCCCAACTGTCCGGCTGGCAAACAGCCCCTGCAGTGCGTATCGACAAGGCTCCAGGCAAACCCTCACAAACGTCCTGGTCTGAAATCTGGCCTTCGTCCCCATGCCTCCTCTCCAAACCTGAAAGAATGAACGGAAAGGCTGTCGGTGCTCGCGGTTAGCATTTATCACATATCTGTACCGCGTGCTTTGAATTTGTCTGACCTGAGTCTGTACCTAGCATCTCACATCTTATAAATGCGACTAACTTGAAAGCGATTAGAGGCGGGTACGTGTGCTTCTGACCTCACAGCTAAAGAGCAGAGTCTGGGACATGGTGACCCCACTGGTCTCCCAGCCAATTCCCGCCTCACTACTCAGTAAACACCTCCTTCTTCTAGTGCGCTCGCTGTGTCCTGTCCCACGTAGGCCTGAGTCAACTGCAACTGCCCAGACGGAGCCCAGGAGAATCTAGACTGACCGACCGACCATCTCACCGGGGAGGTTTGCACTAAGTGAAAACGGGATAATCTGAGCAAAGCACAAATCCTTTCCTAGTCAATCTCGCTCTCTCTCTCTCGGTTTAGAGGCAGATGAGTCTGGCTCCCGCTCTCTCTACGCGCCTGTGGGCTCTGTGGCCGTGCACTACTCCAGGCTTACCCGGGTCTAGGGTTTTAGGACATGGGGCTGGAGGTCTGACAGCATCTTCATCTGCCATCTCACCCCAGACCTCCTGGTCGTCAGCCTCGGTACTGCTCTGCCCAGACCCAGAGAGGCCCGCAGCCTCCCTGACAGTTCCCATGGCCCGCACCGCGGCCCGAGCCCTCATCAGTGAGTCCAGCTCCTCGTAGAAGGGGCACGTCCCGGGCGGGTGGCTGCTCTTGGCTTTCCGGTAGCTTCGAAGGAGGTTTTTGAATCTGTAGCGACACTGCTCCAGCGTCCGCAGGAAGCCCAGTGCACACAGCCGCTCTGCGATGGCCCGGTACACTTGGCTGTTCTGGTGACAGGTGCGAAGCTTTTCAGAGAATGGGGACTCGCTGAGAATTGCCAGGAAGATCTTGGTCTCCTCGTAGCCCCAGTGCACACCTGCTGTCAAGAGTGCAAAGTTCAACGGTATGAGACTTACTGAGCTTCGCCTAGGTCATCAGGGTCAGGGTCACCTGCCCTTCTAAACAAACACCCAGAACGCCCGGGTCCTCAGGGAACGTGCCCTTGCTACTCGGGGGTGTGTGCTAGGAAAGATGGCCACCAAGTCCCGCCCCACCCCTCCTAAGACTCTATGAACACTTAGTCTTGGCTGAGGGGAGGGCCTAGGTGGCCCTGCTGTCTCGGTTATATCAGGTGACCTGACTCCCCTGGCTTTTGCTGACTAGTTCAGGGAAACGCCTTCGGGGCTATGTGAGATTCTCCCTGGACCCATTCAGTACACACCCTCTACTTCTTTTATAAATTATCCTTTTCACAAAACACGAGAGCTGAACTCCTGAAGATTGGAGACATCCAAGATTCGAATAACCCTGCAGTAGTCCAGCAGGAGCCACTGGGGAAGAGTCTCAGATGAGACTGCCGCGGTGAACGAGGTGGCCAGGGAAGGTGACAGTGCAGGGAAAGCACAGCCTCTGCTCCTGGCTCTGCCCCGACCTCTGCCCCTTGGAGAAGATGCTTCATCTCTTGGGCTTCAGGGTTTGCACCTCCACAGTGACTGGGTGCTTCCCACACACCGACTGAGCTAACCAGCCACGAATCCTGCTCTCCGTTCAGTATTTCCCTGCCTTTACCTAAATTTCTTACCTGTGAAATCTTCATGTGTGAGGTACTCACACACTAATAGAAATACATCACCACAGGGATTTAAGCTCTGTAGCAGAATCTGTAGCAGAATCTGTAGCAACTGCTCTTACGCTTTAAAGGTGTCTGCTTCTAGAGCTAAGCTGTGGGAGGAGGCTTGGTCATGGGAGAGGATAGGAGCGGGGTCTGGGGACGACCGCAGCCACTGAGTGCCTTGCTCCAGTGGCATCGGCCACACCTGCAGGCTGTGCCCTGCCTCAGGGAGCAGCAGTCTGGCTGGTAGGAGGGCTGGAATCCGGATGCAGAACCCCCATGTTCTTACCAATACGGCTCTGGAGCAGAGCTGGGGCCCCTGCAAGCCTGGGCACCGGGGTGGACTCGTCGGTGGCCAGGCCAGCACCGTTACAGTCTCCTGCTTCCTCGGGATCCCAGCTCCCTTCCTCCTGGTCCTCCATCTCGGCATCACTGTCCCCCAGCCTTGGGAGCATCACGGTCTCTGCATGGCCATCTGTGGCTCTGATGGCTGTCCGAGCCCTGGCCAGGGCCTCCAGCTCCTCATAGAAGGGGCAGGTCCCTGGCGGGTGGCTGCTCTTGGCTTTCCGGTAATTCCGCAGGAGGTTTTTGACCCTGTAGCGACACTGCTCCAGCGTCCGCAGGAAGCCCCGTGCTCTCAGCCGCTCTGCGATGGCCCGGTACACCTGGCGGTTCTGGTGACAGGTCCGGAGCTTTTCAGAGAAAGGAGACTCACTCAGAATCGCCAGGAAGGTCTTGGTCTCCTCGTAGCCCCAGTGCACACCAGACACCTTCATGTCCTCCGCGTCCCCATGGCACTGCTCTTCCCAGGCCCTCGAGTCCCTCCAGGCCAGTGCCTGAGCTGCTGCCGCTTGCTCATCCAGGCTGTAATCTGCAGTGCTCCTTTTCCCAGCGTTCACGAGGCGTGGATCCCAAGATTCTGGCCCTTGCCCTGGCTGGGAGGTGACACTGGGTTTTGAAACTGGAACTCCTATATAAAAGGAAGGCGAGAACAACTGAGCAGGAATGCTCTGCTGAGCAGAGTTTGTCCAAATGTCCCTGGAACTGCCACCCCTTCCCTGCAAGAGGCTGAGGGGCAATTCCCATGTGACTCCCCGGAACTATCTGCGGGGATGGAAAGAGGTACTCGAGGGAGCAGGACCACTCCAGAGTGCTAAGTGGCCTGTTCGCTGTGATCACTCGCTGTCAGTGTGAGGAAATATCACACAGAGGAGTGGCCACACTGGTCCCGAGGCGGGCACCTGGCCTCCACCGTCCCAGTCACAATTCAATGGCTGGAGGAAAGGGTGTGCATGTGCGTGCACGTGCGGGGAGTCTCTCCTCTAGGAAGCCTGTGGTCTCCACTGCCACCAGGATCTGCCTTCTGGCCGTGCCATGAGACAAAATGGCTGTGACACAGTTACTGAGGGCGACAGAGGGAGGAGGAACCCTGGCCCAGAGGACACCGCTGGGCTCCTCTGCACGGCGGCTGGAGCACATCCTCCTCGGGGTTTCTAAACATGTCAGAAAGCACGTTATTTTTAGACCGTCAGCTACGTTAAAAGACTGCTGTCCCAACAGCTCCCAGCCCCAACACAACAGGAAGGCTTTAACTGAAGGGAACTAGATGAGGAGGAGGTTGGGGCTACAGAGGCTTCCAGACGATGCGGTCCAGAGCTCCCGCCTGTTCCTCGGAGCACTCCCTCGCAGGCACCCGTGGAAAGAGACCCCCACTGCCAAGCAAGCAGCAACCAGCCTCCTTCCTGGGCTGACCTGCCCGCGTGTCAGGCCCACAGCCTCCTCCACGCCGCCCTCACAGTGGCCCCAGGCTGTGGGGAATGGTTCACTGCTATCTGGCTTTCCAGCAGGAGTGCCTACCGAGACAGGACCTGTGCTGCCCAGGTGGACTCCAAGCATTGGGTTGTCAGAAAAGTCACGGCCTGTTTTTCTATGTAAAAATGCATCATGACCGGGACCAGCAGATGACATAATGGCTACATCACTGGATTCCTGTGTAGTCAACTGCAGTTCAAGTCCCAGACCCAGAGGCTTGAAACTCATGCCAGGCATATGTGTGTACATGCCCAAGATCCCGAGAGGTGACTGGAAGAGAAGGGACTGTGGCATGGCCATCCCCTTTCTTCCGTCTGTCTATCTCTGTCTCTCCAGTGAGCACACACACCCTATAGCAAAAATCTCTCAAGCATCATGACTTTTCTAACAACCCAGTATTTGGAGCCCTGTGGTCTTTATTTCTCATTGTAGTCTAATATATCAGACTCAAGAGCTCAGTTCACTGGAGTCTGACCCCGAAAGACCCACAGGTCAGATTTTAGGGACAGTAGGCTGGGCCCAGGCCCAGTATTGTGGTGGATGCAAAGAAGGCAATAAGCCCGGGAGGACGGACTCGTGGAAGCATCCTGAAGCCTCTGTCCACGCAGACTCCAGCCCCGCACTGCAGTCAGCTGTGAAGAGCAAGTCCTCTTCCTAGCGCTGAAACTCCGGAGACTCCAGAGCCATGGCTCTTAAAGGAATGGCAACACCCCCTGAGAACGAGGTATACCAGAAACCTGCCGGCACCTTCAGAGTACACACTTCCTTACCCAGGCACACGCTGTCCCCACAGTCGTCTCCTGGGGAGTCCCTGCAGAACTCCACGCCATGCTTGCCAGGGCCTAGGGCTTCCTGTGAGGTGCACAAGAGAAGCAACTCAAATGTCACCAACCTTTGAAAATAGCCTGGAGACCCTACCAGGCCCTGGGAGGGGATCTCTAGAATACAGGGACACCCCATTAGCGGCTAGCGTCCCAAAGAGCATATGCAGGGCCTAGCAGCCATGGGCAGGACTCAGACCAGCACCCTGGGTCTTAGGCCCATTCTCTGCAGGAGCTCAAGAACAACACTCATTTGGGGGCAAGGGCACAGGAGTGGAAATGACAGGAAAGGAAGAACAAGTAGCCACTTACCTGGGACTCAGCTGTCACCTCCCAATCTCCAATGCTCCCCATCTTTGGGAGAGTAGGGGCACGGGGAGTGAGGACAGCTGAGGGAAAGGAAAAAGTCCCTGACACCCAAGCTCTGTTCCCAGCAACCACTTCCCACCAAGACTGAGCTTTCGATGGTCATCATGCTTGGATCAAGCTGAGACCTGGCCTGCAGCCAGCACAGAATTCCCCTTCCACATCCCTTCTAGTGGTGTGGCTCCTGCACCCCCTAACGATGTGCCACAGGCCAGCCCCGAACTCCTGTGACCACCACTGGCCCCGTCCTGCACAGCCTGTGCGTGACTCCCACGGGGGCCATGCCAGCACTGCTGGGAGCTGCCTCCTCTTCCAGCAAGTTTACCGACCTGACTTCCCAGAACGAGTGTCCCCATACACTACCCCGTCCTCCGCCTTGAATTCTGCACATCCTTCCTCCCCAGACACCCTTCGTTTCCCCCCCCCCCACACTCTCCCTGGAGGTTCTGAAAGACACCACTCCCCAGTGTCCCCAGGTCCTGCGTCCTTACCACTCTCTCTCAGGGGCTGTGGAGCCATCTTGGCATTCAGATGATCGGGAAGGTCAGGCCCGGCACTCTTCACCCACTGCTTCTGGGACTGTCCCTCAGGCCAGGGATTCACAGGCTGCAGCTGGAAGCTCTGGGACTCGTGTCCCACCTCCAAGAGTCTGGCCTCCTCTGGACCTGGTTGCAGCTCCTACACACAGATGGCCAAATTCCCCATCGTCAGTTCACTGAGACCCACTCTGGTAGGGCAGGGCATGTTACTCTGAGTACAATGACAGTCCAGAGGTTAACAGGCTCTTTAAACCCAGCGACGGCTTCAAGTATGAGGAGAAAGCGGTCAGTAAGCAGACAGGCATCTACTCCGGAAAAGACTGCTGTCTTGTTCAGCGCAGGGATGCTATGGAACTGCCTCTGTGAGGCTGTTCAAATAGCTTTAACTCATAAAGATACAAACCATGTAAAATTTTTATGACACTAAAAAATAATCCAGGGTCGGTCCCATAGCCTAATGGTTAAGGGAGCCTGACCCCGCCTGGCTGATTAAGCAGTTTGAACCCTGCCTCCCCCCGCCCCCTGCAGCCTGAAAAACACACCCTGCACACTGTGCACGAGCACCCCAAATCCTGGCAGAACGGGAAAGGGAGAAGGGACTGCAGTATGACGGTGCACCAGGGGGCTTCTCCCTCTCCCTCTGTCTGCCTTTAGCACTCTGCAAACTTAAAAAGGAAAAAAAAAAAAAAAAAAAAAAAACCTTTAAGCATAAACCTTTAAGCAAAAAGCTGTTAACTTGTTATCAAGAAAGATAAAAGTTAACAAAATATGGGACCAGCAGATGATGTGATGATTATGTTGCTGGACTCCCATGTAGTGGACCGTAGTTCAAGTCCTGGACCTGGCGACCTAAAACTCAGAACAGGCACATGTGCGTTCACGCCCAAGATGCTAAGAGGAGAATGCAGAAGGGATCATGGGATGGCCGTTCCCCTGGGGGATGATCTCTCGCTTTCCATCTCTCTCTGGCGAACGCACATGCCCTATAGCAAAAATCTCCCTTAAAGAAAAAAAAAAAAAGCAGCATGCCAGGCTTTCTGTTCTTAACAGGGCCTGCCTTCAGGTGAAACTGTTTACCAAAGCCTGACCGAACTGGCAAGAGGGAACTAGGAAACTGCCGCTCCGCTGCTCTTCTACATGGAGGATGGGAAATACCCAACTGCAGTCCCCGGTCATCCTGCCCCACCTAAGGTGTATGTGTGTGTGTGTGTGGGGGGGGGGGCGTGTGAAAAGCCCTAGTGAGGTTTAGAGTTCGAGGGCATAAATACGCACACCACAGACTGACACCTAGTCACAGGCCTTCCCCCAGACCTTAGCACTACATTACTAAAGGCCCATTCACCAGTTTCTTCCAACAAATTACACGGCATACTGAAAGGCAAAAACACAGTTCAAAGACAAAGAACAAGCAAATAAAATCCAACACGTATAAAAACTAGCACACCTCACAACCACGTGGGATTTATTTCAGGTCTACAAGGCCAGTTCATCATTTGAAAATCAGTTCATGTAATTCACCACGTAACCGGCTAAAGAAGAAAAACACATGATCATATCGATCGCTGCAGAAAAGGCCTATGATAAAATTTAACACTTAATCGTGATAAAATGCTCAGCAGGAGCTGGCCAGTGGCTCGGCAGTAAAACAGCGCTCTACGGCACTGACCCGGATTAGAAGATTACAGGTTCACGTCCAGGCTTCCCGTGTATAGTGGACGTGTGTATGCCCAAAGTCCAAACCTGGCTGTACACGCAGGTGGATCACGGTGCTCAGAGCCTGCTGACCCCTCTCTGTCTCTGTTGCTCATGGAAGAAATAAATAAATACACTTAAAAAAAAAAACCCTCAGCAATCTAGGAATTTAAAAATCTACAAAACGTCTACAACCAGCATCCTGCTTGATGGTGAGATGCACGGAGCTCTTACACTAAGATCAGGAGCAAGGCGAGGATGCTCCTTCTCACTCTTCCTTTTCAACATCATACTGGAGATTCTATTGGGTCATCGGAAAAGTCATGACACATGTTTGCATAGAAAAATAGGTCATGACTTTCCTGATGACCTATTAGATAATACAGTAACACACACCAAAAAAAGGGAAATAAAAGGTATGCAGATTGGGAAGGAAAAATGAAACTTTCTGTTAGTAGATAACACGACTGTAATTAGAGAATATCAGGAAAAAATTGACCAAAAGAAACTTCTGGAACTAATAAGTGATTCTAACAATGCTGTAGGACATGAGATTAAAATATAAAAGTTGGGCCCAACCACATGACGTGGCAGTTAAGAATGCTGGATCTCCCATGGTTGACCGCGTCATCCAATCCCAGCCCTAGAAGACTGATAAACACGCCCAGCATGTGTGCGTGCATGCCCAAAATCCCAACAGGACAGAGAAGTGGAAGAGAAGGGATTGCGGCATAACCAAACCTTCTTGTTCTCTTTCTCTGTCTCTCTGACAAGTGCATGTGCCCTCTGGCAAAATAAAAATAAATAAATACAACAGTCGATTGCTTTCCTACATACTAGCAATGAACAAGTGGAATTTGAAATTAAAAGCACAATGCCATTTACATTTCCATCCAAACAAAAATTAAATACTTAAATATAAATATAACAAAATATGTTAAGAACTATATGAGGGACACTACAAAATTTTGATGAAGATATCAAAAAAGAACTAAATCGGGAACCAGCAGTTAGCGTAATGGCTATGTTGCTGGACTCCCACGTAGTCGACCGCGGTTCGCGTCCCAGACCCGGTGGCTTAAAGTCACGCCGGGCACGTGTGCATGTGTGCCCAAGATCCCGAGAGGAGAATGGAGGAGAAGGGATTGCGGCGTGACCATCCCCCCTGGGCGGTGATTTCTTGCTTTTTGTCTCTATGTCTCTCTCTGTCTGTCTGGCAAGCGCACGCGCCCTATAGCGAAAACCTCTCCAAAAAAAAAAAAAAAAACAAACCTAAATAAATGAAGATATCTTTTATTTTCATCAATCGAAGGACTACCATCAAGATGTCAGTCCTCCTCAGTTCCATGAAGTCCCAGTCAAAACTCCAGTGAGTATTTTGTGAATATGGACAACTCGACTCTAAAGTTTAAATGGAGAAGCCAAAGCCCCGGAGTAGCCGACTCGATACTGCCAAGCATAGGTGGCGGTCTACAGCATATTTGTTTGGTTTTGTTTGTAATTAGCCAAGGGCTAGAGGGGAAGAGGACTTAATAAGTAGAACTCAGATTTCTTACGGCCATGAAACTATTCTATATGACACTGTAACGGTGGGCGCACGTCACACATTTAAACCTGTAGAACGTGCACCACGAGGGAGCCCGGACGTAAACCACGGACTCTGAGCGGTAATGGTGTCAATGTAGGTTCCTCCATGGTGACAATGTACCACTCTGGGTCAGGGACGCTGACGTTAGGGGAGGCTCAAGTGGAGGGGAGGCAAGGGGGATGTGAGAAGGCTCTGTGCCTTCTGCTCAGTTTTGCCGTGAACCTACAAGTGCTCTAAAGAAACGGCCTTTTTTTTTTTTTTTAATGCTTATGAACTTCACGAGAGAGGGGTTCTACAAGACAGTGATAACAGAAGAAAGCTAAAAACCGTGAAACAGAAGAGCTGAAAGGTCTCTTTTAGGAAAACATCTTGGAGGTCATTTAGCCTGTAGGGACCAACCTTTTTCAGGAGGGTGGTTTGAGGCACGTGGCTGATGTACTTCATCGCAACGCTTAGACTCAGAGAGAGTGTGTCTAAGTTACACACCCTGCAATGCCTGGTCACAAACTACAATCCATGGGCCTGAAAAAGACACAACCTCCATCGCTACTTATGTTTGTTTCAGAATGTGCAAGAACTGAGGACCAGGGACACAAAGTTAAAACATTAAAGTCACAGGAAAAAATATACGTATAATAGGGAAGATTCCAATACCTTATTTTTTCTCAATTTTAGAAGCAACTCAACCTTTGGTCAGTTTACAGAGGCATAATTTGAGAACCTCCGGTCTAGTCCAACCCGCTCATTTCACAGATGAAGAATCATAGTAAGATCTTAATTTAAGTAACTTTCATCTCTGGGTCTCAAGTTCTTCATCTTCCAGCTTTGAAGTCCTAAGACTTCCATTTGTTTCTTCACTGCCACTTAGGACAAATAGCTGATTTCTTTAAAGGAAATAACATAGGATTTGGGTGGTACATTAAAATAAGGCATATTCTCTCATGCTTAGTTCCATAACTTTAAACATTATTCTCTTTGTATCTTCAGTTTGCAAAGGAACCCAAAAAAGCAAAGCCACTGACCTTAAACCTTTCTTCCCCTAATCTTGCTTCTGTGAGATCATAAAGCTTTCTAGTTTCTGTGTACAGAAAACCCCTGCCCTCTACGAGGAATATACTCCCAAACCTATCATTTCCCCCAACAAATGTGGTTAATGCCATAAGAACTACTGACTATGCAGTAAGTAGAGGGCAACAGGGTTATGTTAGACGAAGGTTCTGGATGGCCGGTTCAGCCACAGCCAGCTGAAGAGCCTGTCCCACATACACTATAATAGCTTCAAGGCAGATTCCAAACTGATGTCACAGCAAAACTGTAAATCACAACATGGGCCTTTGGGGTGACGTGCAAGTCGCTGACACTGTGAGTGTTAAATCTGTGATATTTTCACTTCCTCGACCTCAGCCCGAGCTTATTAGACAAGTCACTTTCCCCTCTGCCTGTTTACCCATTAGAAAGACGGCAGTGGTGATGGCACCAGCCTCAGCGGGTCTCACCTCAAGGCTGAGAACAGCACCCGAAACGCAGTGAGCGCTCACGTGTCGGTCACCACCTCACCCGAGCCTCGTCTCACAGGTGCTTTAATCCCTGCAGTGTGCCGATGAGGCTCCCCTCACAGAATGGGGACAATGACCTGAGGACCCAAGAATCTGGGCTCAGGCCCTGTTTGCTCCATGAGTGAAGTTTGGGAGCCACCTGACTTTAGGGGCCATAGTTTAAGCTATGAAATAGGGACAGTAACACTCTTTCTGTCTCCCCACATTTCTGTGGGAAGTATCCAAAGATGACATATAGGTAAAAAGCTCTTGTTCAGTACAAAAACGGTAATAATGAACCATACGGTGAGTAGGGAACTGGGACGCAGTGTGGAGTAGTGGTTATGTGGGCATTCACAGTGAGACTGCCAGAGTTCAAACCCTGGCGCCACCATTTGGCAGCTGTGTAAATTTCCTATCACCTTTGTGGTCTTGGCGATTACTAACGGAGTCAGCCCACCGCCTTCCCCGACCCGCTCCTGGGAAGACAGCCTATTTGCCTCACCCGCGGTCCTGCAGCCCGGGCCTCTCGGTGCCAGTCTTCCACCAGGGCCACTGCCTCTTCACCACTCTCGGGGTGGCGTGCCTGCACCCAGGTCTGGACCTCCCTGGGTAAGATAGTCAGGAACTGCTCCAGCACCAGCAGCTCCAGGATCTGCTCTTTGAGGTGGATCTCCGGCCTCAGCCAGCGACAGCAAAGAGCCCAGAGCTGGCTGAAAGCTTCATGGGGCCCAGCCGCGTCCCTGTACTGGAACTGCCTGAAGCGCTGGCGGGAGGCCTCAGGGCCAGGAACAGGGTCACGGGCCCTTTCTCGGGGTTTGGATTCTGAGCCCCATGAGTCCTCCTCCAGTTTCACAATCAGGAGTTCTTCAGGCTCTGGTTTGGGAGAGGCCTGGGCCTGGGATTCCAGGGCCAAAGCCATAGTCTGAACTGGGTGCCTCACTTCAGGTAGGCTGTCTTCATCCAACGTCTTTCTGCATCCACGGTGTGTCCTTCAAAGGGCTCTTAAAAGAGGCACGCTGTTCCCCAAAGCTCTGAAGGCAGGAAAGACAAAAGACAAAGTGAGCAAAAAGAGGACCCGTTCCTCGCCTCCGCTCATCCCTGCTGCCTCTGCATGGGCTCGGGCACTAAGAGAGGTCCTTTCCCATGGGCAGGAGGCAAGGCCACATCCAGCCGGCAGCCAGCACAGTACTCAGCCCAGGACGCACCTGGACGCTCGGCCTGGCCTTGCAGGCCTCCACGGTCTGGCTCTGGTGTAGCCTTCCTCCCTCTGCAGGTACCCAAAGCCTAGCCGTCCTTCAAGCTGCATTCCAGCTGCCCCCCACCCACCCCAGCTCACACACACACAAGGCTTTTCTTCCTTACCCTTTACGCGTTGCCTTCCTCTATGATGATCTCCTTGTGAAATGGCTCACTCTACACTCCACCTTTTGGTCACCCCACCCACTTGGCACTTTTCACCACCACTACACTGATGACTCCTCAAATTCTGGCCAGGACCTGTCTCCAGACCTCCAGACCCGAAAATCCAAACACCCACATGTCACTTCTACTTGAGCCCCTTAGGCACCTTGAGCTTAATAGGTCAAAACCCATCGTATTCTGGAGCTCCCCAATCAATGCAGGAGCTACCTCCATCAAGTTGCCCACAGACACCCGGTCTTAATCATCCTTCAGGGCCCCCACCTCCAGCTCATCGCCAAGCCATGTCCCCCTGGCAGCCACCTCTCCGAAGATGCCACCTCAGTCCAGAGAATCCTTGTGCCTCGCACCTGATCAGCCTCCTAACACGTGCCTACCTCCCCTCCCCCTACCCCAGCCCGTTATAGTCTTTGCACAACAGACCCGAAAAAAGCCGGAGCACCTCACTCCCCTGCTAAATGCTCTGCAATAATCTCCCATTCCCTTGGAGAAAGTGCAAACCTTTTCCAAGCCTCCAATTTTATCTGTGTACCCTGATCCCAGCAGTCAGGGGTTCCAGCTCCACAGCTTCCAGAGCGGACATGGAGGTATCTCTGATCTCCGTGGGGAACAGTCGCCTTTCCTCACCTAGCCAGGTCTCGGCTCACACAGCCCTTTCCACGAGGGCTTCCCTATACCCTGAAACAAAACTCAGTCCTCAGCCACAGGTGTCCACAGCACCTTCCATGCCCTCAACCGTAGGCCTGATCATCCTGTATTCTAATTATCTTCCCCACTAGGTCATAAGCTTCCCAGGGAGCCTGGCAGGGACTCACACACAGGAAGTGCTCAAGAAAGAATAAAATTATGGAACCAGCAGTTAGCGTAATGGCTATGTCACTGGACTCCCATGTAGCCGACTGTGGTTCGAGTCCCAGACCCAGTGGCTTAAAACTCACGCCGGGTGCGTGTGCGTACATGCCCAAGATCCTGAGAGGAGAATGGAGGAGAAGGGATTGCGGCGTGACCAACCCCCTGGGGGGTGATTTCTCACTTTCTGTCTCTATGTCTCTCTCTCTCTTTCTGGCAAGCGCACGTGCCCTATGGCAAAAAACCTCTCCGGAACATAAAAAGCAAAGTCATAAATGGTCAACTGATGATGATGGAATGTCAAGAAGCAAGGATTAACAACTGATTCCTTTCTGTGCATACTAGATCAGAGAATAAACGGCCTCTCTGCTCATGCCAAGGTGTTCCTTTCGCCCCTTTAGTTCCGTCTCTTGGTGACACCACTTTCTGCATTGTGTGATGTACATTTGTACGTATGCAGATCCCCAGAAGGCCTGCAGCCTCCCTGATGACACGGATGCTGGGTTGGCTGAGAAAAGGGGCTCTTTGTGTCTATCCCAACAAGTCTAGATGACATAAAAAATACTCAAAGAAGGCTATTAGCTGCCTCCGAGTGGGAGTGACACAGCTGAGATGACAATGAAGAAAGGGTGGTGTTTTGCACTTTAGACCATCTGACCAAGAGAATCTGGGAACAGACAGGGTAGTGAAAAATGAAGACTTGTCCTAAAGACCTACGCATACTGAGGAAGGGGCTGGGAGCATAACTCATGGCTTCCTGGCAACTTTCTGCTCGCCCTTCAGCCATCAGCTCAAATGCCACTCCGACAGAATTCCCTGACGTGGGTCCCTGCCCTCCAAAACTGCCGCCGGCATCCTGTACCCACAAAGCAGTGGCGACAACCTTCGAGTGTTACCAGCATTGCTGCAGCCACCCTTCTACGTGGGAGCCCCATCAGACAGTCTCACAAGAGCCAGCGCTGAGCGGTACTCATTTCTGTCCCCACAATGCCCCATCCAGTATCTGATGAACAGCAGACCCACTACAGAGTTTCACGGCCTTTCATTAAAATGGTAAGTCCGGAACCAGCAGACGGAGTAATGGTTATGTTACTGGACTCTCATGTAGTCAACTGTGGTTCGAGTCCCAGGCCTGGCAGCCTAAAACTCACACCACGTGCTTATGCGTGCGTGCCCAAAATCCCAAGAGGAGAGTGTAAGAGATGAGATTGTGGCATGGCCTTCCCCTCATGGGGGCGGAGGGGACTTCTTGCTTTCTCTCTGTCTCTCCAGCACACATACTCTATAGCAAAAATCTCTCTCTTAAAAGAAAAAAAAAGTAAATCTTACATCACCAAAAGCCTAATGGTGTGGGCTGGCTCTGCAGCCTGGTGGTTAAGGCAGCCGGATCCCACGTGGCAAATCTCATGGCTTCAGTTCCAGACACCATGCCAAGTACGTGTGTGTGCATGTCCAAAATCCCGACAGGTGAGAGAAATAGAGAAGGAACTGTGATGTGATCATTACCTGGAGGGTGCCTTCCCCTGTCTCTCTATCTCCATCTCTGGTGAAAGCATACACCCTCTAGCAAAAAAAAAAAAAAAAGAAAGAAAAGAAAAAGTCTAATGGGATATAAAAGGGCCATAATTTACATTAAGCCAGGAACCTCATGTTTCATGAAATTTCTTTTTGAACCACAGCCTCACTGATGCAGTAGTCCAAACACATTTCTGTCACTCTCACACGAGGAAAACGTCACAAGTCATTTACACGGTACCCTCTGCGTACCCTGCACCTTACTGGGAGCTAGAGTCAACAGCTAGGACACAGTGTCCCTACCTTCATGAAAACTAAAATCTAGGGAGAGAAGGTCAATAAATAAGCTAATACACTTGTGCCTCTGTGCAGAGGGGATAGGATGGGGGCCATAGTGGCACAACTCCATAATGGAGATGCTCCCCATGGAAGCCCCCACGGGAAGGTCGCCAGTTCGTGTCTGCAAACCTCACTGAACACACGAGGCACACACGTGCCCATGATCCAAAGCTAGGGATGGCTCACTCCCACCATGGCTATCCTATTGAGGGTGCTGTGGCTCTGTCTCTCTCCCTATCACTCACAGAATAAATAAATAAACTTAAAAAAAAAAAGACACTATAACAAAATAGTCGATTAGCAATCCCACAGGCTGAAAGCCCAGAGTCTCAGGTATTTTCTTCTAGGAAGATCTGAAAATCCCAATAGTGAGTTTAAAGTAGAAATCAAAATGCCCCAGGGACCACACTGTAAGCCTCACCACCCCTTTCTGAGACAATACGGTTAGTAGCAGGTTCTGGGGAGAAAGAAGTCAGCGGTCAGCCAACAGCGGGGGTGACCTCACAGAGGAGACCGAGAGAAAACGAACAAGGGCAGCCCTCAGTCCTGGGATGGCCAGGAATATCCCGCCTTTGCTAGGATCAGCAGCTCTGAGAACACCCACCTCATGAGTGCCCACAGGTGCAGGGCATGGTGCTAAGCACTCTCCATTCATAACCTCACTGCACCTTCCGAGCAAGTGGACTCTCATTAGATAGCTGCCCTGTAACTCCTACTACATGCAAAGACCAGAAACAGGAGCATAACTGAAATAGCACAGCCAGTTCCATTCAGGCTGGCTGCCCCAGTGGGAGCACGTGGTAAGGAGACCCAGGACTTCGCTCTCCTCCAGGCTGGTCTTCATTCCCACAAGCCTCTCCACTGAGAGCGAGGGCAGTGTCTTTCACACAGCACAGTCCCTAATGCGAGCCGACTCTTTCATCTCCTGTTCAAACAAGAAAACCCAGCTGTGCTGGTTAGCTTATTGAAAGACAGTGTGTCGGTTTCTGAAATGGCTTCTTGCCAAACGATTTTCGGGCAGACTGTGATTTTTGGTGAAGTACGACTTTCACCTTCTCCGCTGACTTCGGAATATAGTTACTGACAAGGCCTCACTTCACTCTGTCCTCAGTCACATACAGGGAAACAGCTCCTCCAAAGAAGAGTCGCTTACGGGCATTCAACTGGCAACTAACAGTGCCAGGACTGCCCTGACCGATCATTTTTACCCATCATTTTGCTGACCGTCACCTAGCCTCTGCCATGTCTTCTAGCCACCCAAATTCCAGGGACGATGCTATGGGAGGGTGGAGAGAACACGAAGGCAGGAGTGAGCACTGCTGCGGTTCTGGCTTTAGCCCTGCCATTGCCAGCTGTGTGACCTGGTCATCCTACGGGCCGGAAGCCCAGAGTCTCAGGTATTTTCTTATAGAAAGACCTGAAAATCCCAATAGTGAGTTTAAAGTAGAAATCAAAATGCCCCAGGGACCACACTGTAACCTCTGCCACTCCTTTCTTGGACAATGTGGTTAGTAGCAGTTGTCTACCGGGGCAGGTCCTGTAGCCATGCATCTTCCTGTCTAGGCTGAGCTTAGAGCCCAACCCTATTCCGCAGTTGCCCCAGGGTTCCCTACAGTATGACCGGGTAGAGCAAGGGGACAGGAAAATGAGGATCAGCGGCTACAAGTTCAAGTGGCTCTCAGGGCCTGGCAATGCTCGCAAGTGACATGGACTGGGAAGGACTGTGGCTATGGAGCGTCGGGGGGAACAGCAGCCCAGAGTGATCCCGGGACTTCCAATTTTTCCCAATAAAGCTAGAAATCTGTAGTTTAAATGTTGGCAAACTCAAAATTGTTTCAAACCATTTAAATTAAATAGAGGATGATAATGGACTTCATTCAGCATGGGCTCTCACTCTTCCGCCTTTCAGTTCACTGATCTCCAGGGTCTCTTCAATATCCAGGAAGAGATCCCCCCAAGCAATGAGGGATGCGCACTGACTGCCCTTTGGAAGACAGGCAAGCTGGGAGGTACCCGGTGCCCTGGCTCCGAGGGCAGTGACTATAGATGTGGACCTGAGGAGCCCCCTGGCAAACAGCAGGATGACAAGAGAAGATCCTCCCCATAAGTCCCACAGGAAACACCAAGACTGGTCTGTGACCTCTGAGAGAAAGAAACTAGGAGTGCCCAGAGGCCATGAGGCCTACTTGGCTGATGACCCAAGTGACAGCTTCAAGCAGGCTGACATCACTCGTAAGGGCTTAAACCAGGGAGAGGAAACGGGCTTCACTGAAAACACAAACTTCAATCAACTGGAAGTGGCTGCCTGGAGTAGCGTGCTGAGGACTCCGAGTCCCGTGTAATATGTGCTGTGGCCAATTAGCCATGACTGTCAGGAACACAGGGGGGGGCGGCAGCACACACTCCATGTATTTGCCACCCCTGGCTTAATCTCCCATCAGCATGGACTCAGCCTCAGTGTCCAGCAGTCAGCCCCGACAGGCAGGAGACGAAAGCTCACAGCCCTGGAAACCCTCCGAAGTAGCATCTTCAAGCGTGGCATGGCAAAGCTTACCCTAGATGGTCTTCATTCACACACTCACACACTCATCAAACAGTTACTAATTTACTTGATTTACACCAAGGGTTTCTGCTTTGGCCTGGGTAATGCAGAGATAGAGATGTTTAGGACACTGTCACTATTTCTGTCCTGGAGATGTCACAGTCTAGTGGAAGAGACAGAAAGTAACAGGTAATTATGATCGGGTGTGGTACATACAGAAAGAGAAGTTATGGGAGCAAGGGTTGGGAGTGACTTAATCTGTTGAACAAAGTAATAGTTAAGTAACAAAGTAACAGTTAAGTTGGTTCTTGAAGAAAGAGTGGTTTGAGACCTGGGTTGGAGGCGTGAGTGTTCTAAGCAGAGAGAACACTACATACGATGGTTGAAAACCAAATGGCGTTTCATGCCCAAAGTCAACATGCGTTCACAGATATGTAAATTTCAGCTGAACTCGCTATTCAAAGTATTTGTTGATTTATGTGAATCAATAAAATTGGGGGAAAATAAAAAAGGAATGGAAAGCAACTGCAGATACCATAGACAGTGTGGGAGGAGGATGGGAAATGGCAGAGGATGAGAAATAGGGGGAAATATATATATATTATACACACACACACACACACAAGAAACAAGAAATGGAAAATTATTTGTTGACAATAACACGTATGATTAAGCCACTTTACAGTGTATTCTGGATGGGAAGTCTCATTTTGTATGCTGTGATGATATTCAGTGAAAGAATGTAAAATAAATTAATAAAACAAAATTTTTAAAAGAAAACCAAATGGCCTACCCAGGAAATGGAGAAAACCCTGTCAGCCCTGGAGTGCGGGGTGCCAAAGATAAGGAGGCATAAGGAGTTGATGAAGGGTCTAAAATGTCAGGCTAAGGTGTCTAGCTTTAATTCTACAGGCAACAGGAGCCGATGACGCTTTTAAGTTAAAGAAGACGTAATGAGATGTGTGGGTTAAAAGCTCACACTAGCTGCGTGTGTTTGTCCACGCTGGGGAGTGACAAGGTGGAGGCTTAAGGGAAAACCTACTCAAGGCATATAAAACACAAGGATCTGAAGACCTTGGATGTGGAAAAAGGAAGAGAAATCGGGGTGAAGTACCCAGGTGGTAGCTGGGCAGGTAGCGGGACGATGGTGCCATCCTCTCCCACCAGGCATAAGGAAAGAAGTGCAGGCAGGACCGGGGACACAGCTGCCAGGCCCGCCCCTGGGTTCCGGCGGTGACACCCATTCCAGGGGCATCACATCAGACGCTCGCTCTACCGTAAGCAGGGGCCAAACACCATATCTGAGGTCGGGCTTCAAGATCAGGCCCTGCTCTCTTCACTTCTTGCCCTCTGGGGTCTCCAGATCCTTCTGTGACTCTCGCAGGTCCAGAAACTCTCTCGGCTGCTCCCCTACAGACCTGCCTCCGAGCCTCCGTCCTGACTCCAGCCCCAGTGTGACCCTTCCCATCTCCGGACGCCTCACCCCTGGCCGTCCCTCTCCCTCCGTCCCCACGTCCAGCCGCCTTCCTCCCCTCTCACCTCCCCCGGCACCCTGTGACACTTCCTCCTAAGTCTTCAGCCCAGAGCCTGCGTCGCAGCTGCCCCCGCCCCGCCACCCGGACTCACCCACCGAGACACCCACTTCACAACAGGGCGGAAGTGCTCCAGAGCTCGCGCAGGGAATGCTGGGACGCGGAGTCCGAACGGTGCCACCCCGGGAGTGGAGTGTCTGAGACTACGACTCCCAGAAGACACCGCGCGAGCGGCGGCGGACGTTCCCCTCCGTTGGCTGCCCTTCAGAAGTCGTCAGCCAATAGGTGGGTCATCTTCTCACGGCCTCTGGCACTGGGACAAATCAGAACGTTTTTAGCGTGTGGGGGCGGGGCCTGTGCGATCTGGACGCTTTCCGTGGGCTACGGGAAAACGGCACCGCCCAGTGGGCGGGCACTCGAGCAGGAGGGGCGGGGCCTGCACAACCCCAGGAGAGCCGAGCAGAAAGGATTAAAGATAAGAGGAGAGGGTGCTCAGAGGTGACCAGGCTGGTGAGCAGGAGAGAGCGGGACAGCTGGAGGTGCAGTTTCTAGCTCATGGCTCAGCCGCGTGACTTTGGGTGAATTCTGAATGTCAATTTTCTCACCTGTGAAATGAAGATAATAATAGCATCGGTGTCACAGGGTTTTCGTGAGGCTTCAAGGAGATAATACATTTCCCTAGAACGATGAGCTCAGAGCCTAGGCGCGAAGGCACATCGAATGTTCGCCATTATTGTGTAATCAGTTAGTGCGGTACTTGGCCCTCCGTGGGCATTGGAAGAATGTTAATGATTATTAGACTCCTCTTAATATAAATGCATTTGCTTTCTTCCATCTGATATGGGGTTGAGTATGTGGCTTTTGTAGTCCGACATGGAACCAAAGCCAACCCAGACACAGTGCTTCCTAGCAGCGTGGCTTTGAACAAATGAGTGCATCTTTTTTGTCTTTGCTCTCTGCCATCGGTCAGAAGCATGTAATACTTAGCAGGTAATAGGTCCTCGCAGGACGTTGTGAGGATTTAATGAGATGATGTAGATAAAGCATGATTTCTGACATCTAGCTCCTTGTGTCTGAAACTACTGTCAGATACAGGATACAGGCCTTGTCACTCAGTAGTTGGGAACACTGCAAATTACATAACATCTTCATGCCTCAGTTTCCTCTTCTGTAAAATGAGAATGATGATAATGGCATCTTCCTTATATGGTGGTTGAGAGGAACAAATAGGGGAAAACATGTAAAGAACTTAGTACTTGCCTGGCTACACAGACAGGGCTTAGTAATCATTAGCAGTTATTGTTTAATTAATAGGTGTGAGACTTTAGGCAAATCAATAGTACCTAGCATATGTTGGCTAGTGTTAAAAGTAGGGGAGTTTTATAGCTTAGTTTGAATCACCCAGTTCAAATTCCCTCTCTGTGAAACATGTTCCAACGTACTTAGAGTAATAACTCATGTGATTTTGCTCGACAAATGTGGTAACAACCTAAAAGCCCTCCTTGCTGGAGTCTTACAACAGCCCTTAAGCTTGGTATTATTACCCCGACTTACCAAGAAGAAGTGGGGCCTTAGAGAGATGAAGTGACCTGCTCAAGGCCACACAGGCAAGAAGTACCCAGGACTGGAATTGGAAGCCCCGGACATAAGATTCCTACAGAAGATTCTGGGCCCCATGCTGCACGAGAGACCGGAGGCACAGGGTGAAGGCAGGGTGAGGCAGCACGGCAGAATGGGATTCCGAGAGGGAGGAGAATGTCTGACAAGAGCGTCAGGCTCTGAAGCTGGAAAGGCACTTTGCGGGGTCAGGTGAGGACCTCTCCTTCAAGCATCCCCTGCTCTGGAGAGGCTAGTGTACACCGAGAGAAGGACTCCATTAGGACACAAGAGGGCGCTCCTCACCCTGAATCCAGCCTAGGATTGTCCTGTGGTTTTCCCTCAGCCTTTGTCTAATTAAAGCTTGCCATTCTGCAAGAGAGGAAAACTAAGGGAGGCCCCAAGAGGCCAAGTGCCCTGTCTGGTGTCACGTAGAAATAAACAACAGAGCCTGAACCTGACCCAGGTTCTCCCAGGTTCGGTACCCATCAGGACTGGCTTGCAAGCTGATGTCTGCTGAGATTCTCCAACTGGGACAACACTGGGCTGTAAGGGTGGTGAGAGGAGTCAGACCTATCCCTGCACCCACACCTGACCTGCAGACTCCCTGTCAGGCTCTCCTACGAGTAAAACAGCTCTGCATGCTCCGACACGTGTGTATGATTTGCCCAGAGCTGAGAGCCATGTACCAACAGCTGACTTCTGTTGAACATTTAGCAATGCCCTATGAGGTGGCTCCTGTTCTGTACATACTGACAAAGGCACACATTTCATCCTCGCAGTCCCTTGAGGCAGGATCTCCCTCTGCCCTATACTATGCAAACTGAGAGACAGAGGTTAAGGAACTTAGCAAGGCTACGTGGCTAAAGAGGAGAGCAGTCTATTCCAGGTAAGGTGGGATAAATAACTAAATGGAAACAGCAGGTAGAACATTTTCTTCCCAAACCCCCGGGACCCATCTTTGCACCACCTGTGGAGACTACTACTCTGGGCGCTCCCAGATCTGTGATCAGTCCTTTGAGAAAAGGAGGTGCTGAAGTTGTAGGAGCCCAGCTTTTCCAGGCCGGGAGGTTAAAGAGGGCTCCTGGAGACAGTGTTGGCTGGTGAGTGTTAGGGAACACGGAAGTATTCTGGGGAGAGGTGCCCTTCCTGATGGAGCAGCATGTGCAAAGGCCCAGAGGCAAGAGCACCTGGTGTTCTGGGAGCTCACAGGAGTTCAGCTACAGAATGGAGTGGCAAGGGGGTAGCGTCCTCCCCACCGCCTCACCGTCTTGTCATGAGGCTCCAAAGGAGTCAGACGGGAACAGGTGATCGGCCCGATGCCTCCCGGGCAGAGATCCAGCTTTTGGATCCTCAGCTGCAATCCGTCTGTAGCCCAGGTGGCAAGAAAGGCTCTTCGCCCCTTTTGAGTCTAGTTGAGCTTGGCCTGGACCCCTTTCCACAGCTAAGGGCAGCCCAGCGCCCTCTGTTCTCCTCTGCTTTCTCCACGCATTCCCAGCCTTATCTCCTCTGGGCTAGTTTCTGTGTCCAACCCTTCCGACTTGTGCCTTACGGGTTCCCATCCAGAAACACGAGTTCAGTCCAGCCAAGCAGCTCGTGGATTTAGTAAATTTACTGAGGTTGTAGCACACGGTCTCCTGCCCCATCCCAAATGCCCTCGCCCAGCCCGCAGAGCTCTCCCAAGGCCTGTGCTTCCACATTTGGCCCTCCCTGCACAGGCAGCAGCCACACCACCTCCCGGCTGCCCAGTTCAGACTCACAGCCTACGTGCTCCCGCCGCCAGGCTGGCTTGCTTTCCCTGCCCCCACCCTCCGCGTGCGCACCCACTCTGCCCACCCCTACCCAGGCCGCCCCAGTCTGCTCCCCAGCCAAGCCCAGAAGTCAGCCTTTCTTTCGTCTTGCTTGGGCCACATGCAGTAGTCTCCCCGGCGGAGCAGCCAGGCCAGTCTGTGGTAGCCAGGGAGCTGGTGACGAGAGACGGGCTCCAGGAAGACCACCAGCAGCACCGGAGGGTGGGGGGCAGCCAGCAGGAGGGAGGTGGCCAGGCGGAGCTCCAGGCGGCAGCGGAGGTCGCACAGGGCCTGGCGACTCAGCACACACAGCGTGACCCGGCTTCCCGCCATGCTGTCGGCCACGTTGTCCGCCACATCCTTGCCTGGCTCAAAGTCCCGCTCAGGGAGGCAGAGACGTAGCCCCCCAGCCGTCCGGAGGACAGCCCTCCAGCCTGGGCTGCAGCTCCCGTACCACCCAGCCCTGGTCTTGCCTGCAGTGGGACACGAACACGTCATAGCGGAGCCTCTGGTCCTCTCCCCTCTGACCCCTCACACCCTGGAGCCACGCCCTGAGCATGGCCTGCAGGTAGAGGATCCAGGAGTTTCCTGGCTTCCTGCAGGAGGGGCAGGGAAACCAACAGAAACAGCAAGGCAGAGCTGCCCAGAAAGAGTCCCAGCCCCGAAGTCTGAGGGCAGTGACTCCAGAGAAAGGGGAAAAGGGGGTGCTTGGAGAGGCCCCCAGATTCTAGCTGGCACAGCTGGGATGTGTACATGTATGTCCTGGAAGACCGCTCGAACCAGGGCCCCACCCAGGCATTGGCACACTGGCAGGCCAAGAACGAGTTCACGAGGTACATGTACTGGGGCAGGTGGGGACTGTGGTCCTGGAGGCTGTTGTCCAGCACAAGGCCTTCCTCCCCGTCTAGCACTAAGACCTGGAGACTGCCCAGGCCCTGGAACGCAGCCGCGGACAGCGTCTCCAGCCCCGTCTGTACCAGCTGCAGCACCTCTAGCTTGGGCAGCTCACCCACCAGCTCCTCGAGCCGCACTGGGCGAGGCCGGGAGCGGGACTGCAGGCTATGCAGCGTTAGCTCCTGCAGGCTGGGCAGCCCTGCAATGCGGCAGGGCCTGGGGCTGTGTCTGTCTCCCCAAACCCTCAGGGACCTGAGCCTGGGGAGGTGCCATCGGAAGACACTAGAGGTGCCCTGAGAGCATAGGGCCTTCAAGCTACTACCAAGCAGGGAGAGTTGATGAAGGGCAGGGAAGGTCTTCGAGATATTCCAGGTCTCCAGCTGTAGGCCCCAGCCATCTAAAGTCAGGGTCTGTAAGACTGGAAAGACATTCGGGGACAGCTCTCGGGGCTTCATGCCAGAGACCGCCTGAAGCTGCAAGCTGGTCAGGCTCCCGGGCAGAGACAAGGCCGCCCCCGAAGGGCCGGAGGGCAACTGCAGTCTCAGGTCTTGAAGATTCTCTAGGCCCTGGAAGTCCCAGGCTGGGCTCAGCACCAAGTGGGTGTCCAACAGGTTTAGAGTCCTCAGTGCAGGCAGAGAAGCCAGCCAGCCCTTGCCTAGCTCTACCAGTGGGTTCTTGCTCAAGTCCAGGCTCTCTAGCCTCTGTAGGCCCTGGAACACCTGGCCCTCGAAGCGGGCCAGCTGGTTTCCCTGAAGCAGCAGCTCCCGCAGCTGGGGCACGCAGGAGAAAGTGACTAGGGTCAGGTTACTCAGCCTGTTGTTGGACAGATCCAGGGCACGCAGTCCTGCCACAGCCCCGGTCTCGCTCGTGCACAGCCTGGCTCCCTGCAGTTGGTTGTTGGCCAGGTTCAGTCTCTGAAGCCTGGGCATGGCATCCAGCAAACCTGGGGGCAACTCGGTCAGTCCGGTGCTCTGCAGAACCAAGCTCTCCAGGCTGTGACAGGAAGCCAGGGATCCCCGGGCTATGTGCCCGAGCCTATTGGAGCCCACATTCAGCTTCTGCAGCTCGAACTGGGCAACCACCGCCAGGGGCAGCTCGGCCGTGTCCGTGTCCAGCACAGACAGGGCGGCCAGGCTCTGCAGCCCCAGCCCCGCCACTGCTGCTGCCTTCATCTTCGTGTGATCCAGACGCAGTGTCCCCAGCTTGAGGCCCCGAAGGGCCCCGGGGCTGGCCATCCTCAGGTGTTTGTTTAAGGACAGATCCAACATGTCCAGGCTCCAGGGCTGCCCAGGGGAGAGGCCACGCACTAGATCTGGGAAGACGCCGGCCAGCGTCCCCACGTCCCGGAGGCAACTGTACTTGACCGACAGCTGGCGCAGGCTGGGAGGCAGCTGGACACTCGAGTTCTTGTCCAGGCAGGGGCCCAAAAAAGAAAGCTGGCGGAGGGCTCTCAGGTCACCGAAGGCATCGGGCGGCAGGAGGAGGTATCTCTCCTGGAAGGGTGGAGCCACGAAAGCGAGATGCCGCAGCTGTCCCAAGCCCCGGAAAGCTCCCGGCAGGACCTGGCTGAAATGCAGGTTCAGCCCCAGGATCTTGAGCCCAGGGAAGTTGGAGAAAGCATCCCGTGGCAGGACAGAAGGAGAGCCGCTGAGACAGAGCCCCTCCACACTCCCGGGCACGGCGGCCAAGGCCTCGGTCAGGTTGGTCACGGAGGTGCACAGGGCGAGCAGCGACAGGCGGGCGTCCACGGGGCAGATCAGGAAGAGGCGGGAGACCAGAGACAGCCGGGAGCCTTCCGTCACTAGGCAGTTGGAAGCGGTCCAGCCTGCGGTCAGGGGAAAGAGCAGGAGCAGGCCAGGCAGCAGCAAGTGCCCGCTCATCCCAGCACCGAGCCTGGTCCACAGAGAAACAGAATCAGAACCCCACTGCTCTCCCTTTTCCAGAAAGGAACCCCGATCCCGCCTCCCGCTCCACACAACATACCCCATACTCACAACAGTGCCGGGCCACACAGCCCGCGGGGTGCGCAGGAGGTGGGGACGCAGGGGCGGGGGGCCATGGTGCTTCCAGCTGTGGCACTGCTGGGGAATTGAGTGTGTGGGGTGGGGCCCGACTAGAAGGTGCTCATAGCTGAGGCTCCCAGGCTCAGGGAAAGGAAGAGGTACGCGGGCGGTGAGAGGGGGCCCAGGGCTCACTTCTCCTTTGTGAAGAAGCCAGCAGTGTTTCTGAGCACAAGACTTGGGACCAGAGATGGCAGCCGCCACTCTGCCGTTATCCAGAGCAGGGCACTTTGCCTCTCTGAGCTTTCGTCCTTGTCTGTGAAGTAAGAGCACTGATGCCGCTTCACGGGCTTGCAGCAGATTCGTAGGGGTGCCTCACCGGGGCTGCTCACCATTCTACTGCCTCTCCACCCGAACAGGAAGGAGGAGAGGGCCAGGCGGTGGCAGCACTCACGCACGAGAGAGAAAAAAGTGAGAAATCTGGGGGAATGGCCGTGCCATGATCCCTTCTCCCTCCTCCTCTTGGGCATAGAGGCACACAGGCCTGGAGTGAGTTTCAAGCTGCCGAGTCCAGAACTCAAACTGTTGTGGGCCACGAGGAAGCCCAGCAACTTAACCACTGCGCCACCTGCTGCCCTCTAGGATTTTTTTTTTTAAAACAAATGTTTTGTAAGCAAAATAATATGTCAAAATGTTGCCACAATGGACATCTTATAATGTTCCAGATGGAAGATTCCAATGCCCAAGCTTCACTTGAGAGGACTGTAGGGCTCCATCCCTGCCCTTCCAGGCCAGAGCAAGGAAGAAAGGTCCCCCAGCCTTGCCTTCGATTGCACTACCAGGATGGGGCCAGGATCCAAGGGAAAAGGAAAAGAAAGGTGCCCTACGATGCTCTCAGACAATGCAGTGAGTCATCCGATCCCTGTCAGTCTCTGCTCAAAGCAATGACTTTTATTAATGACGGTTTATTCATTTGTGCTTAAACCAGCCAAACTGGTCCTGATACGATCATGCTGCAGCAAAACACAAAACATCTTTGTACAAATATTAAAGCAATGAACAAATTAGGGATTGTAGTCAAACAGAGCCAGAGGGACAGAGGAAATCATGAAGGGCATTATAACTAACCCTTCACCTAACAACGGTTTTTTGTTTTGTTTGATTTGTTTCATTTTAACTTTGCTATTGGGGGCATGTACTCCTGGAAAGAAGAGAGATAGAGAGGGTCAGAGAAAGTGAGAAAGCACCCCCAGGGAGAACGGCCACACAGCAATCCTTCCTCCTCCATTTCCCGCAGGATTTGGGGCACACATGCACATGTGCTGGTGTGTTTTTCAAGCTGCCAGGTCCAGGACTTGAACTTCACAGACGGCCATATAAAGTCCCCTGTCTCTCACACAGTCAGTCTCTCCATCCCGTCTCCACCTCCTTTCCTGGCATTCAATGCTCCCGGCCCACCTTGAGGACAGACGTCTGACAAACCCAGTGATGCCCTCCCTGTGGGGTGTTAACTGGTCAGCGGGTAAAATCTCTACTCTTAACACGTTTCCTGCGACTTCCTGCAAAATCCTATCACCATTCCAGGTAAAAAGAGAGGAACACTTTACCCACACCAGCTCAAATGGTTTTCACCTGCCTAAGTTCCGGTCTGTTCTGGTCTGACACGACACATTTTTCACAAAACGGCCGCTTTTTTATACCTTCCCATGTGCCAGACATCCTGATAAGCCCTTCAAACAATATAACCAGAAGTGTTCATTTCCCAGAGCCCCCAGTTTTTGGTCCCCGAGCCTTCTTTTACTAATAAAAGTAACTAGCATTTGTGAAGGGCAAACGTCGTGCTCGCTCTTTATCTTCATGGCCAGTTTATATATGTGTCTCTGCGTCCTGGCCCCTCATTTCTCCACATGAAGAACTGCAGCTTAAGGAAGTCCCCTGGCCTACCAAGGTCCCCATAGTTAGTGTCCTCCTTTGCGAAAGGTGAGACAGTCTTGTTATTACTTCTCCACGTGGACTTCCAGGGGACAGCTGGGGTGACTGTGAGATCCTGCGTTGTCACCCTCCTGGCTTTGGTGTTCTCAGGTGTCAGCTCAGGCAGCTTTGAGTAAAGAATGCCTCGTTTCCTGTCATTTCAGACATCACAAGGAGAGACAGGGGAGTCTAGACAAGGGTCATAGAAAGCAGATCTTGTCACTGGATCCCAGGACAAATGGGAACACGGCCAGGGCAGCTGGGTGGACGTTCGGAAAAGAGCTCCCTTAGCCTGCAGGGGGCAGTAGCACCAGCCCTTCTCGGGATGTAGAGAGGCCAGGCCAGGAGTGGCCGGGCTGCTCTGTAAGACAGAAGCAAACTCACATCCAGGCAGGATTTGTTGGGAAGATGGGGATATCTCGTGGGGCCTTAGATCAGCTGAGCTGGGAAGCCCCGAAGCCAGGGAGTGGGCATTGGAGACATACCGGCAGTCTCAGGCTCTCTCTCTCTCTCTCTCTCTCTTTCTCGTTTCTGCTTCGGCGTCCCCCTTTCTCCTGAGCCACCCCCTCTGCCCTACGTCTCATGTCTGGTGATGCCTCCCTGACCCAAGGGAACGGCCAAGCTGAACTAAAACCAAAGCAAGGTTTGAAGCCTGCTTGCCCCCACCATCTGCCACCCCCCATGCACCTGCTCGGGTCCCACCTGTGGGTTTTCGTGCACTCCCCTCCCCCACACTCCAGCCAAGGGACCCTCCAGGGAGCTCGGAGGGAAAGAGAAGCCAGTGCCTCCCTTTCTCGGGGTTTTCTAAGAACCCCTCTTCACAGGGTCTCCGTCTCTGCTGTCAGCCCGCCGGGTGCTCTGCGTGGCACTGATGGCGTTCTCCGGGGGAGGAGCAAAAGCCTTTCACTCAGGAGCCCCCGCACAGCGCCCGTCCCTCCCTGAAAGGCCCAGCAGGTTCTCAGGAATCACCGGTCCTGGTTTCTCACGGTCTCCCGTCCTTCGGCCTCCAGGTCTTGTAACTGGGACCGTCTCCTTTCCGGACACCGTGCGAGGCCCGTCAGACATTCACACTATCCCCCGGCCGGCCACAGCTATCCCGAGCCGGGCACTGGGCCCAGGGCAAAGGAGGCCGTTGGGAGACTCGTGGCAGGTGGGGGAGACAAGCCTAACCAGAGGGTGACTGCGATGTCCTTTCGTTTCTCCTGCCGGCACGTCCCTTTGATGTCCGCCAGACTCCCGGAAGCTGTCTGTCACAAGGCCTCTTTCCCAAGGACCTCAGGGAATTCTGCACCTCCCACCAGTTCACGTCACCTGTGTCTTCCCCACTGGAGTCCTTGCCTGGACTGCAGCAGGCTGCCCTCCGCACCCTCTGTCCCCAGGTGGTCGCTCCACTCAGCTTCGCCCAGACACGAACATGTTTCCAAGACCGTAATCAAGACCCCTTCTCTCCCCTGCGCCCCGCCTGGGTGATCTCATTCAGCCTGAGGCCTTCCAATGCCCGCCCTTTGCCAAGGATTCGCAGAGCTCTCGTCCTCACTGACTTCTCTGAGCTCAGACTCAGCGCTGGCTCGCTTGGCGGTCAGGCAGGCGATTCACACCTCACTTAGACAAAGCCGACTCGTTTCCTGCCCCGCACAGCCACCCAAACTGCCCCACACTCCACCTGGGGTCTCCATTTCAGGGGAAGTTTCCTCGCTCAGCACAACACCATCCAGTTAGCGGCTCAACGCCCGGCCCTGGAAGTCGTCCAATTCCTCTCTCTGCTCCTCAGTAGCAGCCAGCCCTGCTGGCACCACATTGGAACCCACCCCGGGCCTGCCACTCCTCCCGGTCCCCACCACTCGGCCCTCAGATCCGTGGCCATCACCTCCTGCCTGGATGACAGCAAGGGTCTCCTAACTTCTGTTTTCACCCTTCCCCTGTGCCCAGTCCTGCGTGGAACCTGGGGTGTGCTTTTGAAAATGTAAAACTGGGGGCCCAGCAGCTGTGGCAAAGTCGGACGGCACGGCCGCACGGTGGCTAAGGCCACAGGGGAGGGCCACAGATCCTCTCTGGCCAAACCACACAGACTGAGGCAGTGGCCAACCTGAGGTCCTAGCTAGCGCAGAAGCTGGAGCAGGAAGTGTCGCTGTGCGGTGAGAGCCAGCTCTGTGGGCTGGCCCCATAGCTTCGTGGTTAAGGATGCTGGATCCTGCATGGCTGACTGCAGTTTGAGGCCCAGCCCCAGCAGCTTGAAAAAAACAGACCAGGCACATGTGCATGCATGCCCCAAATCCCAACAGGATGAAGAAATGGAAGAGAAGGGATTGCAGTGTGAGTGCCCCAATGGGTGTACTTTCTCCCTCCCCCCTCTCTATAGCTCTCTGTCTCTGTGGTGAGCATATACATCCTGTGGAGTCTCTCTTAAAAATATGTGTATGGGGAGCCAACAGGCAGCATGGTGGTTGGGGCACTGGACTCCCACATGGCCAGTCATGGTTCCAATCCTGTTAGGTCGCGTTCTCACTTTCCCTCTCTCTCGCCTTCTTTCTCTCTGTGTCTCTCTCTGGTAAGTGCACATACTCTATAACAAATTAAAATAATAATAATAATAATAATAATAAATAAAATAAAATAAAATAAATAATTCCTTTAAAAAAGCACACATGTGTGTATATATTTAAATGTACATGTGTGGGGACCAGCAGTTAGCGTAATGGCTATGTCGCTGGACTCCCATGTAATCGACCGCGGTTCATGTCCCGGACCCGGTGGCTTAAAATACTCACGCCAGGCGCGTATGCATTCACGCCAGGCGCGTATGCATGCGTGTGTGTCCAAGATCTTGAGAGGAGAATGGAGGAGAACGGATTGCGGTGTGGCCATCCCCCCAGGGGGTGATTTCTCGCTTTCTGTCTCTCTGTCTGTCTCTGTCTGTCTGGTGAGTGCACGCACCCTATAGCAAAAAAAAAAACCTCTCCAAAAAAGAAATATATATATACATGTGTGTACATATATATATATATGGTCTTCAGAAAGTCGATGAAAATGAGTATTATAAAAAATTATGTATATATTCCAAATTTTTGGAATGAAAATAAACCCATATTTCAATTTCATTTTTCACAAACTTTTTAACATCCCACAACTGTATATGTTACACTCTCCTGCCTAAGCCTTCAGTGGCTTCACATCACAGTTAGAATAAAACTCTTTCTTACTCTAACAATGCCCTACCTAAGCAGGCCGCTGCCTACCTCTCTGCTGTCCCCTCTCTCTCCGTCTCTCCGTCTATCAGGAGGGCCAGTCTCACCTCTGCCCAAGGCCATGGGCAGTAGCCATTCCCTCTGCCTGGGAAGCACACCCATGAGGGGTTATTGCTTTAGTGTTGTGTGAGCTTGGCTGTTTTGTAGACCTCTGTGTGTGTGTGTGTGTGCACGCGCGTGTCTATGTGCGTGTGTATGTGTGTCTATTTTTACTGAGCACGAGTTAATGCCATTAAAACAATGGCTTTGCACTGTGTCGCCACTTCAGGAATTTTTTTTTTTTTTGAGAGGTTTTTACTGTAGGGCACGTGCACTCGCCAGAAAGACAGAGAGAGACAGAGAGACAGAAAGTGAGAAATCACCCCCCCAGGGGGGAATGGCCACGCCACAATCCCTTCTCCTCCATTCTCCTCTCGGGATTCTGGGCACGCACGCACACGTGCCAGGTGTGAGTCTAAGCCACCGGGTCCGGGACTCGAACCGTGGTCGATTACATGGGAGTCCAGCGACATAGCCATTACACTAACTGCTGGTTCCTCAGGAATGTTTCACCGAGAGGAAACAATTCTGCTCGGGAGGGCACAGAGAGGCTCTGATTGCCCATCCTACTTTTATTAGCAGATAACAGGACTTTGAAACCAAAAAGGAAACAAAATCCTTTGAAGTCTTCCCAACAATGAACAGGCTGTATCTTCAGAATAACAGTAAAATGAAAACAGAACAGAATCCAAGGCCCAACCAAGCATGATGGCAGAGGGGCGAGTTGGAATAACAACAGTCCGTCACTGCAGCCACACGCCCACGCGGGCCTTAGTTCTTAGAAACGTCAGGGGACCCTGACAGAAGCATGGCGGAAGTTTTCACATACTTCCCCAAAGTGAGAGCCCAATGTGTGCAAGGCGCAGTCCCAGTAGAGAACACGCAGTGAACAGATCATTCAAATCTAGCATTGTAGAGTTCGCCTCTCCCAGGAGAAGGCAGGTTTTACAAAGTGAGTGTATAACGTGTAACCCGATCATGAGTTCTATGGAGAAAAATAAAGCCATGAAGGGACACGGAGGAAAACGGGGGGGAAGTGCCGGTGTGGTTTTAAATACTGCACTCTGAAAAGACCTTTTTAACAAGGCGACACGCCAGCAGAAGCCGAAAGAATGACTAGGGAGCCACGCGCTTTTCCGGCAGAAGAGACAGCAAGTGCTGGGTGGTGGGTTTGGAGCAGAGCAGTGACAGGATTTGACCCTCAGGGTGACAGAGCCCTCTAAGCTGTGAAGACGAGAACATCACAGTGGGCCTAGGGGTGGGTGGGGGAGCACAGAGGCAGAGATGAGAGATTTGCAATAATCCGGGTGGAAATACCGCTAGCCACACGGGCGGACTCGGGGGTAGACTTAGCTCAGGGGCACGACACGGTTAGACTCTGGCCGTACTCGGAGCCAGAGCCGACAGCATGGGCTGATGCATTCGCTGTGGGATGGGAGAGAAAGAAAAGAAGATGTCAAGACGGGAGGAGGATGGGTTTAAGAAAGTTAAGAGTTCGACTTTTGGAGTATTAAGCTTAAAATGACTGTTATACAACCAAGTAGCAGTGATGTAAAGGGCCAGGCATAGGAGGCACTTGAGTGTGTGCACACGTGTGTGTGTGTGTGTGCGCGCACACATGTATGCAGTCCACGTGTGGTGTCTGTTGGCCCTACTGATTTGGGGTGGCTGTGTGATGTCGGCAAGGAATCAGTCCTACTTCCTAAGGCATGGTGAATTTAAAATAGGTCCACAATTTTTTTAATTCATGAATTATTTTCTTAATTTTTAAAATTTACATTTGGTCACTGTACATCTTTACAGAGTACAAAATGGTTTTTCCCAGCATGAATACAGTGCATGTTAGTCAAGCCAAAGACATGTCCACAATTTTTTAATGCTCCTTGTAACAAAAGGCGGCATCTAATTCTCCTCCCTTTGCCGCGTCCAGTGCAGCAGAGGGAGCAGGAGGCCTCCCAAGGTTGAGTTGGGAAAACTCCTGCCTGGCTCTCTGAGGACGCTCACCCTGGAACCCAGCCCTAGGGGGGAAAGCCCCGCTGCAAGAAGCCCATGGCCGCGTCCCAGCCCTCGCCACGTCCCCGCCCTAGCCCCGTCCCAGTCCTAGCCGTCACACTTGGTGACTCTGCCTTCCCGGCTGGCAGAGGAGCAAACTGCTGGCTGGGAGCAGTCAGTGCTGCCCTTCTGGTTGGCGTGTCACCCTGCAGTAGACAGCTGGGACACGGACATCGACAGAAATGGGTCCTAGTCAACAGACACCCCAAGTTGCACAGCTAGGACCTCCTCCCTGAGAAGGTGTCGCCTCAGGCTGGGCTCTGACCGCGTCCAGCACCAGGCTGCACTACTGTGATAGCTGTCAGTCATCACCCAGCCCCTGGCCGCCTCCCATTCCCGTTCCTAGCAGATCCTTAAGTGCATCTGAGGCTCCGCCCCGCGGAAGGCCTTGGGCTGTGCGGCTGTGCTTCTCTCTCTGTCTGAACCACCTTTTCCTCTCTGGACTGCAGGAGCCCTGGTTCCGGGGGCCCTCCTTCCCTCTCCCCAGGGACTCATTTCACCAGATCTTACTCAAAGCAGGATCCAAAACCTTCCTGCGAGAACAGTCCCTTCTCACTTCTCTAAAGCTTCTTCTCACTTCCCCAGGGCGCAGTGACTTTGAGCTATGAAATTCCAGAAGATGGCAATGGGGGCGGAGAGGCGCCAACCTCAGCTGCTGACAGAGGGGAGGCGGAACTGGGACATCTGAGTTTGCGAAAGTGACTTCGAGTAACAAGCTCATTGCAGCCCCTGCAGTGTCGCCAGGGCACATTTCACTTCAGCTCGAAGTTGGGTCCAATCCCATAGAAGCCCTGTCACATTTCTAACCCCAGGGCTCCCCACGCACTCTGCAGAGCTCACCCGTCCTGAGCCTGGCTGCACGCTGCCAGGCTCAGCTGCCCTCTGCAGATGCTGCCAGAGCAGGGCTCTCCGGGTGCCCCGCTGCTGCTCCGTCAGGGGCCCGGGCCTTTGCTGGTCCCAGCCCGGCCGGCTGCTCTCGGGGCCTCGGGTGATGGTGATGGTGATGGTGTGGAAAGAGGCAGAACACGGAGGACCCGGCTACGCGTGTGCTAAGGCTGCTTGAACAAAGCACCACAAACAGCAGGCCCAACCAGAAACATACCGGCTCACACTTCCAGAGGCCAAAGCCTGAGATCAAGGTGCCCAGGGTGAGTGCCCTCGTAGGAGGTGAGCAAAGACTGCTCCAGCCTCCCTCCTTGGCTTGTAGGCGGCCATTTTCTCTGTCTTCCCTCCACGTGGTCTCTCTCCCTGTGCAAACTTCCCCTTCACCAAGTACTCAGTCATGTTGGGTTAGGGCCCAGGCTTACGACCTCATTTTATTTTAATTACCTCTGTAAAGACCTATCTTTATTTATTTATTTATTTGTTTGTTTGTTTGTTTTGCCATGGGCTGCATACGCTTGCCAGGGACAGAGAAAAAGGGAAAGTGAGAAATCACCCCCGGGGGAACGACCATGTGGCAATCCCTTCCCCTCCATTCTCCGCACACGCAGCATGTTTTACAGGCTGCCGGGCTGAGATGTGAACCCCACAGTGACCATGTGGGATCCTGCTGCCTTAACCTCCACGCCGCCAGGAAGGACCATCTTTAAAGGTCACATTCTAAAGTACTGGGAGTTCGGACGCCAACGTCTCTCTCTTTCTGAGACACAGTTCAACCTACAGCAGGTTCCTTCCCTCTGTGTATGGGAGTGACCTGGAGGACCCGAAGGACATTCACAGGAACAAGGCCAGAATGACCCTCGGACACACTCATTCGCTCAGTGCCGCTCTTCCCCACCCAGGGAACTGCAGGGCTCAGCACGTCACAGTGTAGCTTCCCCTGGGGCCTTCGGAGCCCAGCACCGGCCCGGGGCCACTGCTGCTCAGGCTGTGCACCAACACCCCCTCGATCTCCGCCCACAGCTTTGTCAGAACATGCATTTCCCTGAACTCTTCGAAGGCTCCTCATGCTTCTAGCCCTGTGGCCTCACTTCTCATCCTCCACCCACCGCAATCTGGCCCGGCCCTCCAGGGCCACAGTAACGTCCAACCTGCCAGTGCAGGGGCCCCTCTTCCCTGCCTCACGCTGGACTTCCTGCCGCGTGGGACTCAGTGCTGTGTGCCTCCTCGTCTGTCTCTAGCCAGAGGCTGGGCCTTGCCCTCGGCCTCGCCCTGGGTGAGCTCCCTTTCTTTTCTTCGTTTTGGCACCCCAGGGTTTTAAAGGAGAACATGGACGCCAGGTCGGATTCTGCATGTCCCCACCCTGCCCTGCAGCGAGGTGTGACACTCTGAGTTCTGGCCACCCTTGGTGCTGCGAACCCAGAGATGGGACTCATCACCCTGGGTCCAGGTGCCGCTGTGGAACAGCCGGCCCGGCCACGGAGTGCTCGTCTCTGAACTCTGCGTGTGGCGGAACTGGTGTCTCACTTGAGGTGTTGTGCTGGGGGACTTCTCACACACCTGAGCCTGCACCCTAAGTCACACAGCACAGATCAGGCAGGAAGCGACTAGGCCTTAGGGAGCCTCCCTCCCCATGCAGGTGATGAGGCCCCATTGCAATCTGACCACGCCCTGGCACGGAGTCTGATTCAAGCCCTCTGTAACCCACACTGCAGTCCACATTGACGACCTTGCAAGCACCCACCCTCCCTCTCTTCTTTCCACCTCAAGGAATCCTGATTTTCTTCAGCTAGGCCTGCCTCTCCTGTTCTGACTCGTGCTGCGTGAAATGGTGATTTCAGGCCAATGAGGTTCTCTGACTCGTAGATTTTGGAAGAGAAAAAAAAAAGCAAGTGAACCACTTGCCAAAAACACCCCAAGGCTGAAATTTCCTGGTGTCAAGGAAGCCAGCAGATGGCCACGAACCAGCTGCAAGCCGAAGTTCCGGGACAGCAAAGCTAGAACGAGGGTGCCAGCGGGAGAGAAGCAGGGCTCTGGGAGTGGATGGCAGTGCAGAGGCCAGACACAGCGCTCTGGGAGGCAGAGTGCCCACGTGGGCAGGTTGTTGGTTCGTGTCTGGAGGCCTCCCTGAGTGCACGGGCACGCCTGTGGCTGTATCTGGATTGGAGCATGAAGACCCTGTCATGGGCACTGTAGCCCTGTCTTTATCACTCTGCATCTCTCCTATTAATGAAATAAACACACTATATAAAAAGAAAAGAGGCATGGCTGTGACATGCAGGCACAAAACATCAGTGGTGACCTGTGCATCCTGCCTGCGAGGCCTTGCAGCCACCGAGGATCAGGGACCACCTCCAAGTTCCAGTCCTCACTCTTGGATTTGCACGGACGGCGTCCACAATTACCCCTAAAACATGACCATCTTCCCCGCCAGTGAGAGGACACCTCTGCCTCTCATAATCAAGAAAGCCTAGATCGAATAGCACCTGGGGAAGTTTGACTGGTAACTATTTCCGGCACACTTGCCAGGTCTTAGACACCACTGTCTGTACCAGGTACCAGGGAGGGCAAAACGGGCTGCCGAGCATGTCTCTCCTGAGAAGCAAAATCAACTGTTGCTCCTCCACCTGCTTAGAAGTTCTCAATGGCTCCCAGCTGACCTCAGAATAAAAACGCTATCCTTATTAGGGCTTGCAAAGCAACCTTGCATGGAACCAGCAGTTAGCATAATGGCTATGTCACTGGACTCCCACGTAGTCGACTGCAGTTTGAGTCCCGGACCCGGTGGCTTAAATTCATGCTGGGTAGGTGCATGCGTGCCCAAGATCCTGAGAGGAGAATGGAGGAGAAGGGATTGTGGTGTTGACCATCCCCCTTAGGGGGTGATTTCTCGCTTTCTATCTCTGTCTGTCTCTGTCTGTCTGGCGAGTGCACGCGCCCTATACCAAAAACCTCTCTGAAAAAAAAAAAAAGAAAAGCAACCTTGCATGATCCAGTCAGTCTACTTTTTTTTCCTTCTAATTTTGTTTTGCTATAAGGCATATGTGCTCACCAGAGACAGATAGAAAGAGAGAGGGAAAGTGAGAAATTGCCCCCAGGGGGATGGCCACACCGCAATCTCTTCTCTTTTCTCCTCTCTGGAATTTGGACATGAATGAAAATGCACAGGGCATGTTTTTCAGGCTGCCGGGTCCAGGACTCGAACTAAGCAGTTGGCCATGAGGGATCCAGCCACCCTAACCACCATGCCACCTGCTAAGCTGCCCCTGTCTACTTCTGTGTGCTTGTTTGTTTGTTTGCTATCAGGTGTGGACTCACTGGAAGCACCGAGAGAGAGAACAAAAGTAAGAAATCATCCCCGAGGGGGGATGGCCACGCCACAGTCCCTTCTCCATTCTCCTCTTGAGATTTTTGGCACACACACATGTGCCTGGTGTCTCTCAAGCCACCAGGTCTGGGACCCAAACCGCATAGCCAGCCATGTGGGATCCAGCCACCTTAAGCTCCACGCCACCTGCTGGCCCATGCCATCTGTTTTTTCAGCCTCAGCTCTCTGTTAATCACTTTCAGACATAGCAAACCACTCACTCACGCTCTCAGGCCTTGTACAGCCTCTGCCATCTACTCCGATGTGGTGGGCAAGGACAGGAGGTGACTGCGAAGGTGAGACAATGGTAGGAACGGTGCCACTCGCTGACCGTTCATAGACGCTTCACATATCAGTCTTCACCCTCATACCCACGTAGGTTCTGCTTGCCTCACATCACAGACGAGAAAACTGTCGCTTCTGAAGTTCAGTGACTGATTCCAGACCACCTCGTCACAAAGTGGCGAAGCCAGAGTTTAATCCAGAACATTTCGGCTCCTAAGAGTAGGCCATCTGAGCCAGCTGTCAGCTAGCCATGTTTTAAAAACTCAGCCTCGAGGGTGGGCAGACCTGGATTTGAATTTGGGGGTCCACCACTTGCTGAGTGAGTGGCCTTGGGCAGGTCGCTCGACCTCACCAAGCCCAGTTTACTCGCTGGCACAATGAGCTCAGCAGGAGAAGCTTCCTCTGAAGGTCACTGTGAGGTTAGAGGGAAAATAATGACGTGAAGTGCTTGGCTTGGGCCTGGCCCATCGCACACAGTGAAGGTAGAATGTTGTTGCCTTGTCATTGTTTTGACCCTCTTCACTTCGGCACGGAGCTCTCTCCCCTTTGCCCTGTCCAAGTTGGAGCTCTGCTTCTTGTCAGAGACACAGTCTAAGAGCTGCTTCTCCGCAGGGCCTCTGGGGGCCAGGCCGACACGCGTCTGTGGAGGTGCGCTCGGGCAGGCAGGGCAAAGGCCTGTAATTGGTCCTGGTTAGAGCTGGCAGGTCCTGCCTTCCTTTGCCGGGGCCTCAGGAAGCAGGGCGCTGCCTGATTTATGTCCCCACTGAACCAAGGGTGACCTGGTGCCTTCTTTCCGCGTCCCACCATCAGACAAGGCCATAAAATGGAATTGGCCTGCACATTTGTTCCTTCAGGGCCAATGTGTACACTGCCACACCCAGCTTAGGTCAGTCCCTTGCAGGATCCTCCCTGGGAAATGTGGGATGTGACCACCCAGGCCGCTGGGAGCTCAGGGCCCTGTTCTTGGCCCAACAACCAGGACAGAGACCAGAAGGAAAATCACTGTCTCGTGAGCTCTTGTGACTTCGGTCACCATCTGTTCTGAATAACCCTCTACATCCTGAACCTCCACTTCCTTCCAGCCTCAGCCTCAGCCTCAGCTCTCCACCGGCCTGCTAGACCCTCCTCCCATGTGTCCCACAGCCCCCAGCCCCACTCATCATCCCACCCTCTGCCTACCCCACTTCCCTATCTCCCCCACCACCCTAGCCCTACCCAGGCATGTAGAGAAGGCACCAGGTCACCCTTGGTTCAGTAGGGACATAGGTCAGGCAGGCACTTCCTCCCATCTAATCCGGCCTTTGTTCACCTTCTCCATAGCTCTAATCACCCAGTTCTGTAATTAGGACTCTTAGCGCAGGTTTACCATGACCTGACCTCAGTCTGATAGACTGAACTCCTGCAACTAGAAGACCGGATCCATTCATCCCTGTGCCCCCAGTGCCTAGAGCAGAGCCTGGCATGGAAAACACACCACTAATCTTTGGTTAAGTGGTTGAGCCAGTGATTGGGTGAACAGAGATGGGCAGTTTGTCAAGACTGTCTTGTTTTCTTCTCTTTATGATGGAGTGCATGTGTGTGCTTGAGAGAGAGATGAGCTCGACAGGGTCTGGCCACGCCACCGCCCTCCTCTGTCAGATCAGTCCCTCCGTGGCCTTTAGGTAACTTCTCATCAGAACAGAAGGTGATGGTTGAAGCTACCTTTGGCCAGAATCCTCAGACCAGAGCCCTCCCTTACTGGCAGCCGACGCCCACCGATGACGTATAAGGTCACAGTGGCAGGTAAGCTAGTCAAAGTACGGCCATTCTTGTGACCCTACCCCTCCAGCCCTCCCAGGTAAATACATCACATCTCCTCACTAGGGTGGGCTGAGGCACCTCTGGCTTCAGATCCCCGGGTGCTTTCTCTCAATAAACTTTCCTTTTTTTCTTGAGATGGTAACCCTGAGTCTTACTCTGAACCCTAACATTTGGTGCTGAAACCCAGGAGACTCACTGGAGGCAGCTGTCTCAAGCAGGACCCCTACCTTTGCCAGAACTCTGCTGCATGCCACGCCAGACCTCTCATTTGGGTGAGTGATGAGATTTTAAGACCCAACAACTCAGAGGTGTCGTCCTGGGACAGGGTCCCCTCACCGGGAAAAGCCCTAGTGCTAGGCTGACACCCTCCCCACCGCTGGAGACCAGGTTCCTTCCTGACTCTCTTGAACTGGGAGATGCCTCTCTTCATGTGTGGCCTGCTTCTGTCGGAGAGGATTTTCTGACGAGGGGATGAGCTGGCCACTAAATACCTCGGGGTCTCTTGTCCTCTCACTTCTCCCACTAGGGGCAACACCCAATCACACATTCCAATCCACATACCACTTTGGCCTATCTCCTAAAAGGACCTCCACACACTGTATCCTGGAGGTAAAATCAAGCCCCGCGTGCTCTTTTTCTGTAACTCAGTCTGACCTTAACAGAAACTTGCAGTAGCCAAAGCACTTTCGATTTCTAAATTCTTTGCGATCTTGAGAGTTTCCTTGTTTGAAGTTCCCTTCCTCCAGGCCTTTTTCTTTCTGTGCGCCTCTTTCTGCCAATCCTACACCACTTGTCAAATCCTTCTCCTTTGCCACCCCTCTTCTGTCCCTTCAGAGGATTCTCCTCGCTTCGGCCTTTCTGACCACGCGTCCCCTCGCTATGTCCCCTCCACCTACCTCTTCTTCCTCTGATGCCTCTTCGCCATCTTCTGAAACTGAAAACTCCCAACGGGGATCCTCCCCTTCCTTCTTCCTAAATAAGATCTCGAGCACAAAATATTCCCCTACCCATCCACCTCCTACTGCCCCCATGCCTCTCTCACTGCTCCGCAAACTCGCAGAGCCGAAGGTATTATTCGAACCCATGCCCTTTTCGAGGTCTGATCTCTCTCAAATTGAGGCTAAACTTGGCAGCTTCTCTTTCAGCCCACCTAAATTTACTAAGAGATTTAAATGCCTCACTGTCTCCTGATCTGCCCTGGTGAGACGTTCACACGGTTTTCTCTACTTGGACTAATTCCGTAGAGGACTGACATTTGGGCTAAAGCAAGGGAAGACAGCTGTAACCTTGAGCGAGGCAGCCTGATGCGATGCCTCTGACTCCACAGCTGTCTCTGACCAAGATCCTCACTGGGCCTGTGGACCGGCGTCTGCAGACTGTAGACGGTACGACCACATACTCTCTTGCCTTATTAAAGGGACACAAAGGACCACACTAAGCCCATAAGTTATAATAAGGTGAAATAAATTTACCCAGGGTTCAGATAAAAACTGCTCTTTCCTAGGCCCTCAGAGGCCCTTTGTCTCTATGGTAACTTAGACCCAGACTGCGGAGAAGGCTGATCTATCCTCACAATGCATTTCACCTCCCAGTCAGTCCCTGCTACTTGGTGTAAGCTACAAAAATGAGAAAGGGGCCCTCAGAGGGCACAATCTGAGCTCACAGACCTAACCATCAAGGTCTTTCATAGCTGTGAGGAGGACAGGCGAATACAGAAAAGGGAACGAGACTGGTAGGAGTCCCAAGAACAAAAGGAGGCCTGCCAAATGGCGGACTCTGTGGTTGAAGGAGTGTTTCAGGCTAAGAGGGACTTACCTGAAGCCCCCCAGGCAACCACAACAAGGACCCTTGGCCTCCTCCAGACCACGGACTGACAGGCCCCAACATCAGACCCGGCTCCACCGAACTGGCCGAGTCTTTAGGAACTGCATCGCGGATGCGTTCATTGGGTTCTTCATTGGTACGGCAGCCACTTACTCCTGTTCTCCCAAGTTTTCAGGTCCCTTGTCTCCCTTGCCTGTTGTCATCATAGGGGACAGAGGCCATGACCTGCTTTACAGACCCCAAGCTCAGTTTGTGCTCATTCCTTTCTAATAATTCCCAGTCGCCCCAGGTCCCTTTTAGGGTGACACCATTGTCTTGCCTATATATATGTGTGTGTCTGTACATGTTGTACGTTATATGGTAAAAGTCCTTAAGGAATTCTGTTCAGTTTGGCTTATGAGTAAATAAGAGTGCTCATATAAATTCAGCTAAATGCTTTTTAAGTTCACATGACAACTAAACCTTTAACAAATAAGCTTCAAATATGCTAAAAAGAAAAAATATAATGGATAGAGAGCGTCACAATTTCCCACATGTACTTTGTCCAGGGCTTTATTGTCTGGACATCACTTACCTGAATGGTGTTGGTTTAATAAAACCGCTGATATTAATGATTATATGTTATCTACAGTGTGGTAAATCTCTAACATGCCATAAAACAACTAACAGGCAGATAGATTAATGATTAGTTTTTCTAGTATCTTAGTTTTCACCAGTAGCCAAGGTATAATGGCTAAAGAAAATATTAAGTGATTGTAAAAGTGCAGATAACTTAAGATATCTTAAAGTTTGATTAAAGTGATATTTATTTATAAAATGTCTAAGTCATCTTTAAACAAGTTAGCATACTCTAACATGAAGTTCAGATTAATCTACTGTTTTACTTTCTAAATTTCACAAGTCTTATTAATAGGATTGTTCTGTTAGGTAAAAACCGGTATTTAAAAATATATAAATCTGATGTTATAAGGTGCATATTCACAAGTTCTTGGTATGTGCTAAAAGCTGAAATTGCTGAAAGTTAAAAATTTTAGTTAATATAGATACATATACTTATAAGCTTAATGGCTCCTGGGGAGATATCAGATTCCCCAGAGTGGGTGAGAGAAGAGATAATCATGAACACTTAGTAGAGCCTCTTCAAAGACACTCCCAATGGATATTCTCTTAAAGAAAACAATTCTTACAACCTACCTACCTCCCAGGCTAAGGGGCTCCAGTTTCCCCTTGCCTCACTTGCTTACCAAACACAAAAGATCAACTTAGGGTTGACGGTCACCTCCAACTTAGACAAACATTCAGATAACCCTATAACGAGGGGGTCCCAGAACTGGGTGGGATGGGCCTTAGCATGGGAGACAGGAGTTGAGAAACTCCCGTCCAGACACCTAGCTGGATCAGAGTTAAGACACAAGGCAGGCCGGGTTAAGGTCAGAGCCCCTGGCTGTCTTCTCCCTGCCTTCCAAGCTCCCTTTCTTCAATTAATACCTTCAATTAAAGTTCTCCCCCTTTAGACGCTCCCTTTTGCTACATTCTCAGAGACTGGCACAGATCTATTGACCTGACCCCAACACAAGTTAGGAGATCAGGGGTTTAGCCATAAAAATAAAAAATACTATAACTGCTTTCTCCAGCTAGAGCTTTTGCATAGTCTGATAAGGTAGGTACATTGTAAAACCTGCCGACTGGCTCTGCTCTCCTGGCGGTACTCAGGGCTCCTTACAGGAGTTCAAAACCAGCAGGATCTATTAGGGTTTAGGTTCTCTTCTCAGTGCAGTAGCTTTCTCACAGAACCGTCTAGGAAAACTCTTAAATAACACTGGGGAGTGCTATAACAAGTTGGCAATTCACCTTAACCTTTGATTTAACTTCAGTTTAAGGAACACCTGAGAGTCACTCATAATCCTGAGGGCTGGGAACTTAAGTTCTACTGGAGGGCAAGATCTGGAAAAGCCCAGGTCAGAGCCTCTGCCTCAGAAGAGACGAAATGTTACCAGTGTGAGAAGTGGACACCAGAAAGGATGATGCCCATGACGGACATCCTCCTGTCCCCACTGGGGCCTGGTCCCCAGTGTGGAGTTGGTTACTAGAGATGGGAATGCCCCGAGCGCCAAGGGACTTCTAAGTCCAGGCTGGTCTCTAAATTGAAGATTGATGGGGCCTAGGGGCCGGCAGGTGGCATGGTGGTTGAGGGCGTTGGACTTCCACATGGCCAACTGTGGTTCGAGTCCCAGACCTGGTGGCTTCCTTTCTCACTTTCCCTCTCTCTCTGTCTCTCACTCTGTCCTTCTCTGGTCTAAATAAATAAATAAAGTTAAATAAAATGGTTCTTCAAAAAAAAAAAAAAAAAAAAAGAAAGGGGCCCAATGATGGGGCCCAAGACCCCAACATCCCCTTGGACATCTGGAAATCTCACCGGACAGGTCTCAGGTAACCCATAAGGTGACGGATAAGAACGTGTTCTTTGAGATACTAATTTTTGTCTAAATCAGAGGTTAAGGTCATTTCCAAAAAAGTCAACTAATTATGAAGGTAATTTTGTGAAGGGATTTTTATATACAGCAAGTTGACTAAAACGTTTAAAAAGTGTTTTTCATATTAAAAGGTTCTTGTCCTGATCAGCTCTTAACACTCATAAAAGCTCCGACGTCACGCAGGGCTCAGGAACGGCCTTGAACGGCCTCCTTTAGACTGCCACTACGCCTGGTGGTCAGAGCCACCGTGCCCGCAGCTGCCACTTCACAGAACCCTTGCCTCTCACAGTGTCCTCGTATGCCAGATTGTCTTTGAGTCTATAAAGCCGGGGTATTCTTATAAAAATTGACACTAGGTTATGTTGGGAGGAAGAGCTTCTTCACAAAGCCCACCCCGTCCAGCGTCTCACTGGGGTTACTCTGACAAACGCCCTAAGAGTTTGGGGAAGAGAACCAGAGGGCAGAACTCAGAGCTAGAGACACCTGTTCTCTCTTCATATTTCAACCTGCCTTTTTAACACTGGCCTGTTCTTTTACTGTGGCTCCTCGACTCACCTGCCTCCGTGGCTGTTTTAACTCTCCAGAGCCGAAGAGGCCTAGACCTTCTCATAGCAGAAGAGCGGACCTCGGCCTCCTTCTGGGAGAAGAGCAGTGTTTCATCCTTCCCGTGGTTGCCCCACGGTAACTCTTCCCTCAGTTTATCCAGGACCTCTGCTCCTAAAAGTGCTGAACCGCTTTAGCTGAGACACCATCCAACAGTTGGCCCCAAGACAGGCTGAAGATATCTTGCTGCCCCAGAGGGTACAATATTCATGCCTGCCTCCAGAACACCCGCACCCTTCCCCTTCCCCCGAAAAGACAATACCCCTTCTCAGTTTGAAGCAGCTCCAGAAGACCATCACCCACAATCCCTTCTCCTACCTTCACTCCATCTTTTTTTTTTTTTTTTTTAATAAAAGATAAAAACTGGACATGTCAGATCAGTCCCCGAATGGCTTTTAGGTAATTTCCCATCAGAAAATAAGGAGATGGTTAAAAGCCACCTTCGGCCAGAATCCTCAGGCCAGGGCCCTCCTACCAGCAGCCAACACCCACCGATGACCTATAAGGTCACAGTAGCAGGTAAGCTAATCAAAGTACCGCCATTCCTGTGACCCTACCCCTCCAGCCCTCCCATGTAAATACATCACATCTCCTCACTAGGGTGGGCTGAGGCACCTCCGGCTTCAGATCCCCGGGTGCTCTTTCTCTCAGTAAACTTTCCTTTTTCTCTTGAGATGGTGCCCCTGAGTCTTACTCCAAAGAGTAACATCCCCAGGTGCTCCAGCCATCTGATACTGGGTGTCTGTCACATGCCTGCCCATTATGATTCGGGATGACAGGGCCGGGGATTTGAACTGCAGCCTCCATGTGGGATCTGCCTCTCTTGAGCAGCGTGTTATCACTGCACCACGTGGCCCAAGACTGTCTTTGGAGCTAGCTTTTAAATGAAGAACAGGGCTTCCCAATTTCCATGGAGGGTAGTGAAAAGAGATATTAGGATCTTAGAGCCAGAGAAGACTTGATTAAAGACTCTCCCGTGTACAGACGAGGTTGGCGCAGAGAGGTTAAACGACCTTCTGCGTTTGAGCGGTGGGGGCGTCTAGTGGCAGGGCCCCTGGGCCAGCTCTCAGAGCACCTAACTTCGCAGCCCTCTGCACTTCCCTCTTTTTCAACATGCTGGGCTTAGTGAACTCCTCACGGACCCCCAAGCTTGGCTTCCAAAAATAGGCTACAGAAGGCAGAGTGTTCAAGATTATCGATAAGGTTTTATTAATAACAGCTTGATCCAAAGAAGAAAAACATCAGGTGAACCTCTCAGAAATTTCCAGTTTTCTGTTTTTGTTTTTGTTTTTTAAGAGAGAGATTTTCAGTATAGGGTGCAAGCAGTTTCCAGAGAGACAGAGACAGACAGCAAGAAATAACCCCCTGGGTGGGATGGCCATGCCACAATCCCTTCTCCCCCACTCTCCTCTCGGGATTTTGGGCATGCACACACACACACACCAGGCGTGAGTTTTAAGCTTGTGGGTCTGGGACCCAAACCATGATTGATCACATGGTATCTGTTGGTCCCGAAATTTCCAGCTTTTAATATAAGTTTTAGACCATAATGGTGTGGCTCTTCTGTAAGCCTCAGTCTCCTCATCTATACACCAGCGATGACGACAGTGCCCGCCCTGGCGTGATGTACCTTTGTCACTTAGGCTCTGTGGTAGATTGTTTTATGATCCCCAACTGTCTGCTAGACTCTCAGGAAAAGGATTACCCATCCTCGCCCCCCACAACAAGGCCTCTCTGCAGAGCCTCTCTGTGGGAGTATACCCCACATGGGTGTTGGCCTAGGCCAGTGGCTTCCTGTGACCAATGGACACATGCCACACCCCAGCAGGAGCTTTAAGAGCCAATGCAAGATTCAGCCACTGCATTTCCCTTCTGTCTTCAGGCTGATATGGGGGCTGCTCCTTCTATCCGAGACCTAGAATGTAAAAATGTAAAAAGCCGTATTTTACCTAAGTGAGAAATAAATCACGTTGTCAGCCGTTGAGATTGGGGGGTAGTTTCCGTAGTGCAGGCTAGCGAATGCTGGCAAATAATCTTTCAGTAACAATAGAGACAGAAACACCTGGAACACTTTGAAAGGGCAGATGGGGTTTGTGGTAAATACACCACAAAATTCCTCAAGGGCATAGCAGTAGTCAGTGTTCAGGGTAGGCGGCCATAATTTAGCGAGGGCAAAATGCAGTCCTAAAAAAGATACACGCCTACTGGGCCAGCACGTGCTGTAGTAATTAAGGACCTGGATTCCCACCTGGCTGACCTCGGTCTGCGCCTTGGACCCAGTTGACTTGAAAGTCATGCTGGGCACATGTGCATGCATGCCCCAAACCCCTGGAGGAGAACGGAGAAGGGATTCTGGCACGCTCATCCGCGCTGCGGAGCGAGTTTTTACTTTCTCTCTCGCTGTCTCCCTCCTCTCCAGTGAGCGCACATGCCCTATGGCAAAACCTAAAAACAGAAGAGACAGAGAGAGAGAGAGAGAGAGAAGACACACGTTTACTGCTCTGTCTTGAAGTGGTACATTGTGTGACCGGCTCGAGGCTTCAGCAGCTCTGCTCCCTGAGGTTGACCAAAGTTCCTGGTTCTTTTTATTTTTTCCCCCCAGATTATTTGTATGTGTGTTCACTGGCATGTGTACATGTGTGCTCACTAGAGAGAGAGGGAAAACAATCATCCCCCGGGGGCATAGCCACGCTGCAGTCCCTTCTCCATGCTCGCCTCAGGGTTTTGGGCAGGCACACACTTCCACCCAGTGTGTTTTCTAAGCCACTGGGCCTTGGACTTGAACCAGAGCCGACCATGTGGGATCCCTAAACACCATACCACCTGCTGGCCTGCTCCTGGTTCTCTTTAACTTGCTGCCCTGCTATGCCCAAGGGTGCTATTCTCATCTACACCACGTCCACATCCCAGTCTGCAGGAGAGAGAGTGGAGGCGATCAGCCCTTTTTATTTATTTATTTATTTATTTATTTATTTTTTATTTTTGCTATGGAGTTTGTGCACTCCCTGGAGAAATTACCCTCCAGGGGTATGGCCACACTGCAATTCTCCTCCCGGGATTTTGGGCATGCACGCACGTGTGCCTGGCATGAGTTTTAAGCCCCCGGGTAAAGGGCTTGAACCACAGTCAGCTACGTGGGAGTCCAGCAACGTAACCATTATGCCATCTGCTGGCCCACCAGCACCCTTTTAAGGATGTGGCAGAGAAGCTGCCCACACAGCTTCTGCTCTCAGCCCATCGATCAAGTCTTGTTCTTTGGCCATTTCTAATGGGAAGCTGGGAGATGTAGTTTCTTGCCAGGTGGTCACATGCCCTGATGAAACTCAAAGGGGGTTTCTTATGAGGATAAAGGAGAGTTCCCTGGTGTCCTGAGCTGGCTCACACAGCCTCACGGGGACCAGCATGTGCTCTGCCCCCATCTACACTCATTGACCTGTGGGCAGAGTTGGTGGAGGACGACATGGCATGCAGACGGGAGAGCAGTCCCTCCTCCCCTGCCACGTGCTGAGCTGTGGGGGTTCTCCCAGGCTCTCTGAGGTTCTATGGCGCAGGGTGGCAGGCACTTGGAGGTGGCAGGAGACCTTGGCTGAAGTAGGGCTGTGCCTTGGATCACACGGTCCGGTTTTGGGATAGAGTCAGGACACGGCGATTTGCAGGAAGGAAAGCCGAGGTCCACACCCAAGGACCATTTTTATCTGGGGGGAAAAGATCATAGACTTCAAAATCAGACAGACCTGGGCCCTGCCCCTTCTCCACGGGGTGACCTTGAGCCAGTTCACTAAGTCAGATGTGTCACCCAGGCTGTGGCCTCTGTGCCTGAGCAGGCCTGCTCCCTTTCTTGGTCGGGCGAGTTCCTGAAGTCTCTGGGAGTCTTCCCATCTGAAAGTCTCTGCAGGATTCTTTCTCGCAGTGGTAGTACTAGTCAGAGTGTGATACCATGCATTTATCCACTTAGCTCCTAATTTCCAGTTGTCTTTGCACCAATATGACCCTCCAAGTTAGTTTTCTTCAGCAACGAAGCTGCAGCACTTAGCTGGGCCTGGCACAAAGCTGCCACTCAATAAAAGTTTGTCGAATGAATGAGTAAAAGAATGAATCGGGGCCAACATGGTGGCATGGTGGTTAAGGCAGCTGGATCCCACCCGGCCAACTGCACGGTTCAAGTTCCAGACCCAGAGGCTTGAGAACCACACTGGATGTGTGTATGTGCCCAAAATCCTAAGAGGAGAATCAAAGACAAGGGACTGCAGTATGGTCATCTCCCTGGAGGGTGCTTTCTCACTTCCCTCCCTCTGTCTGTCTCTCCAGTGAGCACATGCACCCTGTAACAATTTTTTTAAAAAAATAATGAATTTAGCTAACTGCTCTGAGCCTCATCTATAAACAAGGAGGACACGTGCCAAGTGTTGAAAGGGAAGTTCCAGAACAGTGTCCTGCCAGCCCGGCTGTGCCAGGTATTAACCCTTCGGTGGCTGAAAGGGCAGTGGTCTGGGGGGTTCTAGGGGAGAGACTGGGGTTTTGGGGACAGTAGGAAGAGGGACCTGACAGGACTTGGGGCAGCAGTCAACGGAAATATTTTGCTATTAACAAGCACGTGGTGCAAACCAGCTAAATGGCAGAGCTTTCTGTAAAGGGAGGAACTCTACCTAATTGGTCAAGGAAGGTGCCAGCGGACATGAAGTTCACCAGCCCCCTGCCGTGTTAGGAGAGGCAGGCCTACAGGCAGGGGACACCAGAAGCCTGGATGACATGGGACAGAAATGGTGGCACTTCGCTTTCCTGCTCCTCGACCCAGGAGAGCTGGACAAGTCCTGACCACCAGTCCCAGGTATGTGGGGAAGATCTGGCTCCATCTGGAAAAGGTGTCAGTGTCTGAGCAACCGTGACTGGGAAGGAACAGAACAGTGAACCTGAACAAAATGGTGAATTCAAAGGGCTTGACGGAACTCGAGAGACTGGTTGTAGGAGACTCTCTCCTAGGGAAGCTGGAAATGCGGGTCCATTTCAGTCTGTTGTGTTGTTAGTAACAGAAGTACCCAAATCTGAATGATTTATAGAAAAGAGAGGTTTATTAAGCCAGGTAGTCATGCAGTGGTAATGCAAATGGACCACATGGGAAAGGTCCTGGTTCGTGTCCCGGGGCCTCCCTATACATGCTGGGAGCTTGTGCCAGCGGGGGTGGGCCACAACATGAGGCCCCTCCCTGTTCAGGGAGCTTGGCTCTCTTTCTCTCCCATGGAAGAAAAAAAATTTTAATAGAGGCTTATTTAGCTCATAGTTGGGTGGTTCAAGGTCAAGGAGCCACATCTGGTGAGGCCCTTGACGAGGCTCCCTGCAGGTCCCAGAGCAGCACAGGGCATCACGTGACAAAAGCTTGAGCAAAGCAAGAGCACGTCTGTCTGGTGTCCTTTCTTTATGAACGCACCAGGTTGACTCATGGGGGTTCCACAGGACGCCCTTAGCCCTAATCACCTTCCGAAGGCCCTACCTCTTTATCCTGTAGCCGAATCAAGCTTTCATTTTATTAATTCCATCACAATAGGGGTCAATCTCAACACATGAGTTTTGGGGGGACACATTCCAACCATAACAGGGCTCCTTCCAAAAAATTCTTGGTGTTCAAGATCCCTTCCTCCTGTTTGTGTTCTTAAGGTTCTCTGACTCAAAAATCACTGGAGGTCAGGGCAGAGGCTGTGGACCTGGGCTGAAGCTTTTTGATTTCGAGACCCCAGACAGGACCCTCGAATTTGTTTCTTCCTGGAGCAGCCTTGAGCATGGGAGGACCAGTTGTCAGAGGCGAAGCCTGCCTCCCAGTCAGCAGGTAAAAACAGGTGATGTCGATACCTCCGACTTAAACGCAGAGAGGATTCCTGTAAGGAAAACGATGCATCACGGAGTCCAAGGCAATCTGAAACCTTAGCACCCTGAGAAATCTAAGCATTGGCTTTATTTTCCTCATCACTGCAGATCGACTGGCTCTTACTTTCTCCTATTGTGTGCGTTGGAAATGCCACTGCAACTGATCCTATGTCACATTGCCTGCATTGAAGAGAACACCAGCATTAGGCATTCTAGGGCCCAGAAATGGGATCTGGTTGGCTTAACTCGGGTCACGTGTCCACCTGATTAATTATCTGTGGCCTGGGCGAAGAGCAGAACCACAGGTGTGTTTAGTTTCTCTACTCCCAGCTCTGTACATGCAGGAAGAACGAGGTCATTCCTAGAACAGGGATGCTGGGCAGGCAGTAAACAGAGCGATCTTCCACATGTGACTGGCCCAACGTCACTCAGCTAAAAAATGGCACCAAAGTGTAAATGGCTCCTGTATACTTTCCACTTTTCTCCATTTCGAGGTTATGAAACGAAGGGCATTGTGTCCATGAGACACCAGAGGTGAAGCTTAGAGCCTCAGAAGCAAGAGCTTGAAGAGTTGAAGGCAGGGAGGGGAACAGCACGTCCCAGACAGGCTACAGCTGGAGAGTGTTACATGTGTCTAGCATGAGTCCTAGCAGGTGGGCATACAAGTATTGATTTATAGAACCAATGAACCAGCGAATGAATGAGTGAGTGAATGAAGCTTCGTGCTTCCGAATCACTTGTAAAGCATGGTTAAAAAACAAAAACAAAGACCACAAAGTGGTGTAGTGATTAAGGTGGTGGCTTCCACATGACTGACTGCAATTCAAGTCCCAGACCCAGCAGCTTGAAAATCATGGATGCATGCGTGTACATGCCCAAAATCCTAAGGGGAGAATGGAGGAGAAGAGATTGTGGCATGGTCATCCCCTTAGTGGGGTGACTTCTCACTTCCCTCTCTGTCTCTCTGGCTCCCTCTCTCCAGCGAGCACCCATGCCCTATGGCAAAAATCTAAAAAAAAAAAAAAAAAAAAAAAAAGTAACAATATTAAGTAACACTTACTGAGCTGAGCATTTATCTTCTATAACTGAATGCGTTAAATCATTAATCTTTACATCAAACCAATGAGCTGAACATCATTATTCCCTTTTCTAGACCAAGGTGTTGGGGCACAGAAAGGTTCAAAATTTACCCAATTCCGGCCGGCAGGTGGCTTGGTGGTTGTGGTGCTGGACTTCCACATGGCAGACCAAGATTCAAGTCCCAGATCTGGCGGCTCCCTTTCTCACTTTCTCTCTCTCCCTCTGTGTCTCTCTCTGGTGAGCACACATGCCCTATGACAAATTAAAATCATAAGTAAAGTTAAATAATTCTTAAAAATTTACCCAAGTTCGCAGTTTGGTGGTAGACCCAGTGTGGCTCAGAGTCTCCACACTCACTACTGTCTCTCCTGCTCCTCTCGAAATGTCAGAAGCCCAGCCCAGACACAGGGGATTAGAATCTCTAAGGGGTGGGGCCTGGGGAATCTGCATTTTAACAAGTTCGATGGGTGATTCTGAGGCATAACCAAAATCAGACCTAAAACTATGATGCTAAAAATTAGCAATAAGCCTGGAGCCATGTGGCTCGAAGAGGCCACAGGATTTTCTAGGATTTTAAAGTTTATTGGGACCAGCAGATGGTGTAATGGCTACGTTGCTGGACTCCCATATAGTCGACCGTGGTTCAAGTCCCAGACCCGGTGACTTAAACTCACGCTGGGTTCATGTGCATGTGTGCATGCCTAAGATCCAGAGAGGAGAACGGAGAAGGGATTGAGGCCTGGCCATCCCCCCTGAAGGGGAGGTGGTGATTTCTCACTTTCTGTCTCTCTATCTCTCTCTGTCTTTCTGGCAAGTGCATGTGCCCTATAGCAAAAACCTCTCAAAAAAAAATAAAAAAAGAAAGAAGAAAGAAAGAAAGAAAGAAAGAAAAAGAAAGAAAGAAAGAAAGAAAGAAAGAAAGAAAGAAAGAAAGAAAGAAGGAAGGAAGGAAGGAAGGAAGGAAGGAAGGAAGGAAGGAAGGAAGGAAGAAAGAGGATTTTAAAGTTTATCTGATCATGTGAACATAAGACCTGCTCATTAATGTTGACTGATTCTAACCCCTTTGTGGGAGGGGGAATTCAAACCGAGGTCAATGACAAGGAGCTTGCTGGGACCTGGGAGCAGAAAGCCTGCTCAGAGGACCTGCCTGTGAGCTGTCTCCCTGGGGCTTCAGTTAGCAGGGCCCACCTCTGGTGGAGGTCAGGACTGACTCTACCTGCCCTGGTTCCTGCACTTTGATCTCCCATCTGACCTCCCTCTGACCCCTGCTCTGATCTGACAACTCCTGCTGGGTTGACCCCATCTCTGACCCCAGCCTGAGCCAGTTTTCAGGCTGCTATCTTACATCATGACAGCTCAAAGCAGGACAATGTTCGCATCAGCCACCAATACTGGGATCAAAATACCATCTCTTTTCATGGCGTAGTGACAAGTGGGATAGTCATGTCAAAAGCGCTGTGACTTTGAGAGTGGAATTGAGGTATCTTTAACCAGCTTGACACTATCACTGAACATGGGGTGTAGAAACTATGAAGTACGAGCTCTTATATTTTCTAAGTAGCTCTTGGTCCTAACGGGTGCAAGGTCCCCCACTCATTGGACCGATGGTTATTGCAGGCTGATTCCATGATGCTTTCTGTATTAGCACCAGGGGCAAAAAAGATGACTGAGAAGTTGTCTCTGCCCCCAAGGAGTTCCCTCTTTGCCCAGTGTTGCTGTTGCATCCAGAGATTATGTTTCAAAGATTCAGTACCTAATTGGGCCAAAGTGAGGAATGGCAACAGGATCGCCCTTTCCAAGAGGGGTGTTTCTAGCTTTGTCCAACCTCCAAGGTCCTTTAAATAGTGGGCCAGCCGATAGAAGCTTGGAGAAGTTGGTAATGAGCCTCAGAACACAAACCTCTTGTAAGATTTTACATCGGTTTGAGCACCAGAAGTTCAGGCCCAAGGGAATGGGAGCCTTCCTGGTAGGCAGCAAAAAAGCTCAGGACTGGGGTCTAGGCTACCCTGTTTTCGGCTGTACTCTACCTTGACGCATGATCTCATATAACTCGCATCCTTTCTCGGGGACACAGATTCCTCAGACCATGTCTTTTTCTCTCTAAATGCCCAGTTCCTCGAAGAGTGCTTGCTAAATATTTGTTGAGTGAATGAATGACTCGCTCAAGTCTCTTTTAGCTCTCATAACTCTATGAGGTGGAGACCTCTTTTTTAAGTCTATTTATTTTATTCATGATAGAAAGCACACACATGAGCGACAGGGAGAGAGAGACGCAGCCTTGTCACAAGATAGGGCCTGTCACACCATCATCCTGTTCCTCAGTGCTCCAACTCGCAGAGCCTTGGGCACACATGCATGCACCCAGCACACTCTGGTCTACCAGCCGGGCATCTGAACCCATGCCTGGCCACGTGACTGCTAGCACCACAGTGCAGTGCACCAAGGGTGAGCTGGGCCATGGAGACCTATGGGAGATGGAATCAGGCACCAAAGAAAGTGCTTGTCCCATTCCTAAGGGACCCTTGGTCACACTCCACTCTGCCAGTGTGATCTGTCCTTCAGAGACCACCTCCCCTTTCTCCTCAGCCCCTCTTCCCTTTTCCATCTCTTCTTCATGCCAGTCTAAACATATTTTTGTGGGTTGAACTGTGTCCCTACCAAAAAACCTGCTAAGTCCTGTACCTATGAATGTGAACTAGTATCATCTGGAAAAGGTGTCTCTGTAAATGTAATCACATTAAAATGAGGTCATCCTGGATGGGATTAGGGTGGACCATAAGCCAGCGGCTGGTATCCTTACAAGAAGAGGAAAATCTGCACACAGACACACAGGAAGAATGACACGTGACAACGAAGGCAGCACCTAGCGTCTGGCAGCCACAAACCGAAGAATGGCCAAAACACCGGAAGGTAGAAGAGCGGCATGGAACGGGCCCTTCCTCTGAGACCCCAAGGAGGAATCAGCCTTGATGACATCTTGATTTCAGACTTCTAACCTCCTACACTGCGAGAGAATAAACCCATGTTGTTTTGGGTTTTTTTTTGTTTTAGTTTTGTTATAGGGCACATGGGCTCACCAGAGAGAGACAAAGTGAGAAATCACCCCCCGGAGAAGATAGCCACACTGCAATCCCTTCTCCTCCATTCTCCTCTCGGGGTTTTGAGCACATATGCATCTGTGCCCAGCATAATTTTCAAGTCTCCAGGTCTAGGACTTGAACTGCTCACTCAACCATGTGGGATCCAGCTGCCTTAACCTCCAAAGCTACCTGCTGGCCCCAAATCCATGTTGTTTTAAGCTACCCAGTTGTGGTGTTTAGCTACGGCAGCCCTAGGAAAGTGAAGCACCTGCCCAAGACCAGAATTTGGAAACCATCCTGCTCAGGCATATTATCAGAGACCTAGGGGACCCCGACCCCCGCCTTCTCTCCAAGTGCACACTGAAGATGAGTCATCGCCGAGCCTATTGTGGACCTTTGAAACCAAGAAGCCTGCCTCCCCCATGGGGAAAGGAGGGAGCCTTCCACGTGATTATTTAGCAGGAAGAGGATGTTAGGGGGTGGGAGGAGGGTGGCCAGCTGCTTGTCTTCCCACAAGGGACTGCGCAAGAAAAAAGGGGCTTTTAAGAAGATGTCACCATCATCTATTTTCACTCACTCAGTCAATGCCATGGAGCACTTACGATGCTGGGCACTGATGGTAACTGGAGAGCGTGCGTATGTGGGTTGGGGGTGGGGAGAAGGCTAAGGAATACAACGCACATCCCCTGGGTCCTGTGAGCCCATGGAGTTGGAGGACTGAGAGAGCACAAGGGGTTATTAGGAAGAACCCAGGAATCAGATGGTCAGATTGAATCCTAGCTCTGTCACTGCTTTCCACTGCGATTTTGGACAAGTTACTCAACCTCTCTGGGCCTTAGGCTTATTGAGAAACTAAAACAAAATGATGTATCTAGTACAAGACCAGGTAAGTGCTCAAAAATGTAAAACAACTTGTCCAAGTTCACTGAGCAAGAACCATGGCAGAGCCAGGGTGCAAAATAGAGCTCCCAGGCACATTTTTCCTGTTCCTGGGCAATATTTATAGCAAGTCAGGGGGTTCGAGGACAGCACACGGTCAGGAGGGCCTAGGTCATGTCACGTAAAGCTGCAGTTTCCTCTCTAGAGTGTACGTTTATTTTGTTTAACTAGCAAACACATCTCTAATGCTTCCTGTAAGGTATTCCATGTCCTTTATGATCGTGACTTTTAATCCTAACAAGAGCCTGTAAGAGGGACACTGCTGTTCCCATTGTACGGGTGTGGGAATGAGGATGGAGAGACGGTAAGTGACTTTCCTAACATCCCGGGATAGTGAGTAGTGGGAGCAGGATTCAGATCCGGTTCTTCCACTGCAGAGACGATGCTCTTGACCACTCTGCCCTGCAGCACCCTTCCAAGGGGGCGAGCTGGCTATTGGCGTGCACGCACAGTGAGGAGCAGGCAGGATTAACACCGCCACATGGAAGCCACCCTTTGGTGCTATTGCTGCAATAAGACCAGGAGTTATTTGACCCTGTAGGGTGAATGGCAGGACAGGGGCTGTTTAGTCCTGGGATTCTCTGAGTCAACAGCTTCTCATCCCTGGCCCACTTCCTGAAAACTGTGCACTCCGCTTTGGGAACCCTTTGAGCACAAAGAGCTCATTTCCTGTGGCCAGGAAGGACGGGATGAGTTCCTGATGACAACTCGTCTCCCTCATTAAGGGCTCATAAAAGTGTTTCAAGGAGCCTGACTGATGGCTCCACTGTTTGTCAGGACCTCCTTCTGCAAGGAGCCGCTCCGGTAATTTGGTGCTAGGAGATGTGCAAGAGAAACCAGCTCCTCTGAGTTCAGGAATTATTTATGATCCTAGAAAGAGAGAATGTCATTGGGAGAGATAACAAGCCCTCCCCAGCACAACAGGCTGTTTCATATGCTACATGGGATGGGAGGCAGCTCCAGAATCCAAAACTAGTAGGAAGCCTTGACGGATTTGGTACATGTGAGTCATCGGTTCCTACAAAGGGAGCTGGGACAAAAACAGAAATGACAATAGTTAACATTATAAAAAAGGAGTTCAGAAAGTTCATGAAAAGTGGAATTAAAGTTTATTTTGACGCCTAAAATTTTTTTTTAATCCATGCAGTTTTTCCCCTAACACTATTTCCTGGGAACTTTTGAAGACCCTTCATAGTGGGTTTAACCCAGGCCAGAGCCTGTATTAAAGTAACTCATTTAATTCTCACCTCATTTTACAAATGAGGAAATTGAGGCACAGAGAAGTTAAGGAACTTGCCCTAGGTCACACAGCCAATGAGTGGCCATGTCAAGATTTTAACCCAAATAAGTCTGCCTCTACATTTGTGCTCTAAAGCACCAGTCTCAGTTAAGTCAGCTCAGCAAGTTGATTATATATTCAAAATTATCTGTCATAATCTCTTAGAATACTATAGTTTAGTATATTTGGTTTTAGGCATAGGGCCTTGTTCAGTAATTCTTATATACTCTAAAGTTAGAGAACCACTGAGCGGAACAAGTCTACATGAGGGGCCAGCAGGTGGCATGGAGGTTAAGGCACTGGACTTCCATATGGCCAACCATGGTTTGAGCCCCAGATCTGGCAGCTTGAAAAATCATGCTGGGTGCCTGTGTGTGCATGCCCAAAAACCCAGGAGGAAAATGGTGCAGAAAGGATTGCAGTGTGGTCATCCTCCCTGGGTGGGGGGGAGGGGGATTTCTCACTTTCACTCTCATTGTCTCTCTCTGGCAAGCCCACATACCCTATGGCAAAAACCCACAAGACAACAACAACAACAAAATACAAGTCTATAGGCAGATAATCGTGACTTTAAACTACTCTGACTCTGGGTGAGTTACAAATCCCTAGGGTAAAAATGGACAGAATTCCAGAGTGCCCCTACCTGCTGGTGACTCTCTTCTTTAATATTTAGCCTCTGTGACCTTAACACATGTTATTGGTCACAAGACTTATTTGCTGTATGATTAAGACATAACACAGTCACATCTTGAGAGGAGAGAAAATTCTATTAGAGAATTCCAAAGTTCAAGCCTAAATTAAATAGACTTGGTACGACGAGACTATCTCTCTCTCTTCTTTTAAGATTTATTTATTATTTGCATATGAGGCACCAGAGAGAGGCGGGTGGGGGGAGTGAGAAAGCAATGGGACCTGCACCACAGCAGGACATGTGGGAGTTTAACCATAATGCCACCTGCTGGCCCCAAGCCTGTTTCTTAACCTTAAAATGATCATAACAATCATTGTGTTGAGAAAATTGAATTTGAAAGTTTCTGAAGTAGGGAGCTTGCGTATAAAACACAGTAATTAAACATTAGCTCTTAATAGCTTTGGCTTAAGGAAGGTCACATCACGTTTCTCATAGTCTTATCTGTAATATGGGCATAACTGTTCCTCCTTCTGACCTCAAACGTCCCTGTAAAGGACCAGTAAACCACTGTACAAATTATGCGTGAGAATCTCCCCAACTGCCAGGTGCTACCTGGAACTGTGAGGGGGTGCTGGGAAACCTCTGCTGGAGAAATGGGTCCAGATCCTCACTTTCGCCATTTAGTGTGGTTATATGACTCTGCGTGAGTGACTCTGAGCCCCCATGTTCCCTACTGTCAAGTGGGGTTAATATCACCCTACTCGCGGGGTTCCTCGATAATCTACTCCGCATAAAAGTGTTGGGCACGTGGCAAACGCTCAATAAATGCGCGCTGATTTGCCCTCTGCGGTTGACCCAAACGCAGCCCCCGTCCACCCGCGGCACGCGGCGTCTCCCCTCGAGCTCAGGTAGACTGGATGCTCCCGGGGGTCCACCGGGCTCCGTTTCCCGGATCCTCCGCCCGCCAGCCGTTGCCATGGCCACCGGTTCAGGCTGGGAGCAGCACCGGGGCGTGTTCAACCCAATCCCCGCCTTTCCAGGCTTACCATTGGCTGGCGCGGCCACGTGACGCGCCGGTATGCTAATATATGGTAATCGCCCACGCCCCTCCTCCCCGGCCGCGTCCGAGCAGCAGGCAGGGAGCGCGGCGCCGAGCGGAGGGGGCGGGCTGAGGGGCGGCCCCGGGAGAGAGCGGCCAGGTGGAGGAGGAGCGCGAGGGCGACCGCAGGTAACGGGCGGGCGCGTGCGCGTTGGGGCCTCGGTGGACCGGCTGCGTACGGGGGACACCGGCCGTCGCGCCGTCGGCTTAACCCCGTGGGCTCGCAGCTGTCACGGCCGGCCCGGAGCGGCAGCCGCGCTGGGCCGCCGGAGGCGGAGTGCCCCGGGCGCGGGCGGCAGCGGCCGGGCCCGGGATCCGCGGCGTGGGCCCCGCGCGGGGACCTGCAGTCCGGGCCGGCTACCGACTGACCGCGGCGCCGGGGGACCGAGACTCAGCCGCGAGCAGCGCCGCCGCGAGCTCCGGGGCCGCGGCTCGCGGGGAGGCTGCGGGGAGCCCGCCCGAGTCCCGGCAGTCGCGCGCGTTCGTGGGGGGCTGAGCCCCGATCAGAGCAGGGGCCCCCCGGAGCCCGTGGCCTTGCGCGGCCTGCGTCGCCTCGGCTCGTCCCGCACTGTGCGGAGACCACGGCGCCGCTCGTCAACCGCGGCCTGACAGCCCGGCCACCCCCAGGACAGCCAGCGTGGGCCGCGGGCACCAGCAGAGGGACCTAGGAGTCGTTGGAGCTGGGAGGAAAGGACAGTCCCCTAGAGTAAAAGCAGGCCGCACGGCTGAGAAGGAGGGATGCCCAGGAAAGACACTGGCGCCTGATTTTCTGTGCTGGGTGATGACCCGACCCCCTTGGGAAAAGGTTACAGCTGGAGCCTGGATCGGGGCTGTCATGTCCAGAAGAAGCCTCTCTTTTACGTGAGTTTGTAACACATTTCTTATAAGGCTTTAAATTCATCTTTCTCCCTCCCTCTTAGGTCTGCTACAGAAGTGTCCTCCTTTAATTGTCCCCCTCCCCCAGTTCTCTAAGCCTGCTGGCGGCTCAGGCTCACAGTGTAATTTAGCCTTCGCTACAAAAGAGCTGGCGAAATGGGAGATGTGCCACTGATATTAAGCTGGCCCTGGGAGTTTGGTGGACGTGTGGGAGGAAAGCTGTCTCTAGCACTGGCAGAGATGAAAAGCTGGCTGATATCAATAGTTTCCTTTATGAGTCTAGAGTCGATTCTTCCAAATCAAGAGAAAACGTGGTTGCACATGAAAAGTACCAGGAACTGATTCGATTTTCGCAAGTGAAGTGCAAATTACACTTCCACGTTGCGCTTGATGTCTTTCATCACACACAAACACTTGGTCATGCCAGGCACTCGGCTGTCTTGGGGTTGCTACAATGAGTAGGATAATTAGTCCTTGTCCCGGAAGCAGTGAGAGAGATGAAATAGCTAGTGAAAGTGGAAACAGTGTGATAGATGCATGAATAAAGAGCACAGGAGGGAACAGTGAGCTGTCCCAGAGGATCAGGGAAGGCTTTCCGGAGGACACTTCGGCAGGGTGTCAGAGGAATGGGCGTTTGCCTTACAGAGAGGGTAGGGAGGGGCAGAAGGGCATCCAAGCCAGAGGGAGCCGTGACTGAGCTGTGTAGAGTACCCTGTCTCTAGGGAATGGCTTCATGTTGCAAATATGGCTTTTTTCCCTGTCTCCTAACAACTTTCCCAGAGTAACCTAGAATTTCTATTTTTTTCGACTGTTTTCTAGTGGCATTTTCTTTCTTGTTTTTACCCATATGTTTCCCACATCAGTGTTTGTGAGCCTCACTCCTGGTCCTGGTCGCTCACACATCAGTCAGCAGTCCAGCACCCGGAAGTAGAAAGTAGCTCCCAGTGGAGGGCCCGAAGCTGGGCGTCACATTTGGCACTAGAAGCAGCACCCTGGGAGTGCATGTCGAAATGGTATGAGAGGAGAGCACGTGAGCTGCAGCCAGGGAGGGAACGCCGGCTGTCCAGTCCGTGAGAACTGGGGACATGAGTCATAAGAGTGGAAGCTGGAAGGATCTGGAGCAAGAGGAGGTTGAAGTGTGATAGGGGCCAGGGAGGCAGTCCAGGACTGAGATCGCGAGGTACACGACTGTGCCGGAGCGGCTATTCCATGGTGCCAGCTGTGTAGACAGAGAGAGACAGAGAGATCACCCTGGGCATGCCTCAGTCCTCTCTCCTCTCCTCTGTTCTCTCGGGACTTTGGCACACACGCACACATGCCCAGTGCGATTTTCTAGCCGTTGGGTCCAGGACTCAAACTGCCATTGGCCCTATGGGATTCAGCTGCCTTTAACCGCCTCACCACCTGCTGGCCCCTCCTTACTATTACCCTCTTTTCTCATCCTCATTTCCACCCACGATTCACATTTATTGGGCTTCTTTTATTGAGGTCTTAGCTACAAAGCAGAGAAAATCCTGTTGGCTGGAACTATAAATAGTCTATTTTTACCTCCTAAGCCATCACTAGCCAGCCTGTTTTTACTTTCCAGTCATATGGAAGCAGGACAAGGATGAGCTCAGAAGTAGGAAGGGGAACCTCAACCCCAAAAGTCACTTAATGTTTGAATCAGAGAAAGCCTTGCTAGCTCTATATAAACTAGATTTATTCTAAGATGAATGGTGATGAATTCTTGGCAAAGCACGTCTGTTGAATGTATCAGAGGTCAAGCCATGTAAGGTGAGACTGCGGTGGTGTGCCTAGTGTGCTCCACGACTGGTGACCCATCACGTGCAGAACGTCAGTCATGTGGTATCTAAGCGACTGTCCCAATCAGCATATTTACTGCACACCTGCTTGTGTGCAAACACTGTGCCATGTGTGCTCTGGGGACACAGGGTGGTGGGAGAGGTGGTGAGATGTGGGGGACATTATCAGCTCAGCAGAGATGCAGACCCCAGTGCTACCAGCTCCACTGTCACGTGACCGAGCAGATTATTTGACTTCAGTTTCTTTATCTATAATAATACCATTTACTTACATAGTTGTAAGGAGTAGATGAAATCATACTTTTAAAGCGGTGATTCAGCACATTTTTGAGGTGCTAAACATGGTTATCTTGAGGGTCAAGAAAAGAAAAATCTTATGGCTTGATTATCAAGGAAGACGATTTTAAAAAAATGAATTATTTAACTTTATTTATTCATTCATTTATTATAACTTTACCAGAGAGAAAGAGAGGGAAAGTGAGAAAGCAAGCCACCAGGTCCAGGACTTGAGCTGTGGTCAGCCATGTGGGAGTGTCCAGCGCCGTAACTACCACGCCACCTGCTGTTCCCCAGAAGGCATTTTTTTTTAAGAATTATTTTTATTTAACTTTATTTTATTTATGTATGTATTTACTTACTTACTTACTTATTTTAATTTGACCAATGAGGGACAGAGAGAGAGAGAAAGTGAGAAAGCAAGCCACAGGCCCCACCAGGTCGGCCATGTGGGAGTCCAGCACTCTTCACCACCACGCCACCTGCTGACCCCAAGGAAGGCTTTTTCAAAGACATGGTGAATTTTATTAGCAGGAAGGAAGGAATTTTCAGACACGAAAAACAAAATCTTCATAAAACATAGGACCAAAATATAGAAGAAAGTCTTGAGGAGTCCACCGACGCGGTTAACCAGTCTAGCAGGGTCAGAAGGGGTGATCGAAGCCAGCTTGTAGCAGGTGCTGAGCACCAAACCAGGGCGCCAGGTTTTTTATCCTGGAGATGATGGAAAGCCAAAGAATTTTGGTTAGGGAACAGTGGGGATATGAAAGTAATAATTTAAGAAAATTCTCAACAGCAATATAGAGAATAAACCTTAGTAGGGAGAGAAAGGGCATTGTACAAGTTAGTAGGTCATTTAAACAGTCTAAGTGTGAGAAGAAAAAGACTTTATTAGGGTCATAAGTGAAAAAAGAGGAGGTGATCTGATAAGGATTATAAAAGAAAAAAATTATGCCCAAGATCCCGGGAGGAGAACGGAGGAGAAGGGATTGTGGCGTGGCCATCCCCCCTGGGGGGTGATTTCTCGCTTTCTGTCTCTCTGTCTGTCTGGCGAGCGCACTTCCCCTATAGCGAAAACCTCTCCAAAAAAAAAAAAAAAAAAGAACAGGACTTGGTGTCTGACTGGAGATGCAGGGTAAGAGAGAAGGTGGCGTCACATGTGGTCATGACCCTGGATGAAGGATTGGCAGAAATAGGACAGAGGGAAGCAGTGTGGAGAAGGGGTGAAGCTAAGTGCCAGATATCTTGACATGATATTGGAACTTCTCAGGAGACACATCTCGTAAATATCTTGAAAGTGGGGTCCCTTGTCAGTGTTCAAAAGAAGTCAGGCAGTCTTACATAGAAAAGGTCACACTCAAAGCCATGTTATTAGCTGAGCTTACCGGAGTAACAGCATAGAAACACAAAAGACAGAAGCTTGGAGACTGCCCACATTTGCGGAGATTAAGTGAAAAAAGTGGAGTCAGTAGGGAAGAGAATAGGAAATACCAGAGAAGTGAAAGAACCATCTCGTTCATTTGCTCAACAAATGCGTTCTGCCCACTTGTCCCTTGCATACCTGATGGGTACAGACTGGTTAGGCACGCTGTGAACCAGAGGGGTGTGTGTTCCAGAAGTCGGGAAGAGGAAAGATTCGAGCTGGACAAGTCGCTGAGCAGTGAACTGTACAGGAGGAGCGTGGGCACTGTTATATTTAGTACTCAGGAGGCCATTAGTTACTGTTTGAAAACAATAGCTTCAATTTAGTGGGGATGGAAAAAGGTGGCCATCGGGAAATTAAAAGCCAGATTGAAGAAGGTTGTGGTGTGAGATGCAGATAGGAAACGGAGACAGCGTGTGGATTATCATCACTTGGCAGTGAAAGGAAGAAAAGATAGGAAAGTGGTTAGAGAAGGCAGCAGAGTCAAGCAAAAGATTTACTTTTCCCTATCTGCTTCGTTATTTTAGTATTCTCTCTCTTTCATACCCTTCATTAATTTCTGAGATTCGCTGCTTTGGTAACTACCTGTGCAGATGTTTGATTGGCCACGGCGTACCTTCCATTCATCGAGTGCTTGCTATGTGCTAGACGTGCTAAGCACTTTGTGCACATTCTAGGCACTGCCCCATGAAATCCTCACAGGACCGGATTATAACCACACGACCTCTTGGAAACATGGAGAGGCTAGGTGAGTCACCTAAGGATGCGTGGCTGATGAGTGCCAGAGATGGGATTTGGGTCCGGCTCCGACTCCAAGGCTCTTCTAAAGGACCATGTACACCGCCTCTGAAGGCAGAGCCAGCCTCTGGGGTGTAACCTGTGCAGTCCCCCACGGCCCCTTGCTTAGAAGGGACCCATGCTTGGTTTAATCCAGCCAGAGGACCCTTTCGCCCTCTCACCAGGACTACCCAGCAGCTCCAGCCCACGTGCCCGTTTACCACGGCTGTCGGGGTGCCCGGGCCCTGCTCCTGTCTTCATTGCATGCTCCGTTGCTTCCTCTACCCACACGATCATGACAGAAACACTGCAGTTTCCACACTGTCTCTTATTCTTGGTTTTACAGTCACTCTTTAGAATGGACAAGAAATGGAGTTTTTCTGGTTTTCATGATTATTGCTCTATCAAAACCTTTTATCCGTCCTTTTGTTCCTCTCGGTCGGAGTCTCTGAGTGACGATTTGACTGAGCACTGACCAAGGTTCTGACACCACTTGACAGGAACTGACCCCTTGTCCAAGCCTCACACCAGCCGGCCGCCAGGCGTCGCTGTGGAGGAAGTTGGCCCCCAACCACTGCCAAGCTCATTCCCATTTCGAGGGCCGTGCTCATGTTCCACTCCCAGAGGAGACTGGGTGATCCTGAGAGTACGTGAGGCTGAAAAAGCCCCAGAGAGGGCCTAGATGGCCGTGTGCTCTGTGAGCCGACACCCAAGGAAGGTTCTGGGTTCTCATCCTGAGACCTTCCTCAGTGCACTGGGCCCAGTACAGGGCTGACCGAGGCTGGGGGACTGTGGCGTTGGGCTGTTAGGGGGCTCTTTCTCTGCTTCTCTGTGTCTTTCTTGTTCATGGAAAAAATAGACTAAAAAAATATGAGAAGGGGGAACCAGCAGTTAGCGTAATGGCTATGTCGCTGGACTCCCACGTAGTCGACCGCGGTTCGCATCCCAGACCCGGTGGCTTAAAACTCACGCCAGGCGCATGTGCGTGCGTGCCCAAGATCCTGAGAGGAGAATGGAGGAGAAGGGATTGCGGCGTGACTATCCCCTCTGGGGGGTGATTTCTCGCTTTCTGTCTCTCTGTCTGTCTCTGTCTGTCTGGCGAGCGCATGCACCCTATAGCAAAAAAAAAAAAAAAAAAAAAAAAACTCTCAAAAAAAAAAAATATATGAGAAGGGATTCTGGTGTAATCTGTGGTGTGTGTCATGAAACAGTTTAGATGGCCAGCCTTCTATTTGTGATGGTGATACTGTCTCCGTGAGGCCCCGTCATAGTTACTTATCACAGCAGAGCAAATTACCTAAACTTTCTTAGAAACAACAGATTTCTTTATTTACCTTTTAAGACTCTTTTTAAGCATTCCCTCTGAGAAGCATTTCCTGGCTGGCTTTTTATGATTTAGACCCTGACTCCCTGGTCTTCCTTTGTACTTGACATCTCATTGTTGTCATTGCTAGGAATTAATATTTTCATACCCATAACTTCAGTTCCCAAAACTATTCCTTAAACATAATAGATGCTCAATAAATGGTTGTCGATCACACTTAAGAAACTCATACTGGGGCCAGCAGGTAGCATGGTGGTTAAAGTGCTGGACTCGCACATGACTGACCGTGGTTTAAGTCCCAGCCCTGGTGGTTTGAAACTCACACCAGGTACATGTGCATGCATGCCCAAAATCCCCAGGAGGAGAATGGAGGAGAAGGGACTGTGGTGTGACCATCCTCCCTGGGGGATGACTCTAGTTTTCTCTCTCACTGTCTCTCTCCTCTCCAGGAAGTGTAAACACCCATGGCAAAAACCTTTAAAAAAAAAAAAAAAAAAGAAAGAAAGAAAAAAGAATAGCTCTTACTTTTGTCTAATTTAGCTTTATTCCTTAGAAAACTTAGGTCCACTGCAGAGAATCTAGCCTTTTGCCAAATGGCAAACATGCCTTTCTTTGTCTCTCGTGTATGGTTGAAGGTTAAATGTAGACTGCTTGACTTGCCAGTTCATTTACTCCCATGAGGGCTCTTGAAGGGTCTCTCCCTGTAGGTCCCTGTGCCACCCCGACTCTAAATCAATTCTGGTCCCCTTAGGAAGTCACACGGTGAGCCGCAGCCCAGAGACGGCTCAGTGACGGTCAGCACCGGCTCACTGTTCCAAACTTTCTGAAGGCAGGCTGCACCTGGCTGAGCTAATGCTTTCTCCCTACCCCCAGCAGGAGCAGCTTCCTAGCAAATTCTTGGTGAGTGAATGAATGAAACTCCGTCGAGAACTCAGGCCTCATTCCTGTTATCCAAGACCTGTGATCACTCAGAACCTTAGGCCTAACTCGTTATTTCACGTGACCCAGACATCTCGTCCTGGTCTCTGACTCATCTCTTCCAGGGCCTGTGGTAGCTGATCTTTAGTGTCTGGCCCCTTGCTTACTCAGAACTAAGGGACTACTTTGTCTCTGGGCCTTCCTAATAATACTGACCAGAGATGTCCTTAGGCGGATTTTCTTTTCTTCACCCGTAGCCAGAATCATCAGCACACACATTAAATGTGTTTAGAAATGTTTGAACTGAAGAGAATTACATTCAGATTGCTAAAGTGAACAGACGCTTTGAGAAACAAGTTTTGGGCAGAAATCAGGGTTCAAAATTTTGAGTCCATTAGACTGACTAACTTGTAACCTTCAGCAATTCAATGCAAATTAATTTTTATACTAACCAGTGAATCAAAGGAGGGGAGCAAGCTGAGTGAGCGCATAAATATGGTTGCCATGGAAACCTTTCCTAACAGGAGAGCACCTCCCAAGAATTTATACAGGCCCAGAGGAGCAATGTAACCCGATCTTTCTCTGTTCTCTTTCTGATGTGGGAAGAAGATGTTGAAACTAGGGTCCAGATAGAGATGGCTTTGGATTTTGCAAGAGATTCTCCCTTCTTAACGAGAGAATGAGGAAGAGAATTCTCCCGGCAAACCCCGGCTGTGATCAGGCACCTTTCCTTCTAAGGAGCCACTAGGAATGCAGCTTCTATGATTTCGCGTCTGAGATGATATTAATTCAGTCAACAGAAACTTAGTCAGCACTTCTGACGTGGCCCATTGCCCAGAGCGACTATAACTCAATGATGTTCTGAACAATTTGAAAGGTGGACTGCATTAAACTGAGGGGATAGTTCTCAAATTTTGCCCTCATTTTGTGAGTAGATGTAATTAAATATTTAATAGTTTTTTTGTTTGTTTGTTTGGAGAGGTTTTTGCTATAGGACGCATGCGCTTGCCAGAAAGACAGAGACAAAGAGACAGAAAGCGAGAAATCACCCCCCAGAGGGGATGGCCACGCCGCAATCCCTTCTCCTCCATTCTGTTCTTGGGGTCTTGGGCACACACGCACACACGCCCGGTGTGAGTTTAAGCCACCGAGTCTGAGACTTTAACCACGGTCGACTACATGGGAGTTCAGTGACATAGCCGTTATGCTAACTGCTGGTCCCTCCTTTTCTTTTCTATTTTATTTTCACTTACAACTAATGCTTGCATTTGTTTGGGGAAAAAATGACAATTTTTAAGCCCTTTCATTTTCTAAGGTGCTGGAATTTGGATCCATGCAGGATACCTGTCTCTGGCCTGCAGAGAGGCAGTGGAGAGCAGGGGCGCCAGAGCTCACCTTGAGATCTAGCCTTGCCTCTCCCCCCACGAAGTGTGATCATCACAGTCTCCTTCAGGTCTTCACTGTCTCTGAGCCCCTGGCCACATATAGAAAATCACTGTCCCTGCCTCAGAGTTAAGTCAGGGCGTTAGGAAAGTCACGATGTGTTTTCTATGCAAAAATGCGTCACGACTTTTCCGATGACCCTATAGAATTAAACAGGTTAAGACATGTGAGATGTGGTGCCAGCAGGTGGCATGGTAGTTTAGGCGCTAGACTCCAACATGGCCGACTGCAGTTCAAGTCCCAGACCTGGTGGCTTGCTTTCTCACTTTCTCTCTCTCTGTCTCTCTTTTTCTCTATCTCTGGTGAGTGCACATGCTCTATAGCAAATTTAAGATAATGATATTAATAAATTAATTTTTTAAAAAAGGCAAGTGCGATGCACTGTGCAGATTTTACTTTTTGTTACATCCTGTGACCTGCTAGGTGGTAGAGCTGACTGCACTGACGGAAGAGAAAGTTGGCACTCACAGAGATCTAAGAGCTCCCCTAAAGTTGTGCGGTAGAGTTGGGTACAGATTACTCTCATCCGTAATTTAGCACCAAAGCTTTCAGTCCACTTAGCAGAAGAGAGAAAATGGGAATTGGAGTAAAAGGGAAGAACTTGGCTTTGGAGCATTTTGAGGTACAGACAACTTGTAAAAGATGGTGATACTAAAAAGCACATGAAAATGAGATTGCTTTCTCCAAGGCCAAGTGAATGTGAAATGCTCGGGAACACGTAAGATAAAGAGCATTGTACCAGGTCAGGTCCGTGGCACCTCCGGCCCCAAATTCAGGTGTTGGTCTTGATGGCAGCAAATGGAGAAGAGTCTTCCAGCTGCCACTGTGACCATGACAGAGTCATGACAGGATGGACTTGCCCAACCCTGTCTTTAATGAGCTGGCTCTGTCTTTTTCACCCAACTATTTAAGCTTTGTTTCTATTTTTTGTCTTTCTAATCTATTCACTTACTCATCAAACATCTTTAAAGTTTCTATACCTCATTTTAGTCATTGGGATACAAACATGAATAGAACCCAATACTGATCCAGAGGTTTCTAAGGAAGAACAGACATGGCACATTAGTTATGGTCCCCCTTTTTCTTTTTCTTTTTAAGTTTTGCTATGAGGGTGCATGCACTCACCAGAGGCAGAGAGCGAGGGATGGCCACGCTGCAGTTCCTTCTCTGGTCTCCGCTCAGGGTTTTGGGCAACATGTGTACAGGTGTCCAGCATGATTTTCAAGCCACCTGGTCCAGGACTAGAACCGTGCAGTCAGCCATGTGGGATCCAGTGCCCTAACGTGCCATAAGGGAAGTATTTTGAGGAGGGATCACTTAACTCTGCTTGGAATTTAGTAGAAGATTTTCTGGAGAAAGTGACCTTCGAGGTGATGATCGGATGAGGAGGAGCTCCCCAGACAGACAGGAAGCAGTGAGTGCCCTGAGCGGAGCGTGTCCGTGTGTGTGAGAGAGAGCGTGGGGTGGGGGGCTCCAAGCCAGCAGGACTGCAGTGTGGAGGGCGTGGGGCACTCACAGGCGCGGCTGGAAAGGTAGGCCGGCGTCAACACAAGGGCGCGTTTGCGAGCTGAGGGTCGGACTTGGTGGTGGAAGCCTGGCAAGTGGTCAGGGCTCTTTAGGGGTAACCTGAGGAGGTCTGCCTTCCAGCGGTGCAGAGATGGTGTGGACAAGAGAGAGCCAGATGGAATCTCGCAGTGAGAGAGGACGCTCAGGCCCAGCCTGGTGGCACAGGCCAAAGGGCACCACTGCACAGTGCTGGCGCCCCGTGGAAGGTCCGGGTTCCCTTCGGAGCAGCTGAAACATGCCAGGTTCGGCAGTGCACCCCTGTAGTCCCAGCTGACCTGGGGCTGGGTGGGAGAATCGCCACATGGCAAGACCCTGTCGAAAACACCTTTCTAGCGTTCTCCTCTCTCCCTTTCTCTTTCTCTCATATAAAGAGAAAAAAAATGAATGAATGAGTGGAACCCCAATTTGACTTTTTGTCTTCTGCTGGTTTTTCACTCTGGATACGTATTATTTGTTAGCACCAGCATGTTGGAGACGTGGGGTGCTGGGCTCGCTGCTGGAAACGCTGAGAGAAGCTGTGCACGCCCACGTCTTGCAGGGTTTCGTTCGTCCTAAACACACGTCCTTGAGTGTTCGGCGTTCCCCACCCACCTTCTCTCTCATCCAGTCCCGGCATGGTGCACAGCGTGTCAGGGGCTGGCTGTGCTTCTCATGGCCCTGCCACAGTGCCTTCCTCCCACCCTCTGCCTCCCCAAAGTGCAGTCCTAGTCACATACTGAATTCCTAGAGAGGGTAAGTCTATTACACCCCGCTTTGACTTCTGTAAATTCTGTATTTTGCTCTCGTTTGCCCCAAACCTCAAGTTCCATGTGTTCACCCTCCGTCACGCAGTGAGCTCCGGGGCCTTCTTCCTGTCCTTTCTGGTGGAGAGTCCTTTATTCTCCTGTGTGCTCCAGGACTATGTGCCAGAATCGCAGATGGTAGTGTTCTCTTGTCTTCCCCTAGGAGATCACACTCTCCAAAAGAATGACCATCCCACTCCTAAAACCTAAAGAAATAAAAGATGAAAGAGCACTTCTACTGAAAGAGAGAAGACAGTCCTGTTAGAAAGACTGCATTGCGTAACATCAACTGCGATTACAGTGCACTGAGCACGTGCACATGCTAGTTGCCATGCTAGGGCACGGCGTGTTCTGGAGCCTCACGGCACCTCGTGTCATTCCTGTCCTACAAATGAAGAAGAGGGTTCCGTGAGGTGAGCTGCCTTCTCCAGGTCAGAGCGCCAAGAGTCAGAGAGCCAGATTTCCGACGTAGGCCTGTCTGCCTCGAACTGGGCTGCCCACTGCCGCGTGCTGCGGGCGCTCGTGGGAGGCCTGCATACGGGGCCCTGTGGTCAGTAAGCCCGAGCCAGTTTTGTTTTAACTTTCCTTTACTCATCACTGCCATCATCAAGTCTGTCTCCCAATTTTCTTGATTCTTGTTAGTGACTTTTTTTAAGGTTTTTGTCATAGGGCACGTGCACTCACCAGAAAGAGACAGTGAGGGAAAGTGAGAAATCACCCCCTACGGGGACGGGCACACTGCACTCCCTTCCCCTATTCTCCTGCGATTTTGGGCACACATGCACATGTGCCCAGTGTGTTTTTCAGGCTTCTAGATCTGAGATTTGAACTGCTTTTGGCCATGTGGGAGTCCAGTGCTTTAACCACCATGCCACCTGCTCACCCTGGTTTCTAGTGCCTTTAATAGCTGTTTTATTTGAGAAGAAATAGATAATCTGAATAGACCTACATCCATTAAAGAATCTGAGTTCTTGGCTTAAAACCTTCCCGCAGAGACAACTCCAGGCCCAGATGGCCTTACTGGTGAGTTCTGCTAACTATTCAGGAAAGAAAGGGCATGAATACTGCCTCAAGTGTAAGTCCCCACGTTGCCCTGGCACCCTGCGGTCTGTGATGAGTGTCAGGATGCTGCAGGATGGAGTTCTCACATTAGTTCCGCAAGCTGTCGCAGTGTGTGCTGGACGCTGTGCTGATGGTTTTAGAAGCTGCCTCCAGGTGACTGGATTGCACCTTGGAATAAAATAACACTAACAGGTTTGTTGTAGAGACCGCACAAGATTCTTTATAAACAAATGTTGTGATTTCCATACTGTGTCGGTTCACCCTTGGTGATGAGGTTAGTGGGCTGAGTCGTGACCACCCAAGTATATGAATCCCTAGAACCTGCAAATATTACCTTATAAGGAAAAAGGGTCTTTGCAGACGGCATAAAGTTAAGGGTCCTGATGTGGGGAGATGATCGTGAATATCTGTTTGGGCCCGAGATCCAATCACAAGTCCTTGGAAGAGAGAGGCAGAGGGAGACACAGATGAAGAGGCCGTAGAGCCATAGAAGCAAAGGCTAGAGGGGGTGGCAGCAAGCACAGGGATGCCGGCGGGTGCCAGGACCTGATTCTCCCCTCGACCCTCCAGAGGGAGTGGCCCTGCTCACCCCTTGAAGTCTGCCCCTTGAAACTAATACTGAGCTTCTGGCCTCTGGTCTCAAAAAGTTTGAGAGAATAAATTCCTGGGGACCAGCAGTTAGCATAATGGCTATGTCACTGGACTCCCACTTAGTCAACCGCGGTTCAAGTCCCGGACCCGGTGGCTTAAACTCACACTGGGCGCATGTGCGTGCATGCCCAAGATCCCAAGAGGAGAATGGAGGAGAAGGGATTGCGGCGTGGCCATCCTCCCTGGTGGGTGATTTCTCGCTTTCTGTCTCTCTGTCTCTCTCTGTCTGTCTGGCAAGCGCACGCACCCTATAGCAAAAAAAAAAAAAAAAAAAAAAAAAACCCTCTCCAAATATATATATATATATATATATATAAAAAAGTTTGAGAGAATAAATTCCTGTTGTTTTAAGCCACTAAGTTTGTGGCAATAAGGAACTGATCCAATGAGCCTGGTCCAGTGCAATACTGGTCATTCTGAGGGCAAACTTTTAATTTTAGTATTATTTTTTTTAGAGAGAGATTTTTGCCTATTATAGGGTGCCATGCACTCTCCAGAGAGACAGAAGTGAGAAATCACTCCCTGGGGGGATGGCAACACCACAGTCCCTTCTCCTCCATTCTCTTCTTGGGATCTTAGGCATGCACGCACGCACACATGCCCAGTGTAAGTTTTAAGCCACCAGGTTCAGGACTCGAACTGTAGTCGACTATGTGGGAGTTCAACAACTTAACCATTGTACCACCTGCTGGTCCCAGCAACAAATATTTTGACTTAATAAAGACAATAATCAGTAATATAACATGTATTATATTTTCAATGATAATTTCAATGAACACTTACATGGTGCCTACTGTGTGCTAGGCACTGGAGTAAGCATTTGAAATATATTGTATTTATTCATTTAATCTTTGGAACAGTCATGTGAGGAGTTCTATGGTTATTTCCATTTACAGATGAAAAGTTTGAAATGCATAGAAGTTAAATAACTTAAGCACAGTCATGCAAGTGATGGGGCCACGGCCTCAGTCCAGGCAGTCTGGCTCCAAAAGCCCATGCTGGTGAACACTGTGCCATTCAGGGCTTCGTGTTTGGTAGGTTCGACAAAAAAAAAAAAAAAAAAAAACAAACAAACAAACAAACAAACAAACAAAAAAAACATCGTGACAATGTCTGGAGTCCTCTCAGTGTTCCAGGCTCTTATGCATCTCCGCGTTTTCTGTTATGCTCACTGTCTGTCCTTCATTAAGTATCCTCTCTCTTTATTTATTTATTTATTTATTTTTTATTTTTTTTTGAGAGGTTTTTCGCTATAGGGCGCGTGCGCTCGCCAGACAGAGAGAGAGAGACATAGAGATAGAAAGCGAGAAATCACCCCCCAGGGGGGATGGTCACGCCGCAATCCCTTCTCCTCCATTCTCCTCTCGGGATCTTGGGCACGCACGCACACGCGCCCGGCGTGAGTTGTAAGCCACCGGGTCCGAGACGCGAACCGCGGTCGACTACGTGGGAGTCCAGCGACATAGCCATTACGCTAACTGCTGGTTCCCTTTATTTATTTTTTGAAACGTTTTTGCTATAGAGTACATGCACTCACCATAAAGAGAGAGAGACAGAGAGACAGAAAGCGAGAAATCACCCCCCAGGGGGATGGCCACGCCACAATCCCTTCTCCTCTATTCTCCTCTCGGGATCTTGGGCACGCACGCACATGTGCCCAGCTGAGTTTAAGCCACCAGGTCTGGGACTCGAACTGCAGTTGACTACATGGGAGTCCAGCGACAGCCATTACACCAACTGCTGGTCCCTCTTTTTTTAATTAATATCCTTTTATGGTTTTGCTATCGGGGTATTTCTGGCTGCACAGAATGAGTAATGGTTTCTTTATAGAGAAATTTATGTAGTATTCATATTCTTTCTTTCCTGAATATTTAATAGAACTCACCAGTAAAGCCATCTGGGCCTGGAGTTGTCTTTGTGGAAAGGTTTTAAACCAAGAATTCAGGTTCCTTAATCTGTTCCTTCTTGAGCGAGCTCTGATAATTTGTGTCATTCAAGGAATTTGTCCAGTTCACCTAGTCACTTACTGTAGTGGCCCAACAGTTCATGACACTGCCTTATTATCCTTCTCACATGTGTAGGGTTTCACTCATCCCTAGTGTGAGTTATTTGTGTCTTCTCTGTCTCATTCTCTGCTTTTTCTTTTTATGTCATCACTCTGGCTAGAGGCAATTTTATCAGTCTTTTTGAAGAATAAGCTTTCTTGTGCTGGCCGGCCCTCTGGGGTAGTACTGAATAGGCAATGGAGTTGTCATTCCCAGCCTTAGGGGGAGAACATTCAGTCTTTAAAAACGTGATGTCAGCTCTCAGTTTTTGTTCCATGTTCAGTCCATTTTTGTGTTGCTAACAGAAATACCTCAGACTAGGTGATTTATAAAGAAATGGAGTTTATTTACTCACGCTCTGGCAGCTGGAAGGTCCAAAGGCGTGGGCCTACATCAGGCTGGCCCACAGAGGGCAGCGGGAGGGGACAGGAGGTCGCGGGCAGCTCTCTCCTTTATAGCAACGAGCGCTCGCGAGAACTCACCCCTTCTCTTGAGAACTAGAACTCTCTGGGTCTCAAGAGACATCCCTGATTTATTCATGCAAGTGCCGTCCCGGAACGCACTCCCGTGATCCTGTAACTGCCCACTAGGCCTCACCACCTCCCCGCATCAAATCCCAGTGCACGGAACTCTGGGAGACAGACAGCATCCAAACCAGAGGCGTCTCTCCAGAGACTGAGGAAGTGCTCTCCTATTCCTGGTCTGGTCAAATGATTTCCCTTCCATCCACAGGGAGAGCACGTGATCACCCTTACTGTGTTAATACGGCGAATTACAGTGACTGATTCTCAAATGAGGAACTTCCTAACATAACCGAAAGGAAATGGAGTGATTGCATTATATTTTGTGCTTGTTTCTCAGGGAGTGGGGCTAGGGGACTGGCAGTATCTTAAGGTTATTTAAAATCTCTGGGCTTATTCTCTAGCTTTCTCTCCATTATAAGGACATAACGACAATAATATGCCTTTGCGGGGAGAACAAATGATTATGTTGAGAATTCCTAATTAGTAATTTTAATCTATTTTAGTGAAATATAAACCAGTACAAGGAGAATATAGTGTTTACACTAGCTTCTTGTTCATTTACTTCTCCCATAACTCACAGAAAAATAATCTTAATTCTTTCCAGATCTTCCTTCCTAAAGAAGTGAATATACTAGATAATGAAGCTAAATAGGTAATATATAATTATTGAGAGGGAATCTGCTCCGTATTTAGAAATTATCTTGGGGTAGTGGCGTGATGAGCAGAAGTGTCCAGCGAAGACATGCTCGGATGATAAGCAGGACGAGGGTCCCCACGGTTGGTGCCTTGATTTATCACGCTTGCTTTTCAACTATGGCCATAACCCATAACGTGACGTTCGCTCTCTCTTTACAGGAAGGTGTTTTTGTTGTTCGTGACTTGGTGTTACCAGGCCTGTTTTATTGTAGTGACTGTTGTTTTTGGTGAAGAAGGCATTTTAAAGCGGTGTTTAAACATAGTAGGAATAATTCCTTGCCTCCATCGCCAGCTCCAGTCCTGCTGATGGAAATAGCGCCGAGAGACGAGTGGGTTTAATCTTCTGTGATGGTTTTGTTTGCACAGCCCTTGATCCCCGAAGGCTTAGTCTGCCCATTGCTTCAACAAACCCTTTGTGCAAACAAAACTGAATCGAGCAGATGAGTGAGTAAGTGTGTCTGGATCGCAGCCCTGGGGTCCCGCTGCCCTTCTCGTGTGTAGAGCTGCATTCCCCAGCCCCGTCTGCACGCGCAGCCTGTGGGGTCACACCCGATTAGGTGCTCTCAGCAGCTCTTTTACGGGACTGGCCTTTTCAGCTTTAAGCAGCAGCATGACCTGACCCATTCAGCGGCTGTTCTCAGCCCATTCTTGCGCTGTGTCTCCGACGTTCCCATGGAGTGAGTCTGGGCTCCTGCACATGCTCCCCGGGTGTCATTCACAAAGACGGTGCTCTCAGGAAGAGCAGCGGGGGCGGCAGGAGAGAGACGATGTGCCCCCCCACCCCCGGGAAGAGTGAGGCACATTAAAAATGACATCAGTGCGGTCATCCCACAGGGACGAACTCGGATTGAGCTGGTATGTTTTCCTGGAAATTCCAGCTCGTTCCAGGCACTTGTTTCCCTGTGAAGGAATGGGGGCGGGTTGATTCTCTCCATGTGGCAGGCAGTTCAGCAGCAGAGGCACTTAACCCTCCGGCCAGAACTGCACGAAGCTACTCTGCGTACAGCACACGGGAAATGCGTGAAGTCATTGTGTTCATAATTCTCCCTTCGGGTATTCTTTCAAAATATTTTTATTTAATTTAGATATGACAGATAGTATCATGTGACAAGGATCATTTAAAATGAGATTATTTGGTAAAAAAAAAATGTCATTGTAAGGATGTGGGATTCTGGAACCGCTCTGTGGGTGTGTTTCTGGCTCTCTGCAAACACATGTTAGGAGCCACCTGCCCACGGGGGATGAATGCGGCTCTTTACCTGGGGGGAGAACATGGGCTCCTGCTGCTCAGTGATGGACGGACGGACTGGACCTGGAAGACCGGGTCTGAGGTGGCCGAGTAGATGGGTTAGGTGTAAAGGAGCCCTGGCTTGTCTTTAAATACTCGGTGTTTTCTCGTATCACAAAGTAATACGTTCTGGGCTGACTCAGGGCACAGTAGCTGCACTCTGTGCATTGGGAGCCAGATCCCAGGGGGCTGACCACAGTTTGAGGGCAGACTCTTGGGGGATACACTGGACGCATGTGTGCCCAGAATCCGGGCAGAATGGAGAAATGGAAGAAATTGTGGGGTGATCACACCCCTCTGAGGGGTTCTCTCTCTCTGGCACATGTGCCTTCTGGCCAAAAAATACATATAATAACAATATAATGTTTATTATGGAGGATTTGAGGAAAAACAAATAAGCAAAGCCAAGAAAAAACCTGTTATTCCAACACCCCAAAGTAATGCTGTTAAATTTTGTTGTGTAGCCTTCTAGTATTTTAGGCTTCTGAATATATGTATAGATTCAAAAAGGGGGGCGTGGCATGGTGATTAAGGGCACTGGACTTCCACATGGCTGACTGCAGTTCAAGTCCCAGACCTGGTGGCTTGCTTTCCTTCTCTCTCTCTCTCTCTCTCTCTCTCTCTCTCTGTTCCTCTCTGGTCAAATTAAAAATAAATAAATAAACAAAGTTAAATAAATAACTTTTAAAAAAAGATCTTGTCATACATACAAGATCTTTTATACACTGCTTTTATCACTTTATTGTGAACCTTTGTGTGTCATTAACTATCCTAATACTCTGTTAAATGAAGGTACAATCACTAATTTGCAACCAATGGAAATTAAAAATTTTCCCCCTCTTATAATGACCATCCAGGTAATGGAACATTTGCAAACACCCATGATTTTTATTTAAACAAAATTTTTTTAGTTGTTGCTATATGGTATATGCACTTGCCAGAGAGAGATGTGGGTCGGGAGTGGGGGTCGTGAGAAATCGCCCCCAGGAAGGTGGCCACACTACGGTTCTTCTCCATTCTTCTCTCAGGGTTTTGGACACACACACAGAGCGTGTTTCTCAAGCTGCTGAGTCCAGGACTCGAACCACACAGTTGGCCAAGTGAGATCCAGGAGCCTTAGCCACCACACCACCTGCTGGTCCCTCATAATTATGTTTTAAGACCAATTTATAGACATGGAGCTTCTGGGTCAAAACTTGTGTAAAATACTTGATCTCTTGATGTGTGGGTGTTTTAGCCTCCCCTGGTTCACACATCTGTCGGCAGTGAGTGTACGAGAGCGGCCGACTTCTAGGCTGGACGCAACTGAACAGTATCAGCTTTATATTTGTATCTGTCTACGTGTTTATCCTTCGCTCTGATTAAATCCTGGAACACGATGTAAGGTCGGGGCTGGCAGGTGGCGTGGTGGTCACACATGGCCAGTCATGGTCAAGTCCCAGACCTGGTGGCTGGCTTTCTCACCTTCCCTCTCTCTGGCTCTCTGGCTCTCTCTGGGGAGCACATGGGCTCTGTAGCAAATTTTAAAATAATAATAAGTAAAATTAGAAGAAATAATTCTTAAAAAGAAAAAAATGCTATAATGTCCATTGTAGTGCTCTCAGTTTCAGCTCAGGCTCTTACCCCAGTACGGCGGAGGGAAAGAGATGACGCAGAGTTCTTCCACCTGCCTGAGGGTCCTGCCTTGGGGCCTTCAAGCCCCAGGTGGTGACAAGGAAGGCAAGAAGACTGGCATTTTATCTCTCTGTCCTAGGCCCTGAAGAATGGTAGGTGCTTCTAGAAAACAGGAATGGTACCTAACCATTGAGACTCACTGTCTTGGGGCCAGCAGGTGCCGTGGTGGGTAAGGGCTCTGGACTCCCACGTGGCTGACGGCGATTTGAGTCCCAGACCTGGCCACTTGCTTTCTCACTTTCCCTCTCTCTCTTTCTCACTATGTTCCTCTCTAGTAAATAAATAAATAAAGTGAAGTAAAATAATTTTTAAAGAATTATTATTTTATTTTATTCTTTCATTCATTTATTTTAATTTGACCAGAGAGAGACACAGAGAGAGAGTGTGTGAAAGAGAGAGGGAAAGTGAGAAAGCAAGCCACCAGGTCCGGGACTCAAACCGTGGTTGGCCATGTGGGAGTGTCCAGTGTCTTAACACCTTAACCACCACACCACCTGCTGGTCCCCTAAGTAAAATAATTTTTAAAAAACCCTTACTGTCGAGACCAGCAGTTAGTGTAATGGCTGTGTCGCTGGACTCCCATGTAGTCGACTGCGGTTCGAGTCCTGGACCTGGTGGCTTAAACTCACGCCGGGCACGTCCCAAGATCCCGGGAGGAGAATGGAGGAGAAGGGGTTGTGGCATGGCCATCCCCTGAGGGGTGATTTCTCGCTTTCTGCCTCTCTGTCTCTCTCTGTCTTTATAACAAGCGTACACACCCTATAGCAAAAACCTCTTTAAAAAACAAAACAAATAAAACACCCTTACTGTCTAGTCAAGAGAGGGGGACAACATACATCCATGTAAAACAAGCTAATGCAGATAACAAATTCACACGACTCACTCATTTTCCTCTTGGTTAATGATTTAAATACATTATTCCTTTTGCCTATGAAAGAGTCTGTATGTGCCAGCAGGTGGCGTGGTGGTTAAGGCGCTGGACTCTCTCTCCCATGTGGCTGACCACAGTTCAAGTCCCAGAACTGGTGGCTTACTTTCTCACTTTCCCTCTCTTTCTTTCTCTTTCTCTGGTGAGTCCACATGCCCTATAGCAAAATTTAAATTGGTAATAAATAAACATTTACTAAATATTTATTTTAAGAGTCTGTAGACAGAGTGTGTCTCTTGCCTTTAGATATTATGTGACCAAAATAGACTAATCTATTACCTTCCTTCCTAATTTAAAAATCATCCATTGACTTCCCATAGGCTAATCTAGGAACTTTCACTTCTGGCACTTAGGACTACTGAACACAACTAAAAAAATGGAGAGAGATGTTATTTTTCAATTTTCTATACTGTGTTGGAACACTAACAAAATAGTAAGATGGTGCTGGGACAAAATCTAGGGTAAATCAACAACACAGAGAAGGGGATTCAGCACTTAAACCTCTTTTCTCTGAAGGCATTTGCTGGTCTTGGCGAAGTCTCTGTGAGGTCAAACTGGGGTTTCAATATCATTACAGGGAAACAAGACAGGAACCAAAGCCAAGAGCCTCCCCAAGGTGGAGTCTGATGAACGCACGTGTTCTTTAAGGTGGGGCCCTTGAAAGGGACACCTTTACGTAAGAGTCGACTAGAAGTAAGGCATTCGTGGAGCAGCTCAGGTTTATGTCACTGAGGTGCATAAAGGCCAGCTCAGACTTAGGCCTTGGGCCAGAATGGCTCCAGCCTAGTCGTCTTCGCTGGTGCCTGACATAAGCAAAAAAAATCCTTTTTAGAGGATTCTGCCATTTTCCTAGGACTCAAATTAATCTCTATCTCTCTCTTTTTTAAGTTTATTTCTTCCATGAGAGAGAGGGACAAAGAAAGAGACAGGGAAAGAGGAAAGAGCACCCCCAGCAAGATCTCCCTGCCGAGACCCACCCCAGGCTCGGCCAGCCCAGCTCATGGGCATACACTGATCGCATTCTAGACCTCAGAGCTAGTCTCAGCAGGTTTCCCAGCACTGCACTCACACACTGGACCTTCAGACCATGGGTGAGTGTGTTCTCAATCCGTAGGGAAAGGGTGTTTTATGATACCCCCACACCAAATATTTGGAAATTAAACAGTACACTTTCATGTAATCTATGGATCAAAGAGCAAATCACAGTAAAAAATAGAAAATATTCTTAACTGAATGATAATGAAAAAATATATAAAGTCTTTTGGGGTGTAAATAAAGTCGAGCGTAGAGGGAACATTATAAAGCTTTAAATCTACCTTAAGAAGTTAGGGAAAAAACAGGAAATTAAATATGAAGAAAGAAGGAAGAAAATAATAAAGACAAGAACAGAAATTAATGAAATAGGAAACACTTAGAATCCACAAAGTCAAAAATTGGTTCCTTTTTTTTTTAAGGTTTTTTGCCATAGGGCACATGTACTCATCAGAGAGAGGGAAAATAAGAAATTACTCCCCAGGGAGAATGGCCATGTCACAATCCCTTTTCCTCCATTTGCCTCTTGGAATTTTGGGCATACACGCAAATGTGCCTGGCGTGATTTTCAAGCCTCCAGGTCCAGGATTCAAACCGCGGTCCGCCATGTAGATTCCAACACCTTACCATCATGCCACCTGCTAGCCCAAAAGTTGGTTCTTTTTAATGATTAATAATGTTATAAATCCTTATAAGGACTGATCAAGAAAAAAAAACATAGATAACCAATATCAATATGGAATGAAAAAGAAAATACCACTGCAGACCCTAGAGACATTGGGAAGAATGCATTCCTGAAAGGGTGAACCCCTCCTCCTCACTCCGGGTGTGCAAAACCCCATGTGACCGAATCCCCGCCTCTACCCCAGTGTACTCCACGTTCTCCCTTGTCTACTGTGCAGCCCTCAGACGGGCCTGCTTGCTTCTCTCTGAGGGTCTTTGTGCCTACTAGTGCCAAGTGACGCGATGACTGTCCCCTTGGAATCTGACCTGTTTCACACGTTTAACCAGCTCAGGAAGACCTTCCCTAGCTGCACAGTCTAAAATAGCCGCCCGGTTTCTCTCCATCACGGCACTAGATTCCCCAGTTAGCTCATATTATGCTCTGACTTCATTGTTTAGTCCTGGCCCAGATAGAAACAGAGCACTTCAGAGTAGGAACCTGATCCTGCTCCACACCCGTCCCAGAACGCACAGTAGGTGCTCAGTACTTGCTGATCGAAATAGCTTGTTCTGCTTCAGTCCTGGAGAGCTGGGCCAAGGGGAACAAGGAGAAAAGTAGAAACAGAGAATGAAGAAAAACAGTTTAAGAACCTATTGTGTGCAAAAATGAAGTGGAAAGAAGAGACCAGAAAATGTACACAAAGGGATTAAGAGAAGAGAGAAAAATATTTTAATGATGTAGTATTACTGGTGTGTTTTGGAAAAACTCTGAATTAGAGGGAAAAGAACTCATTTTATTTGATTCCCTTTATGTAGGGAACCTTAATTGCCAAATGATGTTGTTTTGGGAAAGATTTTATTCCTATGTAGAGTCATCACCAACATAACATCCCTCATTTTCAGGCCCTTCCTAGGAAGAAAAGAGAGTAAGATTTTTCATTCTATAAAAGAAAAAAACAAAAGACTATCTGTTTTCATCCAGCGGAATTACTGAGGACAACTGGTAGTGTCACTCACTGAGAAAGAATACTGGAACTGTTTTGGAGGAATGCACACGTTTTGCTTTTAACGAGTAAAGGTTTAGATGCTTTGAAGCAGCCAAGGACATGGGGCGTGGCTAGTAAAGGTAAGGGAGGCACCTCCTGACGTGTAGAGCAGAGATCGGAGCTGAGATCGGAGCTGAGATCGGAGCTGAGATCGGAGCTGAGAGCGAAGCCTTCGCTGAGTGCAAGGTAATTGGAGCTATGGGCCCCGACGTGGCTAGAGACAGCAGAGTATGAAAAGAAGGACCTTCCTGCGATGACCATTAAGGAATTCCAGTATTTATTGGTTAGGTGGTGGGACACAGGCCTTTTAGGAGGCTGGAAGGAATGGCCCAGAGAATGGTTTCATAAAAGCCAAGGTAAGACACCATTTCAAGAAGCAGGTTAGCAATGTAATGCTACTGAGGCCAAAGAAGTGAGAGCGGAAAATGTCAGTCGGGCGAGCGCCACTGGGCAGCGGCAGTGCACTGCCAAGGAGAAGCCCGGTCCACATGGTGACCTTGGCTGCAGTTCCTGGCTCTGGCAGCCTCCAGGCCATCGGGCGAGTCCCAAGATCCGAAGGGCTGGAGGAAGGGTATCGCGGCGTGACCAGACCGTGTGGAGGGTGCCTCTCTTTCTCTCTCTTGCACACACACGTTTGCTCTACCATGAATCAGAAAAGGCTTATGAGCTTTAAGTCTGACTTCAGTAAAGTACTTTTAGCAGAGCGGAGATGGAGTCTGAGTCAGTGTCCGCATCCACAGTACCTTTGCATGGGGCACGTGATAGGTTTTTCATTTGCTCTGCAGTGAGGGTGTGTGATGTGCATGTAGTGTTTCAGGAGTGAAGTGAACGACACCTACCCCTCACCCAAGTCAGGAAAGAGCCCAGAAGATGCCTGCGTGCCCCTCCCTGGTCGCGACCCCCCTTTTCTCCTCCCAGGACTACCGCTAACTGCTGTAGTGAGTATTGCTTGGCCTTTCTTTATAGTTTGACCACACATGAATCATTTCCTAAATAATATGCTGTTACTTTTACCATGTATTGTTTTGTTTTTACTGGTTTTGAACTCTGTACCCGTACTGTATCCATTCTGAGTCTTGCTTCTTTTGTTCAACATCATCTTTCTGAGACTTCTCGCTGTTGATGCATGGAACTGTATGCCATTTATTTTCACTTTTGTATGGTATTCCACTAAATTAACATACCACAATTAATTTCACATTCTACTTTCCATCAGTATTTGAGTCATCTACAGTTTTTGCTGTGAAGTAGAATGCCCCCTTGGCATCATCAGGCCTGTCACCTCATGAACTTGTGCAGGAGTTTTCCAGGGTAGACTTATGAGACTGGAGGCCAGCCCGGTGCCTGGTGGTGAAGGTGGCTGGGTCCCACAAGACCAACCCTGCAGTCCGTCTCAGACCCAGTGGCTTGAAAAATGATCTTGAATGGTACCAGCAGGCGGCAGAATGGTTACATCACTAGACTCCCACATAGTCGACTACAGTTTGAGGCCTGGACCTGGTGGCTTAAAACTCATGACAGGCATGTGTGTGTGCATGACCAGACCCCGAGATAAGAATGAAGAAGATGAAATTGTGGCATGGCCATCCCTCCTGGGAGGTAATTTCTCACTTTCTGTTTCTCCAGTGAGTGCACGTGCCCTATAGCAAAAATCTCTCAAAAAAAAAAAAAAAAAAAAAAAACAAAAAGAATGAAAAATGGTTTTGAAAAACACTGCAGGTATGTGTACACGCATGCCCAAAATCCCAAGAGGAGAATAGAGGAGAAGGGATTGTAGTGTGGCCATCCCTCCTGGGAGGTGCTTCCTTTCTCTCTCTCTCTCTCTCTCTCTCTCTCTCTCTCTCTGACAAGTGCACACACCCTATAGCAAAACAATTTTTTAAAAGGATGGAATTGCTAGGTCATGAGGTGTGGCTATGTTCAACTTTCTTGTGAAATACCAAACTCTTTTCTAAGTGATTGTATCAATTTATATTCTTACTGCTGTTTGAGTGTTACCATTGTTCTGTTTCCTTCCTGGTGTTTGATACTATCAGTCTTTTTTTTTTTTTTTTTTTGGAGAGGTTTTTTTGCTGTAGAGCATGTGTGCTTACCAGACAGAGAGAGAGAGACAGAGAGACAGAAAGCGAGAAATCAATCACCCCCCAGGGGAGATGGCCATGCCGCAATCCCTTCTCCTCCATTCTCCTCCCGGGATCTTGGGCACGCACACACCCACCCTGCGTGAATTTTAAGCCACCGCGTCCGCGACGCAAACTGCGGTCGACTACATGGGAGTCCAGCGACATAGCCATTACCCTAACTGCTGGTCCCGATACTATCAGTCTTTAAAACTGTTTCCAATCACCTGGGCATGACATTTTAACCCATTATACTTTAATTTACATTTTCCTGATTATTAGACAAGTGAACTTTTTAAATGTTGATTGCCCATATCGTATTTCACAAAAGAAGATCTAATTTGAGTGTAATGTCTTTTTTTAATTGTCTTTTTACTTATTTATTCATAGATATTTTTTTAAAGATTATTTATTTTATTTATTCATTCATTTATTTTTTAGTTTGAGCAGAGAGAGACAGAGGGTGAGAATGAAAGAGAGAGGAAGTGAGAAAGCAAGCCACCAGATTCAGGACTTGAACCCTGGTCGGCCATATGGGAGTGTCCAGCGCTTTAACCACCACACCACCTGCTGGTCCCCTATTCACAGATATTTTAAAATGTTTTGGATGTCTTTTTTGTTACATGGGCTGAAAATATTTTTTCTTCTCAGTGTAAGCCTTGTTTTAATGTCTTTTGACAAACAGGAGTTTTTTCCATTTTAACATAGTCAAATTTATCAATCTTTTCTTGTTTAAGAGATCCTTTCCGGGGTCGGCAGGTGGTGTGTTGGTTAGGGTTGCTAGACTCCCACATGATCAACTGCAGTTCGAGTCCTGGACCTGGCAGCTTGCTTTTTTTTTTTTTTTACATGAAAATTTTTGAGTTTATTAATCCTCTCATGAAAAATCCGCACCATCACCGCAGAGAGCCATCGCAGAATCTTTACTCCTTCCACTGCTCTCCAGCCCCCCAGCTCACTCCCTGCCAGCACCAACACTGGCCTTTGCAGTCCCCCGTCTTCATTCTGTTCTTGCGCTCCTTTCACTGTTTCCTTGACGCCTCTTTCTTCCCATAGAGGCCGTGTCTTGCAAGTCTATGTTTGGGATCATTTTCTTCACATTACACAAAGAATCGTAAATCATGCCAAAGCCAGTTGTCTTGCCACCACCAAAATGGGTTCTGAACCCAAACACGAAGTTGACACCTGGAGTGGTCTTGTGCATCGTCACTAGTTTTTCCCGAATTTCTGCCTTAGGTACTGTGGCCTTCCCGGGGTGAAGGACGTCAGTGGCCACTGGTTTCCTCTGTTGTGGTTGGCCATGAATTTCCCGGGCGGGACCGTTACCGTGTCGTCCATGATGGCCGACATCATCAAGCAGCCAGGGAGGAAAACCCTGGCAGCTTGCTTTCTCACTTTCCCTCCCTCTCGCTCTCGCTCGCTCTCTCTGGTCAAATTTAAATAAATAAATAAATAAAGTTAAATTTAAAGGAAAAAGAAAGGTCCTTTCCTGAGGCCAGCAGTTAGCATAATGGTTATGTCACTGGACTCCCATGTAGTTGACCACAGTTCGCGTCCCAGATCCAGAGGCTTAAAACTCACGCTAGGCACGTGTGCGTGTGTGCCCAAGATCCAGAGAGAATGGAGGAGAAAGGATTGCTGTGTGGCCATCCCCACTGGGGGGTGATTTCTCGCTTTCTGTCTCTTTATCTCTCCAGAGAGCACACGTCCTATAGCAAAAATCTCTCCTTTAAAAAAAGAAAAGATCCTTTCCTATTTGAAGGTATTATGATTGTCTCCTACAAGTCTTAAAATTTTATGTTTTCCACTTATTTAATCTACTTACATTTAACTCTGGCGTTTGCTGTGACATGGGAGATCAGTTTTGCCCTCTTTGTGGGTACCTGGTACGCCCTGCTATTTGCTGCCTGCCCGCCATCCTCCTGGTCTGACACTCTCGCCTGTTGTACGTGAAGCATTCGCAAGCACGTGGGTCTGTTTGGGGCTTCCTCTGGTTTACTAGCAGCCAGCTCTGCCCATCCCTGCCCCATACACACAAGTCCTGCTTTGCAGTATTTGGCCGTTTCCATGGTATAACATGGTATAAGTACTCCGCCATAACCTTTTTTTTTTTTTTATTTGAGAATGGTTTTTGCTATAGTGTGCATGCACTCGCTGGAGAGACAGAGAGAGACAGAGAGACAGAAAGTGAGAAATCATCCCATGGGGGGGATGGCCACATCACAATTCCCTCTCCTCCATTCTCGGGATTTTAGGCACACATGTACACGTGCCCAGTTGTGAGTTTCAGGCTGCTGAGTCCGGGACTCACACTCATTTCAGCCATGTGGGAGTCCAACAACGTAACCGTCACACCATCTGCTGGTTATATGGCAGTCTTAAGTTGCCAGCATGCCACTGAATGCAGGGTTGGGAAGAGATGTTAATAACTGAGGTCAAGAGCAGGGTCTATCCGAAGTCTAACACCAAACTTCCTTAATTAGTTGAGCTTGATAGCTCCAGGCCAACAAGTGGCATGGTAGTTAAGGTGCCAGACTCCCACATGGCTGACTGCAGTTTAAGTCCCAGACCTGGTGGCTTGAAAATCATGCTTGGCGTGTGTGTGTGCGTGCCTAAGATCCTAGGAAGAAAATGGAGGAGAAGGGATCGCGCCGTGGTCATCCCTCTAGGGGTGATTTCTCACTTTCCCTCTTTCTATCTCTCTCTGTCTCTCTCCTCTCTGGAACACATAAATGACTTATGGCAAAAACCTATTTTTAAAAAAATTAGAGCTTAATATCTTATAGGGCAATTCTCACATTGTTCTCGCTCTGTGTTTTTTGTTTTTTTTTTTTTTAAATTTTGCCAGAGTATGTGTGTACTCACAGGAGAGAGAAAGAGTGAGAGGAAAAGTGAGAAAGCACCCCCCCATAGAGAATGGTAATGCCACAATCCCTTCTCCATTTCTCCCTATAAATCAGACTGTACCAATGCTCAATACTTCATTGAATGAATGAACAGGAATGTTGAATAGGTGGGGCTGATCAGGGGGCAGTGATCATGACGCTGGGTTGCATGCATCCTTTCTTAAAGGCTAATCACTGGGACCAGCAGGTGGTGTAATCTTTACGTTGCTGGACTCCCATGTAGTCAACCACAGTTCTAGTCCTGGACCTAGTGGCTTAAAAATCATGCCAGGTGCGTGTGTATCCAAAACTCTAGGAGGAGAATGGAAGAGAAGGGATTGCAGTCTGGCCCTACTCCCTGCGGGGGTGATTTCTCACTTTCTGTCTCTCTGGTGAGCACACGCAACCTATAGCAAAAATCTCTCTAAATATTAACAATAATAATAATAACAATAATAATAATAACAATAATAATAATAATGCGGCTCATTACTAAGGTCTTTAAGACAGGGACCATGAAGCCAGTATTTTAGAAGGGTTAGCTGGTGGAGCTGGGCCTGAGGAATGGCAGGTGCGGTGACACTGGAAGGAGGGACACCTCCCAGAAGTTCTGTAATTTCTCAGTCTCGTCGTGATGAGAGCCCACACTGAGCCGGTGACAGTCAGGGTTGACCAGGCGGGGCACAGGCGGGGCACAGGCTGGGCACAGAGTGCCTTCGCCCTCTCTCAGACAGATGCCCCAGCCACGCTGCACTTCCGACCTCCACGTCGCCGGCGGTGCCGACTTCTGAGGTGTCCTGCTCATGGTGCGACTCAAACCTTTCCCCGTTCTTCCTCGTTCCTGCAGCTCTGTCCTGCCCACACATGGCCATTGGGACTGTCTTCTCAAAACACGTATGTCATGTACACGTCGTATGTTTACCATTACCAGTCACTTGTTTTATCAGCAAGTCCACGAGGGCTCTACTGTCCTTCTATTGCATAACTGGGTTTGGTCTTCTCCACTTAGTACCAGTTCTCCCACCACCCTCCTTCATTCTTTTTTAAACTGTATTTATTTATTTATTTATTTTACTTATTATTATTATTATTATTTTAGCTTTGCTATCTCTCACCAGAGAGAGAGAGAGAAAGCAAGCCACCAGGTCTGGGACTTGCACATGGTCAGCCATGTGGGAGTCCAGCGTCTTTAACCACCACGCCACCTGCTGGTCCCTCCCTCCCGCATTCTTTCATATGCTGTTCCCTCACTAAACAAGGAAATCGTTTGGTTTAGGAAAAGCCACTATTAATATTTACATTCAACACCCACCCTCCCCCACCCCTGCCCTCTAAACAGAATGTACTTAATGTTTATATTACAGAGATTTCTCTTGGGGCTGGAGACCTTTCATCTCCAGACAGTTCCTCGAATGCTTTCATTTCCTTATTATTTTTAATGTAGAGAAGAACGGCATGAGGAGCCACGATGTGCCTCACTCTACCCGCCGGAAGTGCAGTCATCTGGAGCACCTCCAACCCAGGTCTTCTCGCTCTAGCTAGCGTATGTCCTGGGTGCTGTCCTTCTCCATGCACAGTTCTGGCCAATTCTTTTTTTCTTTTTTTTTTTTTTTTTAAGTTTTTGCTGTAGGGTGCATGTGCTTGCTGGAGAGAGTCGAAGAGAGACAGCAGGAAAGTGAGAAATCACCCCCGAGGAGGCATGGCCACGCTGCAGTCCCTTTGCCTCCATTCTCCTCCTGGGTTTTGGGCACACATGCACATGCTGCTGGTGTGATTTTTAAGCCACCAGGTCCTGGACTCAAACTGCAGTAGGCCATGTGGGAGTCCAGCACCTTACCCACCACACCACTGGCTCCTAGTTGTACTGAATTCTTTCTTTTATTTTTTTCTTTCAGAGGTTTTTGCTATAGGTCGCGTGTGCTCACCAGACAGACAGAGAGAGACAGAGAGACAGAAAGCGAGAAATCACCCCCCAGGGGGGATGGCCATGCCGCAATCCCTTCTCCTCCATTCTCCTCTCGGGATCTTGGGCACGCACGCACACGCGCCCGGCGTGAGTTTTAAGCCACCGGGTCCAGGACGTGAACTGCAGTCGACTACATGGGAATCCAGCGACACAGCCATTACGCTAACTGCTGGTCCCTCTACTGAATTCTTTCTAACAGGTTCTGAGTCCTCCGTGTGTGTGTGTGTGTGTGTGTGTGTGTGTGTGAGTTGTTAAGAGCATGAGCTCTAGAACCTTTTTGAACCCTGCTCTGCCGCCTACTGTGCGACTCTAGACCAATTTCTTAATCCCTGTGAGGTTCATTTTCCTCATTTGTAAGATGGGCAAAGTGCATCACAGGACCACAAGGATGAAGTGAAGTCATCCCTGTAAAGCGTTAGAGCCCGCCTTGCCCGTACTAAGTGCTCACCAAACATGAAGTCGCCATTATTTTCATTCTTACTCTTGCTGGTATTGTTACTTCTTACCACTGTGCTACTGGTGAATACGCACACTTCCAGGTCTCTGCCAGGACAGACAGTGCCGCGGTAAACGCTGTCTCCGTGTCTTCATCCCTGTCTCTGTATCTGTCTGTATATTGGGTCATTGGAAATGTTAGGACGTATTTTTCTTTGTTCTTCTATGCAGAAATGATGCATAGAAAACAGAGTTGTCAGGACCAGCAGATGGCATAATGGTTACATGGCTGAACTCCCACGTAATCGACCACAGTTCAAGTCCTGGACCCAGCAGCTTAAAACTCACACTGAGTGCATGTGCATGTGTGCCCAAGATCCCGAAAGGAGAATGGAGAAGGGACTGTGGTGTGGCCATCCCCCAGGGGGTGAGTTCTCACTTTCTGTCTCTCTGTCTCTCTGTCTCTGCAACAAGTGCATGTACCCTATAGCAAAAATGTCTTTAAAAAAAAAAGAAAAGAAAACAGAGTTGTTGAGCCTAAGGGAATGTGCCTTAATCTATTGCCGAATTGTGCTCCACCAAGGATATTCCAATTACATCTTCCCTAGCAGTTTAAGAAGCATACTGCCCACCTGCCATCAACCCTGAGCACTATCAAATTTCCAAATCTTTGCCAGTCTTAATAGTTATTATTTTGACTTCTATCTCTTTAAATCCAAGTGAGGTTTGATATCTTTTTATAGGTTTATCATTTATAATTTTTTGCAAATAATAATAAACAGCTTACACATATTTCTGCCTATTTTTCCATTAAGTTACCTATGTTTTCTTACTGATTTCTGTGAGTCTTCCATGCCTTTTAAATAAAAATATTGGCATGTCAAGTTTTAGAAACATCGTTACTAAAATATTAGCTGCAACAGTCAATTAGTTATATTCACCTGATGGTATTCTGTAAGTATTTTAAAGATCCCTTCTGCCACATGTAACCCAAGCATCTGCTCCTAAAATGTCTTGGGGTCCGGGGTTATTCCCTCCTGTCCCTGTTCCCCCCGTAGCACCAGGTTCTTTGCCAGAGTCAATAACCAGCAGAGGGGCCTCGCTAGAGACATTTCAGGGGTGGACTGAGCTGCGGCCAGGCCAGGGACTGGCTGCAGGCAGGTTACCTGGCCTTACCCAGCCTGGGCTTCTCTCAGCTTCTCCAAAGCTGCTTCCTTCTCTCACATCTGAGACTTTAATAGAATCACTCAGAGCAGGGCTCCTGGAGCTTTAATATGCATGTGGGTCACCCAGGACTCGCCACAGTGCAGATTCTGACTCAGCAGGTCTGGGATGGCCCAGGAATCTGCATTATCAACATCTTCCAAGGGTTCGAGAAGTGGCCCTGGACCGCCGACCTGAGCTGGCCCAACTGGGGCCTGGGGCATGTTCCCAGGACAAAGCCCTTAGGAATTTGGAGGTCTGTTTACCTCAAAGCCAATCTTGGCTTCCTCTGGAGAACACTAACATCTGGTTTTCTAACATTATGACCTGAGTGGCCAGGAGGCGGTGTGGTGGTGAAGGCATTGGACTCCCATATGGTCGACCGGTTTGAATCCCAGACCCAGCGGCTTGAAAAATCAAGCTGAGTGTATGTGTGTGTATCCAAATCCCAAGAGGAGAGTGGAGGAGAAACAACTGTGGTGTGGCCATCCCACCTGGAGAGTGATTTCCCATCTCTCTCTGTCTGTCTCCAGTGAGTGCATATACCCCTTGACAAAACCTAAATATATATATATATATATATATATATATATATATATATATATAAATAAAATAAAAAAGAAGATTCTGATTCGGCCCGCCAATCCCTGGCGAGGGTGCTGCCGGAAGCTCACGTGGAGTGAACGCTGCTGTATACCAGGCCCCACCCTCCGTGCTCACGCGCGCTCTGACCCCCGCAGCACCCAGTGGAGTGGCGCTGTGAGTACCCATCTCACAGATGAGGAAGCCAGGGCACAGAGAGGGTCGTGCAAGGTCACAGGCTGCCCAGAGGCACAGCAGGCACCCACACAGATCATCCGACTCCAGACCGCTGGTCTGCAGACAGGGCTCACCCAGCCTTGGAAGTGAGCCCTGGGGACTGCGGTGTCACAGGGTCTCCGCCTGTGCGGGAGGAGCACACTGGTGTGGGTGTCTCCAAGCACGTCGGTCCTGGGCTTCAGGGGTTCTGGCTGCAAGCCCATCAGCGGTGGGGTGGGGTGAGAGCTTCTTCCAGAGCCTTCCCTCGCCCTCCCTGGAACAGCACCTCGGTCAGGACTGAGGAAGGCCGTGGGCCTGAACAGGCCACATCTATTTTCATTTACCTTCTGAAAGGAGATTAGGGAGAAAATTCAATTTTGCCTAATGCCTCCCCCAATGGCTAATTTATATGCTAATTAGCAAGATAGGGATCGATGAAACTGGTAATCAATATGATATCTGAGGCACCAGTAATGAAATTCACTTTGAGATGCACGCCAGTGGAAATGAAGCAATTATGCAGAATAAATGGGGCAGCTCAGGGAATAGGGGCTCGGAGGGGTGGCTTGTGCCCTGCCAGGATTTCCCCTCCACTCCTCCCCCCTCCTTCCCCACCCCCTTAAAGTCAGCTCTCCATCAGCCCCATTGAGGCCACACACACTGGCTTCTTCCTGTCCACATCACATCCTGCCTTATCCCTGTGGATTCGTGGTCGGCGGGAAACAGCCACAGGAAATGGCATTTGAGGAGCTGGGGTGCAGGGTCTGGAGGAGATGGGGGTTACCTTGGAAGTGCAGCCACATGCTGGGGGTGAATGGTACCATGCTCTCAGAGGTCGGAGGTCGGTCAGTGTAAAGCGCTTTCAATGCTGGAGGGTAGTACCCTTGTTACATTGCCCAGATTTTCCAGAAGTGTCCTGCTCTCAAATGTTTTGTCCCTAAGACCGTGTGTCAAATGATGTGTCCTATTTAAATCCGCTGTGAAGTCGGCCAGAGTGTCTCCATAAGATGTAACCTAACTTCAGGAGGTCTTGTTTCAACCTGGACATGTATTCCGGAGTTTCGGGTTTTGTTTTTCCCTTTTTGGGCTGGTGATGGTGGTAATGATTTCAATCTTCTTGCTTTTCAAAAAAGTCATTCACGCTTTTCAACTAATAGGATTGAAATGTCTTTTATCCCGGTGTCTGCCGTCAGAATCACCTGGGTCTTTCCCCTAGGTTTTCTTATGAAAATGTGTAAACACACAAAAAGCTGGAAGAATTATACAGTGACTAGCGTACATACCCTACCTATGGGGGCATCGGAAAAGTCATGACGTATTTTTCTGTTTTTTCTATGTGAAAATGTGTCATGACTTTCCCAGCCACCCAGTCAGTAGCTTCTACAACTAACCGGTGTCCACTCTGGCCCAGTCACCTAGCCATCGTGCTATCCATCCCCTGTCCGCTTCTCAGCCCCTGCGTGTACTTAGAGTTTCCAAGTTGAAGGCTCCGGGTTCTCTCACCCAGCACTTCAGTGTGCCTCCCATTAGATAGAGTTCAATATTTATATTTTTGCCTTCCGAGGTAGAATTTATGTACAGCGAAATGCACAGACACACAGACATCACTCAGAGTGACAGCTGCATGCAGCAGCACAGCATGAGTCCTTACCGTCACTTCCGGGGCAGCCACTGCTCTGGTTCTCTACCCTCGGCTGACCTTCCCTAGTCTGGGACCTTCATGTGCACGGAACCGCAGAGGGCGGGCTCTTGCACGAGTTCAGTGTGGGGTTCTGGGGGGTCATCCGTCTTGTTACGTGCATCAGAAGTTCGTGCCTTCTTATTGATGAGTAGTGTCCTGCAGTATGGATATACCATAGTTTTTTTGGCTCTTATGGATAACACTGCTGTGAACATATTTCTACAAGACTTTTTATGGACATATGTTTTTATTTTTACTTAAGTAAATTCCTAGGGATGGTATTTCTGGGTTATAGGACGGGCAAATATTTAGTTTTGTAAAAAATTGCCAGACTGTTTTCCGAAGTGGGATACTATCCTGGGAAGCTTAAAAAAAAAAAAAAGCAAAACAAAAAAGCACTGCCTCTCAGCTCCCAACTCTTCCAAGAAATTCTTAATTGGTCAGAAACAGGGCTCAGGCCATTGGCATTTCCGACCTGCTTACATGGTGGTGCCAGTGTGCTGGAAGTAAAGGCACTGAAAGGCATATATATGTGTGTATATACGTGTGTGTGTGTATGTGTGTGTGTATATATACACATGTGTGTATATATACATGTGTATATGTGTATATATACATGTGTGTATATGTGTGTATACATACATATGTGTGTATATGTGTATACATATGTGTGTATATATGTGTATACATGTGTGTGCGCATATATACGTATGTATGTATATATACATATGTGTGTGTACATATATATGTATATATACATATGTGTGTATATACATATGTGTGTATATATATGTATATATACGTGTGTGTATACATGTGTATGTAATATACATACATGTGTGTAATATACATATATGTGTAATATACATATGTGTGTACACATATATGTGTATATATACGTGTGTGTGTATGTACACATATATATGTGTGTATATATACATATGTGTGTATATATACGTATATATGTGTGTGTGCGTGTATATATGTGTGTATATATGTGTATATATATACATATATGTGTATATATACATATATGTGTATATGTGTATATATACATGTGTGTATGTATACATATATATGTGTATATGTGTATATATACATATATGTGTGTATATATGTATAGACATGTGTGTGCATGTGTGTATGTATGTGTATATGTGTATATATATGTGTATATACATATGTGTATATACATATATGTGTATATACGTGTATGTATGTGTGTATATGTATATGTACATATATATGTATATGTGTATATATGCATGTGTGTGTGTGTGTGTGTGTGTGTATATATATATGTTTTTGCTATAGGGCACGTGTGCTCACCAGAAAGACAGAGAGAGAGAAAGCAAGAAATCACCCCCAGGGAAGATGGCCACACCTCGGTCCCTTCTCCATTCTCCTCTCGGGATCTTGGGCACGCACGCACACGAGCCCGGTGTGAGTTTAAGCCACCGGGTCTAGGACTTGAACCACGGTCGACTATGTGGGAGTCCAGCGATGCAGCCACCACCCTGTCTGCTGGTCCCTGAAGGGCTTATATTTAACTCCAAGTGTGAGCCCTTTGTGCACCAAGGATAAGTGAAAAAAGGCTTTTTATTTTAACTTTGAAAAGTGACTTTCTGTTGCTATTCCCTTTTTCCCTTTATTTTGCCTGTTACAAAGTCTTGCAGGTATTCCAGGATTATTTGCACATCACAGTGCAGACTTGAGAGTCAAAAGATCTGTATTTCTGGGAACCAGCAGTTAGCATAATGGCTATGTCGCTGGACTCCCACGTAGTTGACCGTGGTTCGCATCCTGGACCCGGTGGCTTAAAACTCATGCCGGGCACGTGTGCGTGCATGCCCAAGATCCCTAGAGGAGAATAGAGGAGAAGGGATTGTGGCACAGGGGGGTGATTTCTCGCTTTCTGTCTCTCTGTCTCTCTCTGTCTGGTCAGCGCACGCGCCCTATAGCGAAAACCTCTCCAAAAAAAAGATCTGTATTTTTTATCCTACCCTTGCTACTCTGTGACTGTCTAACTTTGAGCAAGTTATCCATCAGTTTCCTCTTTGGTAAGTGGTACTTTTACCATGTATTCCAAGGCTATGAGGATAAAAGTACTCTATGCAAAGAATGTTTTTGGAATTTACTCTAGGACCAGAAGAGAGCTATCCAGCCCCACCCACCCATAGGAGGTGTGAATTCCAGACTGACAGTTCTTCCTTTGGTCCCCTGATGTGGGCCTGGACGGTGATGCCCTGAATGTTGGAGGTTAGAGTGTTGTACCTAACCTTGAAAGCCTAGAGTGCAAATACTCTTGCCTTGCAGATATGCAAAAGCTGCAAATCAATACGATGAGGATTTTGAACTGGTTTTCCACTCCTGTGGTGCCTTGGGCTGACCTGTCTCCCCACTGTCCCCATGGGACCAGCAGCACACCTGTGCCAGGCTGCTGGTTAGCGCTGGCACCCAGAGCAGGGAGAGCTGTCCAGCAGCTGGACTGCAGCTGAGGCCTGGTGGTTCCTGCTCTCCTTGTCTTGGGACTGCTGGGCACTGAATCGATGACGACAAAACTGCTGAAGTCTGATCCCCACCATATGAAGCCTGGCCTGACCCCCAGGAGACGGACGGCGAGACTGTGTGAGTGTGCTGTGTATGGTACCGGTCTGGATCTGACTGAACCGGTCCCTAGGCTGCACAGAAAGTTGGCGTATGTAGCTGACAAGGTTTTACATCAGATTCTCAGAACTTACTGGAAATTGTTTAAAATCTCTTTAAGAATACAAGTGAAGTGGCTTGTCTCACTGTGTAGCCACTTCAGTGAGGATTTGCCAGCGAGCACTGGGAGAGCACAGCTGGGAGTACTGGGTTTTCCCTGCGATCGGCCGCATGGGCATAGGTGAGGCTCAAAGCTGGCCTGGAAGTGCCAGGCCTGCGCTCCTTTCTCAGAAGTGGGCCGGGAGGGCTTTCCCTCGTGTTCTCCACAGACAGTACTGAGCCTGCCTGGGAAAGGAAAAGGCTTTCAGAATATCGGGAGTTGCCGTGGGCCCAGGCTAACAGCACAGAGATCCAGGGTAAAGGATCGCTGCTAATGAGACTCTTTTCAAGTTTTGGGCCTCCCCAAGCACATCTGTCTGTGGACCCTGCATGCTTTTGTAAAGAGACCCAGGGTGCAGGGGAGAGATCAGGTGGCCTGCCAGGGGAAGCACGTGCCTGGCTGCAGTAGTCCCCTTTTGGGTTGGTTTTATTCTGTAATGTGTCCCCTGAGAAGACAGACTAAGCAGCCTGGGTTACCCTGCAATTTCTCCAAACTATTTGCATGAAATACTGCAGGCAAAAAGCCCAGCCCCCGATTGGCTGTTGCTAGGTAACAACATAATCATCAGGAAATTAGGCTGTCCCTTTTTTCCCAACCCGGAGTATGTGTGTGATTGCAGCGTTGTGCAGGAAGAGAGAGGGAGTGGAACAAAGAGAGATAAATGGGATGGTCTTGAAGGCGGGGACACCACAGCCACAAACCTGCATCCCACGGTAGGACAATCTGCTTTGGGTTGGGCTCTTGACTCTGTCACGCCAGGATCGGTACCTTCATTGTCCTTTCTCCTAGGAGTGGCAAAGCTAGCAGGGCCCTGCAGACAGCAGGGACAGAAGCTACAGAAGCAACTTTGACACTTGAAGTGATTTTTAGAAGCAGGAGGCAGTGTTTAAGTCTAGGGTAGGATTCTGAGCAAGGGTGAATGAATGAATGTGCTGGGAGAGTGTGTGGGCAGGTGAAGGGCCATGTGACTGTTGAGCGCCTGTGAGGAGGGGGCTCGAGGACATGCGTGTGAGTGAGCAGTGTGTCAGAAAACGCAAGCGTGCGAGTTTAGAGCTGTTGACTACTCTAACTCCACCAGCGTGTAGGCGTGTGGGCCTCGCGTTATTCAGCTGGGCAGTCTTCAGCCTGACCTTCTGCCTGGTTAGGCTTGGCAGGTGGGTGAAGAGGCAGTACTAGGAAAGAGCATTTGTGTGTGTGCACGTGTGTGTGCACTTCTGTGTGCATGTGTGCACACGTGTGTGTGTGTATGCGTGTGCATGCATATGTGCACATGCACACGTGCACACACAACTGAAGTGCCTAGTTCGTTGTCATGGTTGTGGTGAGAGCATGGGGATAACAGCATACGAAGCCCTGGAAGTGCACGGCCACACGTGGACGCTCCCCCTGGGCAGTGGCTGACCCTGCAACCCCAGAAAGCCTGCCCACCTCTACCCTCCCTTCTCTTGCCCTCCCTTCTCTTCCCTAGCAATGACCCTGCCCTTACACTAGACCTTGGTTGCCATACTGCATACTTCATTGGTTCGATACAACTCCAGGCAAGCTAATTGCCTTTGCCATTCATTGTCTGCCAGATTAACGACTCCTCCAGTGTCTGGTTACCTCCTCTGAGAGTCCTCTGTGCACTCTCTCTGGTGTGTCTTTCCCCCTTCCTCCCTCCCCAGCTCTGCCTGTCTGAGCACCACCTCTGAGTTTCGAGAAGCTGTTTAAATACTAAAATAGAAGCACTGGGTTTTGCCTGGTCAAAGGAGAGTCTCAGGCATGATGCAGAGGGGACCATTGTGTCCGAGTGTTAAAATGGACTGTGTGCTAATAACCATGGCTGAGAAGAGAAGACCCTCCCAACCAACAACCCCACGGTGACTTTCTGTCCCCAGAGGGTGAGCCTAGCAAGACCCAAAGCTCCTGCCCTGGAGGAAGAAAGCCATCACTTTCTTACAGTGGCTTCAAGCCTCTTTCTGAATCCACGCACTTAATGGAATGAACCCAATTATCTGCAAAGCCTCGGCCCTGCCTACAGATCCTCTTCCATCTCCAGAGGTGGCTTTCATTACCTTTCAGTTCTCAGTTCTTTATCACAGCCCTCTCCGCTGCTTCCCCAACATTCTTCAAGATTGTGGCTCTCCAAGTACGCCAAAGTTTGAGACCCATGTCTGAGAATTTGCATTTTTAATAAATTCCTAGGTGATGTTGACTACTATAACAATCTCTGCTCCTAGAATAGAAAAAGGGACATTATAGAAAGAGAATGACCTCCTTCTAGAATGCCCCCTCCCCATTTCCAAAACCCCCATCAAGCCCATTTTTAAAGACTCGCCCCAAATGAAATTTTAGCTGATTCACCCTAAAGGTATAGTTTTATACCTTATTATATTTCAGGGGTCAGAAGAGGGCTAAATCCAGCCCATAACCTGTTTATATAAAGCCCTCAAGTTAATGGTTTTTACAGTCTGAAATGGCTGGGGAGTGGGAAAGAACATGTAGTGTGCTGAGGTTAAGCTGCATACTGTCCGGCTCTTGGCAGAACATAGGTGCTGAGTCCTGTTATATTTATGTGCATTTCTCATTTCTCCTCCTAGACGGTTAACTCCTTAAGAACAGGGTCAATACCTGAAGTTTTTTATGCTCTGTTCACTACCAAGTGCATAATAAATACTCAGTAAATGTGGAAAGGAGGGATAGATGGTGGTTGGGTGAGCCCATGGGGTAACTGACCAGTGCTCTAAGAACCCGAAAGAGATCACCTTTTCTCTTTAGCTGCTTGGTAGCTGCCCATCCATAACATGGTCTCCTCCACTTTAAATAGATGATGAGGGAACCAGCAGTTAGCGTAATGGCTATGTCGCTGGACTCCCACGTAGTCGACAGCGGTTCGCGTCTCGGACCCGGTGGCTTACAACTCACGCCGGGCGCGTGTGCGTGCGTGCCCAAGATCCCGAGAGGAGAATGGAGGAGAAGGGATTGCGGCGTGACCATCCCCCCTGGGGGGGTGATTTCTCGCTTTCTGTCTCTATGTCTCTCTCTGTCTGTCTGGCGAGCGCACGCGCCCTATAGCGAAAAACCTCTCCAAAAAAAAAAAAAAAAGATGATGAGCTCAGGAAATTCATACTACTAATGAAATTTACTCTTTTTAGTAGTAACTAGAATGATGAAAATCAGTTAGATGGTGCCCTGCAGGTTACAAAACAAGATTAGCATTTAAAATGTTTATAAATGGAAGCATTAAAGATAAGTTAAAAACTTGGCCCAGCCTGGTAGTGCAGTGCTGGAAGCCACGTGGCCAGCTGCTGATTTAGATCTCAAGATCAGCTTGAAAATGCACCAGGGTCATGCATGTGTGCCTGGTCCTGGGTCTGGCGTGCCGGGGAGCGGGATCGCTATATGATAAGACTGTTGATGGGGCTTCTCAGTTCTTCTTGGGTTTATGTGTGTACAAGCACACATGACCAAAATAAGCTCAACAAATACATAGGGAAAAGCTCCAAACTTCCGGTGACACCCAGCTGAGGTAGTACGTGCTGGTCGACGTTGCTGCTTGGCAGGCTGAGGCTACAGGGAGGGCTGGGCTCAATTCCTGGCCCACTCTCAAAGTCAGGCACAGTGGCGTGTGTCTACAGGCCCAGCTTACTCAAGCAGCTGAAGCAGGAGGATTGCAACATGTCAAGACTCAAAAAAAAAAAAAAAAAAAAACCCAAAAAGGTGGGTTTCTGGGTGTGGTGCAAGGTTTTCATGGAATTCCACACCAGCGGTATAAGGGCCCTGGAGCCCTAGAGGCGGTGCTTGGGCCCCAGTCGCTGCTTGACTGCCTCCACCAACTCAAAACTCATTCTCACTGAGGAGCCGTCCTCCTTTTTTACAGCTCCAGTTGTTAGTGACCTTTTTTCTACTGAGTTGACATCTATCTCCTCATGATTTCCACCCTGTAGAGCTAATTCTGCCTACTTTACTTAGCAAATTAGCGACCTCTGCCCTATAAAAATGAGAAAAGAATGGGTAGAGTTGTCCTTGACTGGGAAGACTGGGGAGTTGTCAGGGATCTGCCCATTTAGATAGTCTCCCCTGCAAATAGTAGAGGATGGGTTAGAAACAGAAGAAGCTGAAAGCCAATATCTATGCCAGGAGAGGAAAGGCAAATTTAGGAGTACAAAATGGACCAGAACATTCCAGATAAAGTAGCGGTCATAGCAGACCGCAGGCTGACCACCGGTGTGTGATGGTTCTGCTCAGAAGGAATGTTAGCAGCAATTAAAGGCTATTACTTGGGGGAAGTGAGGCTAAGGAGGCCCCAGAGCTGGGCCTAGGGGACTCTGAATTGCTCTGTGACTCCTAAGCTGCACGACAAGTAGTGAGGGCAGACATGGAGCCGGCGGAAGAGAAGGAACAGCCGGGTCCCCCTGGATGGCCAGCTGGGCCAAGCAGTGAGGGCCTCACTGTCCCAAAGACGGAAGGACAAAATGGAGAGAGGAAGCTGGAACGTTCACGCAGGCTTCCATTGGTCCGACACTGTGGGAAGTGACAGCAGTCATCGCCTGGAAAGAGGCCCTGACAGTCACTCGGCCTCGGGGTCTCCATGGCAGAGCCGGCGCTGCAGGGAGTGCAGTCTAGCTCGGCAGGGCACCGCCTGCCAGCAGCTCGTTTTTCGCCATCCCTCCTCTTCCCAACACACCTTATGTTCATGCGTGCACATGTGAACACGGCCTCTTCCAGACACACGCACATGTGCCCACACACACGTACACAGGCACCGTGGCTTTTGGCTCTCCTGCTGATCACCTCTTCCAAGTTCACCTGAGTGGGTTTTTGTCTCTTGTTTCTCTTTTAGAAAAGAAAATTCCTAGGAGTTGAGAATGAGGCTTTTTGAGGTCTGGTGGAAAGCTCGTGTGTAAGCTGGGACTGAGTACGTTTAGTAGACATAAAGGATTAGAAGCCCGCATGTCTGAGTCTCCCGTCTCCACTGCATCCTAGGCATTCCCGTTAGGACTCAGGCAGGAGCCCAGAGTCAGACGGCCCTGCCACTGCACAGCTGTCCCGTCTCGGGCAGGAGCTTCACCTCTCAGAAGCCGCTGCCTCGTCTGTAGTTGGCTCCAGAGCAATGACGGAGTGGAGCAGGCCAGGGAAGAAGCCGGTCCTTCCCTTCTGCCTGCATTTCCTTACTTCCCTCTCCCAGCCCCTCCTCCTAGGTGTCGGCTGTCAGCGCTCTTTGCTAGTTCAAGAAACCGAGGCTGTGCAGCCAAGTTACGTGTTCAGCCCCCCACCCAGGCAGGGGCAGGGGCTCAAATACCTCTCTGTGGTGACACCGGGCCTCCGGATTCTCGTACAGCACGCCCCCTGCGACTGCCGGCCTGGGCAGTCAAGAGGGTCTGGCCTCTGCGGTCAGGAGGGCCCGGCCTCCTCTCCCTTCCCTCGGAGCTCTGCGGGCAGTTGTTTTAGTGTTGCATCCTTCACAGTTCAGTGACTGCAAGTGATTTGGAAGGTCTGTTGATAGGCCGGCCTTGTGTGTAGACAAGACAGTCCGTGAGCCCCTAATAACAGCAAGACCGCAGCATCTGGGCATCCACCGTTACTCCTGCTGATTTCCGGGGCACAGGCAGGACCTGGGGGAGCGGTAGCTGCCAGCGCGGCCTCAGACCACCCTCCTGCTCGAGACGACCCCTGTGAGACAGTGTATCTTGCAGAGACTGTAGGGTCAGGCCCGACTCGGAAGAATCGACCTGCTCAGAGAGGCCAGACTGGGAAGCACAGCGACCCTGCCTCTGGGGCTGCACTGCAGCCTGGTTTTGAATCCTGGTCCTGCCATTTGCTCGCTCTGAGGCCCGACAGGTAGACGGTCTCCATGACCTCAGTTTTCTGGTGGGAAGAATGAAGAGCTTGTATCACATGGTCGTTGCGGGGAATAATTGGGGTGGGGTGTCTAGACCCCTTGTGCCCAGACAAACCCACAGCGATGGCAAGGGGTGTCCTCACTGACCCAGACCAGACCTGTGCACACCGGCCTCCTGACCCGCAGAAGGCCGTCTACATGCCACATGAACATCTTCACGACAGGAGACAGCCCACCTCCCCCAGCAGTCTGTCTGTAGAACGTACCAAATCCAAGCCCTGTGCCTGCAATCTCACAGGGGAGGGGAGGGGGGGGGAGGCATGCTCAGAGGGGAGCAGGAAAACGGGGCCCCCGGGACAGACCCTGCTTCTCCAAGGCACTCTCAGTGCTGCGAGTGCTGCGGGTACCTCTGGGACACCAGTAGGACTGAGTCCAGCCCAATTCAGAGGGTGGAACGAGAGAAAAGAGACTGTGGTTTGAGTCCTGGACCTGGCGGCTTTCTCTCTCTCTCTCTCTTTCTCTCTCTCTCTCTCTCTCTCTCTCTCTCTCTCTCTCTCTCTCTCTCTAGTGAGAGCATGTGCCCTATAGCAAATTAAAATAACTTTTAAAAATTGGATGAAAAATTCTTTTATTTTTAGAGATTTTTGCCTTAGGGTGCATATACTTGCCAGAGAGAGACAGAGACCGTGAGAGGGAGAGAGGGAAAGTGAGAAATCATCCCCCGGGGGGTAGCCACGCTACAATCCCTCCTCCATTCTCCTGGGATCTTGGGCATGCACATACACACACCCAGTGTGAGTTACAAGCCACCAAGTCTGGGACTTGAACCGCAGTCGGCCATGTGGGAGTCCAGTGACGTAACTGCTAGGCCATCTGTTGGTCCCAGATGAACAATTATTTCAAAGCATTTTTCCAGATAAACGCCAGGCCCTTGAACAGTGACTCTGGAAGCCTGGTAATGGCCATCTCCCACGGCTTAGGTATGCTTGTCGGGGAACGCCGTGGCGGAGAGCCCAGCCCATCACGGCTCACCCAGTACTGGCCAGCTCCAGGCTGAGGCCGGTATTGGGAGACAAACAGGCAAGCTCTAGAAGTGGTGCCTGCATGCGTGTGTGTGCACGTGTGTGCACACGTGTGTGTGTCACTGTGGAGAGAGTTGTACGGCAGTCTGTTCTGTGGAGCTGGCTACTGAGATTTCTGTGTGCCGCTCTCCCAGAAGGCGTCGCTCTGAGCAGACTGAGCGGGGGAGCTGGCTAAGGTGACAGCCTGAGGGGGCCACCGTCCTCGGCACAGGAGGAGCCGCCTGACCGGCTCCTACTCTCCTCCTGTTCCAGCCTGTGCCTGAGCCCTGCTAGGTACCTTAAATGCGTCGTTTCACCTGTTCTTTGAACCAAGCCAGGGAAGCAGGCACTGTGAGAGTCCGCCCACTTCACAGACGGGGCCGGGCACGGAGAGGCCCGGCGGCTCACGTGCGCGTGCTGCGCTCTCACGGCGTTTGTTCGCTCTCATGGCTCTGGGCTTCTCTGCCTTTTCTTTTTTTTCCCCTAGGATTTTGCCTTAGGGTACATGCACTCACCAGAGCGAGACAGAGAGACAGTGAGAGAAAAAGTGAGAAATCACCCCTCACCCAGAGGAGAAGGCCACACTGCAGTTGCTTCTCCTCCATTCTCCTCCTGGGCATGCACACACACACGCCCAGTGTGATTTTCAAGCCGCCGGGTCCAGGACTCGAACTGCGGTCAGCCATTCGGAAGTCCAGCACCTTAACCACCAGGCCAACTGCTGGCCCCTCTCTACCTTTTCCTTAACACTCTCTTATGAGAAAAAGTTTATGTTTATATAATTTTTGTTTACAAACCACTTTCCTATACCTATTTTTGACTGAGTTTTGCAAAGACTCTGTGAGGTCGGAGGTGAGGCCTCATCACCTCTGTGAGACTCAGTGAACTGCAAGTCATGCTGGACCTGGCACAGGCCTTCTGACGGGCCTCCGCCTGCGCCCTCAGCAGGGCCAGAGCCCCCTCTTACCATCTTCAGCTGTCTTACCTTCCGTGTTCCGCTCTCATGCCGTTCTCAAGTCAATGTGTGTGTCCCAGGCCCGCCTTATTGTGAGTAGTCATCTGGACCCACACAGTGAGGAAAGGTGCCAGTGGCCTAAGGTTTTCGAAGCTGCCTTCTGGGGCAACATGGTATTTTCCCAGGGTGCTTCAGCATCTCAGCCCAGGGGTGCAGTCAGGGGGTCCGATCTACCAGCAGAGCTTCCAGCTGTGTCCACCCTCATTTAACAGGCACCCACCTGGCCGTTAGCCGGGCACTAGGTTAGGCTTAGGGGTCTGGAAGGGATGGAGCCCCAGCCTGGCTGGGAACCAGCTACTTTGCTGTGCTGTCAGAGCTCACAGACGGCACCAGTGCAGGCCGGCACAGCAGGGACAGCTCCGGAGTGGACATTACGGCTGACTCCAGAAGGTAAAAGGGTTCTGGCCCAGGAGATGGGAAGGCCAGGGCATAGGAAGTGGCCCCAGGCAGAGAGAATGGTGCGGGCAGTTCTGGGACCTGCCATGCACGGCATGCACCGGCGTGAGGCTGGAGAGAAGCAGGGCGCTGGCTGCACCGAGCGCAGCCAGCGCCCCCTTTCACACAGGCGTTTGGGGCGTTCAGCAGGGAAGGACGTTGCCACTTTTAGGGACTTCACTGTGGCCACCTGGCGTCATAAATGCAGCTGCCACTGTTTTTGTGTTTTTGTTTTTGTTTGTTTACTTACCAGAGAGTGTGTACACTTGCCAGAGAGATAGAGAGACAAAGAGAGGGAGAAAGAGGAAGCATCCCCCACTGGGGCGTGACTGCACACAATCTCTATCTTTCTCCATCCCGTTGGGAGTTTTGGGCATGCAGCCACATGTGCCTGGCATATTGTTCAGCCACTGGGCCAGGTTCCGAACCACACAGTCGGCCTGTGGGCTCCAGTCCCCGTAGCCATCAGGCCAGAGGCCTAGCCTGCTGGTGCTGCCTCGTGACCCCGTGTTAGGTTGACAGCGGAGCCCTTCAACAGTGACTCTCAGATGTCATGGGCATCAGCATCCCCCACAGGGCTTGTGGAAACACAGTTGCCGAGCCCCATTCCCAGAATTTCTGATTCTGTGGGTCTGAAGTGAGACCCCAAAATGCGTATCTTTGGAGAGTTGTCAAAGGACCGTGTTTTGAGAGCCCCTGCAACGCTGTTACGTTCATGGGCAATTTTTCCTTTGCACCCTTGTTTTCTATTACTTTCATTTGACCTTTAGGTGAGTCAGGTTTAGTATTCGCACCTATAGAGGGGACTCCAGAAAGTTCATGGAAGGGGCCAGCACGTGGGATGGTGGCTAAGGCACTGGACTCCCACATGGACAACTGTAGTTCACGTTCCAGACCGGGTGACTTGAAAGGCATGCTGGTACGTGTGCAGGTGTGCCCAAGATCCCAGAGGAGAGGAAAGGACTGCAGTGTGGCCACTCGCCCTAGAGCAGAGCTGCTGACAGGCCTGCGTCCAGACAGACTCATCCCGTCCCGGAGGAGCAGCCTGTGCACGGCGTGGCCATAACCCTGTGCGCCTTCCCAAGAGGTCGAGTCCTTCCTCCTCCTTAAAGCAGCCAGCATCGGCTTGTGATATATTTAGTGTCGCCTACCTTCTGTCAATTATGGAGAAAACAGTAAGATTTTAGAGAAGGGATTGCAGCGTGGCCAGCACCTCTGGGATGATTTCTCACTTTCTCGTTTAAATGTATGGTGTTTTGTTTCCCATTGATGTTGGTTGTGAGGACATTGTGGTCTTTGGCCTGTGTTTATTTGCTTTAGTGGCAGTGCAGAGAAATGGGGGGGCGGGGGGCAGGCTTCGAGGAGGCTGAGCGGAATCCATGCGACACCCCGGCCCGATCAGTAGCTGCAGGCCACTGCCAGAAGTGGGTGACCGGCCGGGCGTACCAGGTCGTTGTGTTCAGCAGCAACTCAGAGGCATGAGGGGTCCGCACTGCCCCCCAAGTCCAACGCGTCTGAGCCTTCTGCCCTTATGCCGTGGGCCCTGATGGGGGAGCAGAGCAGGCAGGGCGCCCTGTCAGACTCTCCACGGGCAGCCGCCGCAGGCGTGAGAACACCAGAAGCCATTACCGAGACTAGACCTCTCATTTCCTGTCAGGCTCTGATTCTATTAGGAAAGGCCTCTCCCCTCGCCACCCCAGGGCTTTGGACGGGATTTGGAGAGCTCTGCTTCCCTGGAACCTCTACCACAGCTGTAATCCACAGCAAATGGATTTCCCTGGCCCTGGGGACAAAGGCCTGGTGTTTGCTAGACTCGGCGGCTCCTGGGAGGACAGGGCCCCAGCCTTTCTCCAGCTGCTGGTCTCGGGCCCAGTGGGCAGCAGGGACCTGGAATAGGATCGCGGTCCCAGCCAGCCTGAGTCAGCCCATCCGTCAGCGTGGTCCTTTGCGGTTGGTAGGGGAGGACCGCCTGAACAGGAATCCCCGCCCTTCAGAGCTTGGGCTCACACAAAACCACACAGTGAGTTGGAACCCAGACAAGGGCAGACTTCCAGGCCTGGAAGTTAGCCATTAAGGAGATTTGGCCGGGTGCTTCGGGAGTCCTGGGATGGGTGGCCTGGGGGTACGAGTTTGAAGGAAGGGAAGGAAGGCATAGAGTAGGGACAGGATTGAATGGAAGTGGGGTGGGGGTGGATTGGAGGTTTAGAGCCTAGACCCTGTGCAAGTCTAAAGGGTCAGACTTCCTACCGGGCCTGAGGGAAGGGCACCAGGAGACGCCACAGATACCCTGGGAGCCCTGGCTGTGACTCCCACGTTCCCCCTTACTTCTCGACAGCCGGAACAACTCGGTAGAAGGAAGCGGGAGTGGGGCGTAGGAGAGCTTTGGGTCAAAGAGGGGAGCTACAGAGGAAAAGGTCCTAGAGGCCCTATGTCGGTCCACACTTCCTGATTGTGTTTCTAATTCAAGTTCCCTTTCCTAGGAGACCGATGAGCGTGCGACCCGGGCCAGGCCCTGGCTTCCCACTTCTCCTCCAGCCCTCTGGTTGAGGAAGTTCCCCACCAGGAGACCAGTAGGCCCTCTGGGTTGCCTCCATGGTACGGAGGAGAGTCAAAGGGGCCGAGACACCGTGAGTGAGTCACTTATCCACCAAAACTGTGCCTCAGGTTTTGCATAGGAAAATGAGGAAGATTATGGTAATGTTGGATTTTTAAAACTGGTTGATAAGTACACATGCATGCTGTCTTTTATGCAGACATATATAAAGAGGTTCTTTTATTATTTTTTTAGTGAGAAGCCCCCCCGGGGGGGACGATCATGACCAAGTCCCTTCTCTCAGGATTGTGGGCACACATGCACATGCATCCACCACGAGTTTCAAGCCATGTGGGAGTCCAGGGCCTTAGCACCACGCCCCCTGCTGGCCCACGACGAGGTTATTTAGTAAGTCTAAAGCATTTCATGGACATCGTAGTTGGAGGGTTAAAGGCAGTGGTCTCGGTCCCTTCCCACCGTCTGCTGTGCTTTGACACAGACTCTGCCCAGGGCCCCTGAAGTAATGGCTCGGGGGCGCGGAAGAAATGCTCAGAGAGTGGGGGCAGAGCCCTGGTCTGGGAGTCAAACCTGGTTTTAAATCCCAGCTCTAGGGTGACCTTAGATAAGTTACTTTGCCAAGTTTCTCATTGACAGAAGTGGATAATTACACCTGCCGCAGAAGGGATTTTGAGCCTGTGTAAAGACAGTGCTTGAGGGACCAGCAGTTGGTGTAATGGCTATGTTGCTGGACTCCCATGTAGTCGACTGCGGTTCGAGTCCCGGACCTGGTGGCTTAAACTCACTCCAGGTGCTTGTGCGTGTGTGCCCAAGATCCCGAGAGGAGAATGGAGAAGGGATTGCAGTGTGGCCATCCCCCCTGGGGGGTAATTTCTCGCTGTCTCTTTCTGGCAAGCGCATACGCCCTATAGCAAAAACCTCTCAAAAAAAAAAAAAAAAAAAGACAGAGCTTGACATGAAGCAGGTGCGCAGTCCCCTGGGGGGTAATTTCTCGCTGTCTCTTTCTGGCAAGCGCATACGCCCTATAGCAAAAACCTCTCAAAAAAAAAAAAAAAAAAAGACAGAGCTTGACATGAAGCAGGTGCGCAGTAGTAGCCGAGATTACTCGTATAGACCCAGTCGACAGAGAGCACAGAAGTAAAGCTAGGTGGTTTAAGTCTGACACTAGTTGGGGGGAATTGTGCAGATGAAATGGGACATGCTAGGCACACGCACACACACCGGTAACATGTTATTCAGCTGTAATAAAAGGAATGAGATTCTGATACATGCTGCAACATGTATGACTCCAGAAAATATTGTGCTAAGGGAAATGAAGCAGACGCGACAGCTGTCACATGCTCCCACCTGCTGAGATGTGAGAACAGGCACATCGGTAGAGACAGAAGGCAGGTGAGAGGCTGCCTGGGCAGGCCAGGCGGGCAAGGGGGACTGACTGCTTCATGGTTACAGTTTGGGGTGATGAGAAGGTTCTGGGAAAAGGTAGTGAGGATGGACGCACAGCATTGTGGGTGCAGGCCATGCCACTGCAGTGCACAGTAAGTGGGCACTGATCTGGTCGGAGCCTGTCCTTCCCTCCTGTCCTCGCCCAAGTAAGTGGGAGGGGAAGAGCACGCTGGAAACACAGCTAGTTACCAGAGGGCACCTGTGGGCTGGGAAGGGGCACACGCCCATAGAAGGCTGAAGGGGGTGCAGGTCAGGTCTGGGGCCAGAGACTCTCATGCAGGGGTGACAGTGAGAGGAGAGGGAGAGCTGCTGGGGCCTGCTTAGAGGGAGCCGGGCAGAGCGAGCCTGGGCAGAGGGAGCCGGGCAGAGGGAGCCCGGGCAGAGGGAGCCGGGCAGAGCGAGCCTGGGCAGAGGGAGCCGGGCAGAGCGAGCCTGGGCAGAGGGAGCCGGGCAGAGCGAGCCCGGGCAGAGGGAGCAGGGCAGAGAGTACGGAGGGGACTCGGAGAGAGCAGAGGCATGGAGAAAGAGAAGGACCTGCCGACCTGCTGGGCAGTGTCAGCCACGGGGGGTGGCGGTGGGGTAGGGCCGTGCCCATGTTCAGAAGAGCCCAGGGTGTGTAGGCCTCTGAGCACACCAGGGCTGGGCCTGGCAGGGAGCAGCCATAGGAGGTCAGTGGTAAGAGAACGGGTGAGTGTGAGCCCAGGTGTGTGTGGGGGGTGGGGGGGACAGGGGCGGGGGGGCAGAGTCTAGTGAGACAGAAAAGGCCAAGTGGAGAAGGGGCTGGGAAGCCAAGGATGGAGTGGAGGGAGGAGTAGGGAAAGGCCTTCGAGCCCCAAGGGGGTAGTCAGGGGCCTTCGGGAAGGTCCAAGCGCCGTGTGCCCGTTGCCGAGGTGGGTCTCACCCTGCGGGGAGCAGCAGCTGTCCCCGCCTGAGTGGTTTTTCTATAAAGGAACGTCAAGCTCTCTGTAGACTCCTGTCGTGCGTCGTTTCTCAGCAAGAACCGAGCATGTGCTGTCCACATCTGCTCTCGTGGCTGCGAGGGGCACACGTGTAGGGCCGAGGCTTGTTCATCAGGATATGAAACCTTTACATCTTAGTCCGCTCTGGCTACTGCCCTGTCTTCCCACGTACGTGTGTGTGCGCGCTCTCAGGCGCATGCGCTTGCTGGAGAGAGACGCAGGGACAGAGAGGGAAAGTGAAAAGCACCTGGGGGGGGGGTGGCCACGCCACAGTGCCATCTCCTCCTCTCGGGTTTCTGGGCATTCACACACACCCAGCATGTTTTTCAAACTGTCAGGTCCAGGACTCAAGCTGCACGGTCGGCCATGTGGGATCCAGCCACCTTCACCTCCGTGCCACCTGCTGGCCCACGTTTTCATTTTTATAAGTACTTCAGTTGAGATTTCCTAGTGTGGAATGAAAAGCAAGACCCAAAACCCCATTCTGACCTGTATTTGCGAAAGGAAGTGAGGCCTGAATGGAGCACTTGGCATCCGGGATCCTCTGGGCTGTCGCCGGCTGAGCTGTCGCCCATATCCTTAACGTCCGAGCCTCATTTCCACAGCCCGTTTGAGATCGGAGATCACTCCTCCTGCTTCCTCCCCGCGCCCGCCTTCCCCCTGTCCACAAGCAGGACACAGGAAGCGCCCGTCGGCCCGGCTGTTCTGGCAACTCTGCTGTAATCACGAGGCCCAGACTGAGTACACTGGGAACAAGGGGAGCTCGTCACCACAGGCCAGAGACTGTCCCCCCTTGAGACACACTCAGGAACGGAACGTCAGGCAAGTGGGTCTTGCCAAGGCTTCCCAGCTAGAAAAGTGGCAGAGCCAGGACTCAAACCCAAGTCTTTCTGAGTTCCGAAACTGAAATTGTAGCCAGAGCGCTAGGTGTCGTGCCTGCTCTGCGTTAGACTCGGAGAGCACCCAGGAGCGAACTAGTAGAGTAACCGAGGCTTCAAGCTTGGAGCTCCTCTGGCTTCGATAACCAAGCAAAACAAGATAAACTCTTCTTTTATTGCCCCCTTGTGTTCCTCTTTCTCTCATCCCATCCTCTGTCAAGTTTTTTTAAAAACTTTATTTATTATTATTTTTTTTTAATTAATATTTCTCTCCAGAGAGAGAAAGGGGGAGAGAGGGAAAGTGAGAAAGCAAGCCTTCAGGTCCAGGACTTGAACTGTGGTTGGCCATGTGGGAGTCCAGCACCTTAACCACCATGCCACCTGCCAGCCCCCTCACCCCTCATCAAGTCTTAACCCTACTTCTTTCACTAGCTGGTTGAATACACATGCAGAAATAGTAAGTTCTCTGATGTTCGGGCTCCCCATCCTGAAGATGGGCACTGGCGGTGAGGAGGTGACCCCCGGTCCACTGCTGGAAGGACCTCCTGACACCTGCACCTTCACCTCTCTTCCTCCCTGGCAGAACGAACAGGTCATGGGCTTCGGGACCAGGAAGGCCTGATTTTAGATCACACCTGCCACGCCGAGCTGGCCCTGTCCTGTTGGCAAGTGTCGAGACCTCAGTTTCCAGGTAGCCCCACCACAGGCTGCTTGGACAGGTTGGCTGCCGGGAGCTTTCTCCAGGAAACATGATACATTTCCATCCTGCCTCTTCCCTCCTAGCCTCTGCCTGCTGTTCTGCCATCTGAGCACGACCGTGCCATCCTCCAGGCCATGGAGAATGAGCTGCCAGCCCCACCCACGTCCAGCGGTGCCAGCGTCACCAGCGGTACCAGCGGGGTTGGGAGCGGCAGCGGCTGCAGCAGCAGCGGTGGAAGTGGCCGGCCCACTGGGCCCCAGATTTCCGTGTATAGTGGCATTCCCGACCGGCAGACCGTGCAGGTAAGACCAGTGTGCTCAGGGCGTGGTCGCGGGTCATCTGAGAGCTGGCAAGAGGTGTCAGCAGGGTGTGCTGGAGCAACCTGGGTGCTGATTCTGGGCAGGGTGTGCCTTCCTGGGTAGTTGGAGGAGTGCAGCACCACATGCGGGGGAGGGGTCTGGGCAAGGAGCAAACTCCAAGGTCAGGAAAGCTCCTTTCTGAGCAGAGGCTCAGATTGCAGAGTGGGAGCTGCAGCGTGATGGGCGTGCGAGAGTGCGAAGTCCAGCTAAGTGACAAGGACAGACAGAAAGTGCCTAGGGACTGCCGATCCATGGCCAGACCCAGCCGAGATGGCTACTGCCCTGTGAGGAGCAAGCCTGAGCTTCTCAGAGACAGAGACTGTAAAAGACCTGAGCGGTCCCCTGTCCCTGCAGCTCTTGCTGTCCTTCCCAAAGCAGCCTGTGGCTGCCAGGTGACCACACGCTGCTCCGAACTACACTCACAACCATGGACTGCCCCTGCAGGGTGCCCCTCTGCGTACTTATCTTACTTCTCTCCAGCTGCAATTACGGGCTGGAGAGAAGGT